>JBAJMU010000004.1:14938152-15066554 GCA_037952995.1 Hyposoter didymator | reverse complement strand
GAGAGAGAGAGAGAGAAAGAGAGAGAGACGTTGATGCATACGATTGAGAGGAAGCTCGGGTTCTCGATCGAGCAGTGACTGGATGACGATCCGCGACCACGAAGTTGCGATCGTGAGGCATAGCAATAGATGAATCTCTCGATCTTCCGCGGGCTTTATTTTCGTTGGTATCTTGGCGCGTATGTGCGATATTTTGGAGTCAGAATCGATTACTCGACAGCATAATTTCTAAGCATTTAAAGAGATTATGTAAGCGGAGAGGATTAAATTTTCCTGATAAGTCAATGGAACTGACACGCGAGACTGAGAATCGTCATCGACGATTCCATCCAGTTGCATTGATCGAATGTACGAGCTCTCCATTCTCTGAGAATTTTATTGCAATTGCAAGAAAAATACGAATTCTATGGAATTTTGAAATTTTCAAAAAAATCGTGTCGACGCTCTAACTTTCGCAAATTTTGAGATTCATTACTAATTATTCTTTTATAGATAGAGTATCATAATGGGAAGGTTGGTATTGAATTTGGGAAACATCGGTTGAACGGTTTGAATTTTATGATTTTTCAAATTTTACAAAAATTTGAGTTTTTTGAAAAATCGTTCAACCGCTCTAGTTTCCGCAAATTTTGTGAAATATTGTGTACAAATCTGTACTTGCTCTTTGTTTTCTGAGAATTTTGTTGCAATTGCTAGAAAAATACAAATTCTATGAAATTTTGAAATTTTCAAAAAAATCGTGTCGACGCTCTAACTTTCGCAAATTTTGAGATTTATTACTAATTCTTTTTTTTATAAATAGAGTATCATGCTAGGAAGGTTGGTATTGAATTTGGAAAAAATCGGTCGAACGGTTAAAATTTTATGATTTTTTGAATTTTTCGAAAATCCGATTTTTTCAAAAAATCGTAAAAAAACGCTGGAAATTGAAATTTGCAAATTGCTTTCCTCAAGATGCTCGAAGCTTCCTCTATGAGGAAGCCAAAAAAAATATATATTTCAGCATCGTGCTGAATCTTGAGTAAGCAATTTGCATTTTTTTTCAATTTCTGTGAAAAAAAATCGAATTTAAATATTTATCAGAGTCTGCGGCGCAAATTCCGACTTTTCCAGGCTCACGGAACGAGCGCGATATGCTCGGCGAGATACGCGTGCGGATATCTAACCTCAATAATCAAACTTTCCCGGCGGTATGACGTCAGAAGAATCGAATTGAATGCGAGACAACGAGACGAATAAAAATGTGTTATTTTATTATTGCGACGTAACAATTACCCCACAAAATAATTTGACTCGTAATTACATTTTCCTTCAATTCCTTCGTTCACATAATTATTTTCAGAACAATAAAATAAATTTTAATGCCAAAAGTATTTAGTGCCACGATCACTCATTCATTTACGATCGAAACTGCACTGAATTTTCATCATTTCAAGTTGTAAAAATCGCGCGTAAATTCACGCAATAATAATCGAGCACAAATCGTTAAATCTCACGACATTGTCGTTTTAACGCCATAAAAAATTTCCCAGCTCCATTGAGCGATAGACGCGCAGACTTTCGCTGACCGAAGTGTTACGGAATTAAAAAAAAAAGGCAGGCAGCAAAAAACTATTAATCCTATTCGACGGTTCGATTTTTTTTAGAAAAATAAAAAAAAAAATTACAAATTTCGAAAATTTTGAATAAAAGTTCAATTTTTTTTTTTACGATCGATGGAAGTTGAAAAATCAATTTTCAATTGCACGTTCTGCGTTTTTTTGTTATTGGGAAAAATGAAAACGAAAAAAAAATTTACAAATTTTGAAAATTGCGAATAAAAGTTGAATTTTTTTTTTGTACGATCGATGAAAGTGAAAAAATCAGTTTTCAATTGCACGTTTTGCGGTTTTTTGTTATTGGACAAAAATTATCAAATTTGCAAGATTTTTTTTTTGTTTTTTTTTTTCTTCGTGATAAATTTTGTGCAAAAGGTCGTTGACCCTCGATTTTTTATCACCGACTTGGGGAGAGGGGACCCGGACATAAACTGTCGACATTGTGGTGACTAGAATTGGCGTGGTTTTTGTTTTTGTTGTTTTTTTATTTTTAAGGGGTTTGAATATTAATATCGTGCACTCACTTTTTATGGCTGGCGATCGGAACGACGAGGACCGGTTGCCCGCACCCTCCTCCATCATCGTTCTCGTTGATTTTTTTTCCATTCTCGAAATCGCGTACTACTTACATTTTTTTTTTTTTTTAACGTTAGAAAATTCAAAAAATAAAAAAAACGTTAATACGCTGTTTATTTTTTTGTTTTTTATTTCTTTTTTTTTGGCAATAAACTTCGGTTAATTCCACACTCTGGTTAGTTAGGAGACCAAGGATCCATCCTGTACCGTGAGAGACAAAATCTGCAACGAGACAAAAACAACGAAAAATTGTGAAAAATTGTTTAAGAAAAAAAAAAAGAAACGTGGAAATTTATTGAAAACTTGGGAAAATGTAAATTGTGCATTTTGTTGCACAACGATATGTTCCAAGTTCATATCTATCGAGGGCTCCCCTCGTATCACAATATTCGACTTTTTGTGTGCATGCGGAAAATCAGGTCACCGGTCATGCTTTCCTCGCGGAATATTATGCTGAACAGTGCTCGCAAAAGCTGTCGACAAGATTGATTGAAAAACTAATACAGAAATATGAAAAAAATGGAAAAATTTAAAAACGAAATGCACGATCCTCGAAGTTTTCTCTATAGGGAACTGTATTTTTCATTTTCGCTTCCTCGTGGAGGAAGCTTTGAGAATCTTGAGGAAGCAATTTGCAAATTTCAATTTCCAGCGTTTTTTTTTTATTTCCATTTAAATTATTCAATTTCGAGAATTTTTTCAAACGTAAAGAGAGAGTACAGACTTGTAGACAATATTTTACAAAATTTGCAGAAATTAGAGCGATTGGACGATTTTTCAAAAAATTCTAATTTTCGTAAAATTCGAAAAATCATAAAATCTAAACCATTCGACCGATTTTTTCCAAATTCAATAGCAACCTTCCTATTATGATACTCTATGTATAAAAAAAGAGTGAGTAATCAATCTCAAAATTTGCGGAAGTTGGAGCGTCGACACCGTTTTTTCAAAAATTTCAAAACATCGCAAAATTCGTATTTTTAAAAACAATTTCCCCAAATTTTCTACAAAGCGAAAAAGAAGTATAGACTCGGACAAAATATTTTCAAAAACCTGCAAAAATTAGATCGATTGGACGATTTTTCAAAAAACTCAAATTTTCCCAAAATTCGAAAAATCATAAAATCAAAACCGTTCAACCAATGTTCCCCAAATTCAATACCAACCTTCCCATTATGATACTCTATGTATAAAAAAAGAATAAGTAACAAATCTCAAAATTTGCGGAAGTTGGAGCGTCGACACCGTTTTTTCAAAAATTTCAAAACATCGCAAAATTCATATTTTCAAAAACAATTTCCCCAAATTTTCTACAAAGCGAAAAACAAATACAGACTCGTCCAAAATATTTTAAAAAATCTGCAAAAATTAGATCGATTGGACGATTTTTCAAAAAACTCAAATTTTTCCAAAATTCGAAAAATCATAAAATCAAAACCGTTCAACCGATGATTTCCCAAATTCAATACTCAACAAAACTTCAACAAAACTTATAGTTATAACAAAAACTTATAGTTATTGAAAGAAATCGAAATTTTTATAGTAACCATTGAAAATATTTGAGAACTTAGAGACGCGAGGCAAGAAGTTTGTTGAAAGTCAAGAGTCTGCTGGGCGTTACGGAGCAGCAGCAGGCGACGCGGTGAAACGAAGAGTGAAAATTTTTCAAGATCTACTCTAAAGAGTGATATATTGGGGCGAGGAGGGAGAGAGTTCGTAAAAAGACTCTGCAAGGCTCTGCGAAAGAGTGAGAGAGAGAGAGAGAGTCATGCCCGATTACATTAGACTGGACCCCGCAGCTCGATTAAATCGTTGCCCGAGTCTTCTGCACTATCTTATCGGTGTGACCCAGTCAAACAAGTTCTATTAGTGTGCCGAGGATCACGTATTGTGACGAAGCCAAAAAAAAGCGTATTCTTATCGCAAAAGCGTCGCGTTTTCGTCGATAAGCTCGTATAGGAATTGTCATTCGAAGATAAACTCGAGAAAATAATAGAAATGTCAAAAAGCAACAATTTCTAGGGCCTGGACGACATTGAATCATCGCAAAATCATTATTTTCCTCTGAATTACGAAATTTCGAGTTTCGAGGTTGTTCGTATTTTTTTTTTTTCGAAAATATTTTCATTTCGATGTAAAAAAAAAAATCGTGTAAAGTTTCAATGACATTGGTGGATAAAAAAATATTTCGTGATGAAACATTTTCTTTGTGGAAAGAACTGACGAAATTTTTCGATTCGATTTCATATGAAAATGAATAATTTGTGAAAATAATTATACACGTTGATGTCGAGGACAATATTTTCCTTCGAAAGCTTCGATACGAACGTGAATAATTTTCTGTTGGCAATGATTGACGCCAGTATATATATTATGTAATTAATTGTTCGCATCTGGAACAATAAAAAATCTTTCGAGTGACGTGTGCAAAATGAACGAGCCACGATCGAGTTATCGCTCGATAATGTTGAACCTTTTTTATTTTAGTTATTTTCATTTTAATTGAATTTATTGAAATCTCAACGATCCACAGAGTCAAATGGAAAAAATCTTGGAGCTTTGATAGTCAAATGAAGTCTACCCTTAAAAATTACACCTCCAGATTGTGACGTAATAGTCATTGGGGGTCTTATCGACCCCACTCGCTTTGGAAGGCGATAAATAGTTGAAAAATCGTTTGAAAAAATAAAATAAAAATTCTACAATGTATTTCAAACCCTCGAGTACCGACCACGACGATTATATTTAATTCGCACAATTATTAATATAAAAAAAACGTCGAACAAAAAAAATTTTGCAAAAATGACGTTTTTTTAGAAAAAATGATGCAGAAATTGCAATTTTCAATAGAAAGAAAAATCACTCACTTTGGAAGTCGATAAATAATTGAAAAATCGTTTGAAAAAATAAAATAAAAATTCTACAATGTATTTCAAACCCTCGAGTACCGACCACGACGATTATATTCAATTCGCACAATTATTAATATAAAAAAAACGTCGAAAAAACAAAATTTTGCAAAAATAACGTTTTTTTTACAAAAAATTCTGCAAAAATTGTAATTTCCAATAAAAAAAAAGAGAAAAATCGTTTAATAAGTCTGAAATAGCATGCTTTCAGGTGGAACTGCTTAAATTGGTGACCGTTCCAAAAAGTATACTTTGAAAGTCGATAAATAGTTGAAAAATCGTTAAAAAAAAATAAAATTAAAAAAATTAAAAAAAATAATAAAAATTCAACGATCGTAGTCCACACCATCGGGCTCACTGTACAGAGGATTCGCATAACGAGAGATTGAAGATTTATTAGAGCCTGAATCGTGAGATGCTGCGTTGCTGCTCTCCCAGACCTTGACCAATAAACAAGATATATGCGTGCAACATATATATATATATATGTAGAGAGATGCGAGGATGGGACAACAACCGAAAGGAATTAGCATTACTTATGAGAATCTCCGGAGCAGAAGCTCGCAAACGTCTCGGCGGATGATAACAGGCCACGGACAAGATTGCTTGGTTGTTAAATGTGACAACTCACGTTTATCTTCACAAACGTGGCCGATACTCGCTCGGTTTATTTATCGCGAAAATAAGCCAGAGACAAAAGCATTATTTTTCCAAGAGAAGCGAAACACCCGCGCTCGTATCGTCTCTTGGAAAGAAAATGAATTATCAGCTGTGAACACAACAGGTGATTGAACAAAGGGGATCATTCATTGGGACGTTGACATTTTGTGCTGGTGTTTACACCGTTTACTCTTGAAGCACTTCAAATGCAATTCCTGACAGCGATTTTCTTTTTTAATTTTTTTTTTCGATTTTTTGGTAACTATTTGATTTTTTTTCGAATTTTTAGAAATTTCTAGTATTTCTTTTTGAAAATTTCAATTTTCTTTTTGAATTTTTGGAAATTTCTGGTAATAATTTGATTTTTCGTTTTTTTTTGTCGAATTTTAAGAAATGTCTAGTAGCAATTTTTGCTTTTTCGAATTTTGGGAAATTTCTGGCAACAATTTCATTTTTTAAATTATTTTTATTTATTTTTTTCAATTTTGTGAAATGGTAACAATTTTCTTCTTCAATTTCGGAAAATTTCCGGCAGCAATTTTCTTCTTTAACGTTTCTTCCATTTTCGAACTTTGGAAAAAAATTCTGGCAACGATTTTTTTTATTTTTTCGAATTTTGGAAAATTTCTGTCAACATTTTGATTTTTCAATTTGTATCTTTGTCGAATTTTGGTAAATTCCCAATTCGCAACACTTCGTAGCGATGGGAATTTTTTTGTGTAAATTTTCGAGAGTTTTCACTGCGGTGCACAGGCTGCAAGAGTTTTTCTTTCATTTTCCCTGATCCATTGGATCGCGTGCATGATTACCGCGCGTACGAAGCATTGAATCTCCGTAGTCAGGGATTGACAAGGATATGATTGATGGCGAGTGTCGTTGTGGCTCGTACGATGTACTACTCTGTGTTCGGTGGGGTTGCCAACTCGAGGTGAATCAACCACATGTGGGTAATCCGAGCACAGCAGCAGGACGACCATGAATCCATAGCACAGCGAAAATGCTCGTGTAAATATCAATTTTTTCAGCTGCTCGCAAACCAAGTTAATTGAGCGAAAATTTTTCCACCTTTTACAAAAACAAGCTCGCGTTAATATTAATTTTCCAAATAATTGCAATTCGTAATGTTCCCGAGAAACTTTTTTTTCAATTTGTTAAAAAAAAAATGAAAAATCAACAAAAAATTTTGAAAAATAAAAAAAATCATGGGCAATAATTTTTTTTTATTGTAAAAATGATTTTTCATTCGTTTTTATTTTGCTTGAGAATTTTTTTGCATCTTCGTGACGTCGAAATTCGAAAAAAAATGAAAAATTTACAAAAAACTTCAAAAAATTAAAAAATCATGGGCAATAATTTTTTTTTATTAATAAAATGAATATTTATTCGTTTTTATATTGGTTGAGAATTTTTCTGCATCTTCGTGACGTCGGAATTCGAAAAAAATGAAAAATTTACAAAAAAATTTAAAAAATCATGCGGAATAATTTTTTTTTATTAAAAAAATGAATATTTATTCGTTTTTATATTGGTTGAGAATTTTTTTGCATATTCGTGACGTCGAAATTCGAAAAAAATGAAAAATTTACAAAAAAATTTAAAAAATCATGCGGAATATTTTTTTTTTAATTAAAAAAATGAATTTTCATTCGTTTTTATATTGCTTGAGAATTTTTTTGCATATTCGTGACGTCGAAAATCGAAAAAAATGAAAAATCACAAAATTTTGGAAAACGAATAATTCGTGACGGTGGAAAGAAAAAATAGTGTGGATTAAAATCGTTCGGACCGAAGGCTCTGTGAATTGGCATAGAATCCTCGACGACGGACCTATATTTACGATATTTTTCGATTTATATATACGTCGCCACATATAAACACAATCTATTTTTGCGAGTCCGTGCGTCTCTACTGTTTGCGTCAGTATAACTGCGGCCGATATGCCGCGCGCCGCCGCCGCCACTTGTAGAGAAGAGTGACGCTGAGTAATAAAANAAAAAAACAAGTTCTGGCGATCGAAAAAATTCCGCAGCATTCAACGAAATCGGTACCTGGATGGGTGAAAGATGGAAGAGAAAGGTGGAAGAGAAAAATTCATTTTTGGATTTTAAAAAAAATCTCGACGAAGCAATTTGCAGCGTTTTTTGGATTTCCATTTAAATTATTCAATTTCGACAAATTTTCTAGAAAGTTACGAGAAAGTACAGACTTGTACACAATGTTTTAGAAAATTTGCAAAAATTGGAGCGGTTGGACGATTGAAAAAAAAAAAAACAGATTTTCGTAAAATTCGAAAAATCATAAAATTTAAACCGTTCAATAAATATTTCCCAAAATCACTACCAACCTTCCAATTATGATACTCTATTTATAAAAACAAAAATTAGTAACAAATCTTAAAATTTGCGCAAGTTAGAGAGTCTACAGCTTTTTTTTTTGAAAATTTCAAAATGCCATAGAATTATCGTATTTTTCACATCCGCACATTTTTTCTAGAAATGATTGTTTCGATGTTTTGGGAAATTTCCCCGTCCCATAGCTTCGTCTATGAAAATACAAAATCGAAAATCCATGAAAATAATTCAAAAACTAAAAACCCGTAAAAAAAAAAATTGCCATAATTACAAAAATGTAAAAAATAGTGAGTGAATGAAATATTTCTCATTGGGCTGCAACGATGCGTACCGTAGAAAATCATGCTCTCGCGATATTCTTTCGCACAGAATGAAAAAAAACACAATCGTCAGTTATAGTCGTTGCAACCCAGGATAATATTTATTCTCGCACGCGGTTGATCGAAGCCGCAGGAACAACAGAGAAAAAGGAGGAAATTCGAAACGATTTATTTCCCACAATTTTTTTTTTTTTTTTTTTAATCAATTTTTCACTTTTGCATTTTTTTTTTTTTTAACTCAATCGCACGCAACGATAAACTCTTTCTCGTTGTCTCGAGTATCTGAAATATTATTTCCTCAACTGTCGTAGCGTATCGCGAGTGATTCTGAATTAGCTTAAAATTTGCCTGTACGAATGCAAGAACATCACGTCGGTGTGCTCATTTTTAGCTTCTTTGTGTGTCTCTTATCAAGGTGTAGGCAATTGTCTGTTATTTGCATCAGTATCAGAGCGCGCTTGTCTCGAGGATTCTCATTTTATTGTGCTGATGGCTCGGTAAAAAGTTTAAACTCGTTCAGAGAAAGCCGCGAGTTACCGCTGATGAACTCTTGCGTGAGAATTGGGACTGTGGATACAATTTTTTTTTCTCTTATTCAGTCTTTTCTCTCGCCCGAGATTCATGAACGAAAAGATTTTTTACTCACTTTTAGATTTTCCTGCTGTTCCTGCGAGCGTGAAAAATGTCCGATAAAAATCTCACGCCCGAGTTTTCATGTAATCAGATAATACGTGATGAAAACGCGTCGTTAATTAGCCGGGAAAATGTTAATTAAAAAACAATTAATTAAGAAAAATAAATTTTTTCGTTAATTATTAAATTTCGCACGTTTCGAAAAATGATAAACGGACAAAAATTTTGATAATACGTCATGAAAACGCGTTGTTGATTAGCCGGGAAAATTTTAATTAAAAAACGATTAATTAAGAAAAATAAATTTTTTCGTCAATTATTAAATTTCGCACGTTTCGAAAAATGATAAACGGAGCAAAAATTTTGATAATACGTGATGAAAACGCGCGTTGTTAATTAGCCAGGAAAATGTTAATTAAAAAATAATTTAAAAAAAAAAAAAAAAATCGTAAATTATTAAATTTCGCACGTTTCGAAAAATGGTAAACGGACAAAAATTTTGATAATACGTGATGAAAACGCGCGTTGTTAATTAGCCAGGAAAATGTTAATTAAAAAATAATAAAAAATAAAAAATAAAATTCGTAAATTATTAAATTTTGCACGTTTCGAAAAATGATAAACGGACAAAAATTTTGATAATACGTGATGAAAACGCGCGTTGTTAATTAGCCGGAAAAATGTTAATAAAAAAACAATAAATTAAAAAAAAACAAAATTTCGTAAATTATTAAATTTCGCACGTTTCGAAAAATGATAAACGGACAAAAATTTTGATAATACGTGACGAAAACGCGCGTTGTTAATTAGCCGGAAAAATATTAATTAAAAAAAAAATAAATAAAAAAAAAAAAAAATCGTAAATTATTAAATTTCGCACGTTTCGAAAAATGGTAAACGGACAAAAATTTTGATAATACGTGATGAAAACGCGCGTTGTTAATTAGCCAGGAAAATGTTAATTAAAAAATAATAAAAAATAAAAAATAAAATTCGTAAATTATTAAATTTTGCACGTTTCGAAAAATGATAAACGGACAAAAATTTTGATAATACGTGATGAAAACGCGCGTTGTTAATTAGCCGGAAAAATGTTAATAAAAAAACAATAAATTAAAAAAAAACAAAATTTCGTAAATTATTAAATTTCGCACGTTTCGAAAAATGATAAACGGACAAAAATTTTGATAATACGTGACGAAAACGCGCGTTGTTAATTAGCCGGAAAAATATTAATTAAAAAAAAAATAAATAAAAAAAAAAAAAAATCGTAAATTATTAAATTTCGCACGTTTCGAAAAATGGTAAACGGACAAAAATTTTGATAATACGTGATGAAAACGCGCGTTGTTAATTAGCCAGGAAAATGTTAATTAAAAAATAATAAAAAATAAAAAATAAAATTCGTAAATTATTAAATTTTGCACGTTTCGAAAAATGATAAACGGACAAAAATTTTGATAATACGTGATGAAAACGCGCGTTGTTAATTAGCCGGAAAAATGTTAATAAAAAAACAATAAATTAAAAAAAAACAAAATTTCGTAAATTATTAAATTTCGCACGTTTCGAAAAATGATAAACGGACAAAAATTTTGATAATACGTGACGAAAACGCGCGTTGTTAATTAGCCGGAAAAATATTAATTAAAAAAAAAATAAATAAAAAAAAAAAAAAATCGTAAATTATTAAATTTCGCACGTTTCGAAAAACGATAAACGGCCAAATATTTTCGGGATTAACCGGCGAATAGTAAAAGTATTAAAAATCCGTGCGTAGCTCCGGGTAAAAGTGAATTCGCGCAACGATACGTTTTCATCGCGAACGTGCCTTATCGGAGGCATCGAGTCCACGAATAAAAAACAAAAGTAATCGAATGAGAGAGAGAGAGAAAAAAAGAATGTAGCGATGGCGGCGAATAAATTGGAGTGATAATAAAAAAGTCGGGGGGATCTGATGCGAAAAGTAAAAATCAATTAAGGTCGAACACTCGGGCTCTGATTTCAAAAACAAGTTGCAATGATTAGTTATTATTATTTCTTTTGGCGAAAAGTCAATCAATCGTAATCGAACGTTTCGAATGAAAGAAATCCAATTCATTCAACATTATATTTTTTATCATCCGCGATATCTCGAGAAAAACAAACAACAACAACAACAATAATTTCACGCCAATCAGTTTATAATTTCATGCTCGTGCGTTGCGACGCTTAATTAAAAGCCTCTCTATATATGTTGTTTATCTTTTTCTCTCTCGAACGTACAATCCCCGCTGTCTATGTATTTCTCCGTTCCTCGATGTGTCGGTCTTTACAGATGCATGCGATATTATTTTTATTTTCATTTACGATGCCCCCTCCCTCGACGGTGCACTTTGCAACTGGGGAACGACGAGTCTGCTCGATTCCAGAAGCCCCCGAGACTTTTAAAACCCCGCGCTCGAGAACTAATCATCGTTGACAATTTTTCTCGACTGCACATATAAATATTTATATTTCGCGATTTAATTAAATGGACGATACGGTAACAACGTGTATTAAAATAATATTTGTCAAGGAGCTTGGTGCATCGAATTGTCAAATGCAGTGTCGTCCTCGGTGCGAGCCTCTAAATTTTTTTTATATTTCGGCGCAGATGTTGTTTATTTTCCATTTTTCTCGACAAACTGTTAAACAAATCGTGGAAATGCATCGGAGTCTTGAGAGTGACGATGCCAGTGAGAGGAGGGAATTAATTTATTTTCGTGCGAAATACGAAACTAAAGGTCGGGGAATTTTTTATGGTTTTTGCCACGAGCAATAAATAATTTTGAGTTTTTTTTGCCTTTGGGTTTTTATTGTTGACACTATTTTTTTTTTTTTTTAATAATTTTTTAAACGTTTTGATGCAGTTTTTTTTTTTACGTGAATGTTTTTTCGATTTTTTTCAATGTCTATGTGTTTGAAATTTTCCAAAACAGAGAAACAATCATTTTTAGACGAAATTTCCGGATTTGTGGGCGTGTGTGTATGTTCTGGAAAAGGAAAATTCAAACGCTCATAACTCGAGAACGGTTTGGGCTACAGGGCTCCCCTTTTGCACAGATGTTGATCCGTACAAACTCTTCGTTCTCTGAGAACTTTGTTAGAATTGCTAGAAAAATACGAATTTTACGGAATTTTGAAATTTTCAAAAAAATCGTGTCGACGCTCTAACTTGCGCAAATTTTGAGATTTGTTGCTAATGTTTTTTTTATAGATAGAGAATCATAATGGGAAGGTTGGTATCGAATTTGGAAAATATCGGTCGAACGGTTTAAATTTTACGATTTTTCGAATTTTACGAAAATTTGAAATTTTCAAAAAAATCGTATCGACGCTCTAACTTGCGCAAATTTTAAGATTTGTTACTAATGTTTTTTTTATAGATAGAGTATAATAATGGGAAGGTTGGTATTGAATTTGGAAAATATCGGTCGAACGGTTTAAATTTTACGATTTTTCGAATTTTACGAAAATTTCAATTTTTCAAAAAAATCGTATCGACGCTCTAACTTGCGCAAATTTTAAGATTTGTTACTAATGTTTTTTTTATAGATAGAGTATAATAATGGGAAGGTTGGTATTGAATTTGGAAAATATCGGTCGAACGGTTTAAATTTTACGATTTTTCGAATTTTACGAAAATTTCAATTTTTCAAAAAAATCGTATCGACGCTCTAACTTGCGCAAATTTTAAGATTTGTTACTAATGTTTTTTTTATAGATAGAGTATAATAATGGGAAGGTTGGTATTGAATTTGGAAAATATCGGTCGAACGGTTTAAATTTTACGATTTTTCGAATTTTACGAAAATTTCAAATTTTCAAAAAAATCGTATCGACGCTCTAACTTGCGCAAATTTTAAGATTTGTTACTAATGTTTTTTTTATAGATAGAGTATAATAATGGGAAGGTTGGTATTGAATTTGGAAAATATCGGTCGAACGGTTTAAATTTTACGATTTTTCGAATTTTACGAAAATTTCAATTTTTTCAAACTTCAAAGTTCAAAGTTTTCATACGTGCACGCGAAATTCACGGTTCACGTTTTTTTTTTTCATTTTTAATGTTGTTGACCTACGTTTCGTTATTTTTCGTCTTATTCCCCAGAGATCAATGATTTCTTGACGTTCGCAAAGGAACTTGTTGCAAGTGCCATCGCTCCGGAGTTTCCTCGCGAGAAAACACGAATAATAATAATAATAACGAATAATAACAATAATAATCCTTTTACGTAACACAATTATATTCGACGGTGGTTCTGAGGGTGCCTCTGGCAGTGCAAAAGCATTTATCCTCCTTTCTCGAGACTTCTGTTGCCGCAATAATTTTATTTCTCATCCTTCGAGAGTGTTAAAGTCGCGCGAGTCTCGAAATAAGTACGAACGCGTTGGATTAATTGCGATAAATGTTGAAAAAATATGGTGTCGCGATTGCCACCTTGTTTTTCCAATTTTCGATATTTTTTCAGTCCAAATTTGTATTTTTTTTTTATTTTTTCATTGAAAATCCAATAAACGCGAAAATAATTCGACGATTTGACGATTTATCAATTTTTTTATCATGGAAACGCGATTTTCCAGGATTTCTTGTTCCTTTTTTTTTTTCTTATTATTTTCTAATTTTTTAGAAATTTCCAATTTTTTATTTTTCCAATTTTCGATATTTTTTCAGTCCAAATTTGTATTTTTTTAATTTTTAAATTTCAAATCGAATAAACGCGAAGTGAATTCGACGATTTATCAATTTTTCGAGGATTTTTGGTTCCTTTTTTTTCTGTCTAATTATTTTCTAATTTTTTAAGAAATTTCC
Source organism: Hyposoter didymator (assembly GCA_037952995.1). NCBI lineage: Eukaryota > Metazoa > Arthropoda > Insecta > Hymenoptera > Ichneumonidae > Hyposoter > Hyposoter didymator. The sequence continues at coordinate 15,052,673 of JBAJMU010000004.1, read as the reverse complement.
AATTTTTTTCTCGCTCTCTCGAGTCTCGCGATCTTTTTTCTTCGCAGCCCATGATTACGTGCAATTTCGCCTGCATTATTTATGGGCGTCCATAAGGGGAAGAAAAAAAAAATTTATGGACGTTTAATTTTTTTTTACTCGTTCGCTTCGTTTCGTTATTTCTCTCTCTCGAGCTCCTGGCGGTTCAATAGCGGAGAATAGAAATTTGCACCGCGTCAACCGCGTTTTCGAAATTTGCATACGCGCGAGAAAACAATGGCGAAAATTTTTCATGTACTGACTCGAAAAACGTGTGAGAAGAATCCCCGCGCGCACACACACACACACACACGTACGCGAAGGGTTTACACTTTGGTGTTGCGCAAATGTCGCAGGTTTCTCGCATCACCATATTCATTCATTAGAAAGGTGATGGACGACGATACATAGTTTACTCGTTATTGTCTTTTCTTCACAAATGAATCTTTCATCATTTCTCAACCTCCGCATTGAGTCGACGAATTTTTCAAAAATTCACGAAAAAAAAATAAAAAATTAAAAAAAAAATTATTTTGATTTAAAAAATAATTGAAACATAATTTATTTATTTAATAAACAATTTGTCATTCAAATGATATCGAAATAATAAATAATTTGATAAAAATTGAAAAATAATTTTTTTTATTTTTTTTTATTATTTTACAGAATTGTTTAGAATTTTCTCGATTCGATGCGGAGGTTAGAAATAATTTAAAATTCACATTCGTTGTAAAAGTTGAAAAATTGAAAAATTAAAAAAAAAAAAGATTCTGATAATTTTTCAAAATTTATTTTCGAAGCACGTGGCACGAGGACGATTTTTTGAAAATTGAAAATCGAAAGTTGGAAATTTGTTTCTTTTAAATCGAATTTTCTGTTTGGGTTTTGATCGTTTGGATAAAATTTTCGTAAACGTTTCGAACGAATCATCGTGAATGATAATAATAATAATGGTAACAAAAAGGAGAATGAGGGAAAAAAGGCGATGCACCGATCGCGATATGCAGCCGTAATTCGTCGAGCTTCATTTGAAATTCAACGTAACCGGCTGCTGAGGAAAAGAGAAAAAGAAAAATGGCAGAGGATTAAATCACGCGATCGACTCACTGGTAAATTTGTCAGTTGCACGCGACGTGGACGATCCTTTTTGAAGAATTTGGAATTATCGATGCGTGCGAGACACACCGCGATGATTTAAAAACAAAGAACCAAAAAACTGGAAACAATATCACGAAAAACGCGAAAAAATAAAACTCCGCGACGTGAAACACTTCGGTGCAGATAATTCTACGAGCATGCGGAATAAAAAGTGAGATTTCGAAAAAAAAAACGCGAACTTTCGTAATCCACGTGGCTCGGGGATCGGCGAAGCGGGCGACCGTCGAACGTTCCGTTTCGCGCGAGAGCTCGCTGCTCACTGACTGCTGACACTCGCCGTCCACACGACAGACCCGCTCTGCCTTCCCCCACCACCGCGCGCTTCGCTTCCCCCCCACCACGCGCGAGACTTTTCGTCGCGTTCGTTTCGCGTAAATTTCCTTCGCAATTTTAACACCAAAAATTGATTATTCGTTGATCGATCACATTGAATCTCCGAACCATCGTGGGTGAAAGGATTTTCGACGATTCGGCGGTCACCCAACCGAGTATTGACCTCGTCAAATATTTGTCTCCAAATTTTTCAATTTCGATTGTTTTTTTTCATTTTTCACTTCCAAACGATGGTTCCGCGGGGACGTTGATCATTGCGAAAGGAATTTCGAAATCTCGTGCATATTCAAAAAGTGATTTTCGAAATAAAACGATAAATTCGTAAATTATTTTTTTATCAATTTCGTCGCCATTTTGGATCGACGTGAAATCTATTGATTTTATTTTCCTCGTCCGTATGGACGATCGAGAAAGAAAAAGTTGGAAAGTTCGAGAGTCTTTCGCGCGCGGTGCTGCTGTCGCGAATGGCGGTGCATAAAAGATTCCGAAAATTGGGCAAAAATATTTGGCCAATTCCGCGGTGAATTCTGGGGAATGTTGTGGTCCACAGGGAGAGTTTCATATATTTTAAAAGTTTACATTCATTTGTGCTAGTCGCAGCGAGCCAATTATTTATTATTCCGTACCATGCGATCGTTTTAAATTTCCAAAGAGTTGTTCATGGCTCTGTGAGGACTCGCGGTGAGCAGCTACAAATTGTAAACACACAGTTACGTGTTGCGGCGAGTGTATGCGTCTGGAAAGTCAGTGCGCGGTTGACATGGAAATTTTGTTCCCAAGTTTTGCTTCGAATACTTGACCAGGTTGGTGCGGGGTGGATAAAATAAAAGTTTACAAAAGTTGAAGTAAATGTTTTGAAGCTTTTCGTCCCGAAATGCCGCGGGGAGCGAGTCGATACCTGCAAATTCGTGAGTTTGTTTTTTTCTCCGCGTCCGAGATGTTTCCCGATGGAAATTCCGATGAGATTCCATTTCGGAAATTACTGGGACGTTGCGCTTTTTATTCTAGTTTTTCGGACACATCCGCTTGCGGAGATTATTAGGAAGAGCTTCTAAAAAATTCAAGTCCCAAGCGCGTCAATTTTAATGGCGGAAAAAAATTAAAAAGAAAAAAAAAAAAAGATAATCCCGCGCGGCGAGGAATTTTCGAGCATCGCGGTTGTTATAAAAAGTGCAGGAGGCAGGCTGCTTTGTAAGCCGGACGAGTGAGAGCTCCACGTTTGGCGTGGCGTCGATATAAAACGAGATGAGAGTGAAGATTTAACTTAAACCATGCGAACGAGGCACGTCCGCGTATGCAAACGAGCGATCATGTACGAGTTTAAAAATCTAAAAAGGAACGACGAGATAGAATGAAGGAAAAGTGGAAAATACACATGGAACTGAGAGGATGAGAATCGAGAATGAAAAATGTCGTTTACGTTGGCGGCGCGGGGATCGAACGAGCGAGTTCGCGGAATTCGCCATTTCCGAGAGTTTCCAAAACGCCACGCCGAATAAAAACATTTATCAAAAGTTTAAACAAGCTTCTGAGTCTTTGCAAACGAAGTTCGAAAAAATTCTGTGTGTTTCATCGAAACAAACGCTTGAAATTCATTTTTCCGACCTTTCCAACGTTTTTTCAAGATTTCTCCATCAAATAATTTTTTCCTGCAACTTTCTCACACGTCGTTGGATTCCTTGTCGAAAAACGAAGAGATCGATGTATAATTAAGCGTCATTATCGCACGGGAAGCATGTTTTACGCTCAACAGAAGATTCCGGTCCTTCTCGCGACCTCGCGTTGTTGTGTTTACGTTCGAAAAAAACAAACTTGCTTTGTTACGTCCAACAATGGGCGGAGCCTCGTAGCTCGCTTTGCCCCCACTATTTGTTTTGCCTCCATTCGTCAAAAGTGTCTCTTCGGGCTCCGCAAATTCATTTTCCCGAAAAGTCGATCAAGCACGAAAAACTCCGCGCAGTAATGTAATAATAATAATAATAATAATAATAATAATAATAATAATAATAATGAAAGAAATGATAAAACAGACTAAATGAAAATTCTACACGAATTTTCCTCGGAAAGCTCTCTGCGGGCTTTCTGTTCACGTTCATAACGCATATGTAGCGTGCATTATTAAAAGCTTTGCTTGCGTACACGGATATTGTTGACTGCTCGCCGCATGAGCCCTGGCAAAGTTTACAGGCGTATGCAAAAATTAGCATGTGACTAAAGGTTTTGATCAAGTTTCAACGTCATTGAAAACTGGTGCAGGAATTATTATTAACACGCTTAACATTCGTATGGGGTCAATTTGACCCCAGCTGCTTTCGACCGACGATACGATGTAGAAATTCTGAGAAAATGGCACTCGTGACAGGCTGTATCGGTAGTTTGAAGCTTCTGGTAGGGAGCCTCGTCGTTATTATTTGGAAGGGCCCGTTAGTTCGGTTTTGGAAGCCGTAGGAAGCGGAGGGTGTAAAAGCTGGAGTATACTTTTTGGAACGGTCGTTAATTTAACCAGTTGCACCTGAAAGCATGCTTTTTCAGACTTATGAAACGATTTTTTCTTTTTTTTATTGAAAATTTGAATTTTTGCAGAATTTTTTGTAAAAGAAACGTCATTTTTGCAGAATTTTTTTTTTTCGGCGTTTTTTTTATGTTAAACATTGCACGAATTGAATAGAATCATAATGGTCATTACTCGAGGGTTGGAAATATATTGTAGGATTTTTATCTTATTTTTTCGAACGATTTTTCAACTATTTATCGAGTTGCGAAGTGAGTTTATAATTTTTTTTGCATAATTTTTCGTAAAAAACGTCATTTTTGCAGATTTTTTATTTTTCGACATTTTTTTTATGTTAAAAATTGCAAGAATTGAATCAAATCATCGTGGTCGTTACTCGAGGGTTGAAAATACGTTGTAATATTTTTATTTAATTTTTTTTAACGATTTTTCAATTATTTATCGATTTCCGAAGCGAGTTTATAATTTTTTTTGCATCATTTTTCGTAAAAAACGTCATTTTTGCAGATTTTTTATTTTTCGACATTTTTCTTATATTAAAAATTGCACGAATTGAATAAAATCATCGTGGTCGTTACTCGAGGGTTGGAAATCTGTTGTAGGATTTTTATTTTATTTTTTTAACGATTTTTTAATTATTTATCGAGTTCCGAAGTGAGTTTATAATTTTTTTTGCATCATTTTTCGTAAAAAAAGTCATTTTTGCAGATTTTTCATTTTTCGACATTTTTCTTATACTAAAAATTGCACGAATTGTATAAAATCATCGTGGTCGTTACTCGAGGGTTGAAAATACGTTGTAGTATTTTTATTTTATTTTTTTAACGATTTTTCAACTATTTATCGACTTCCAAAGTGAGTGGGGTGGACAACAGCCCCAATGACTGGAGGTGTGACTATCGAGGGTTAATTCAATGCCGCACAGAATTAATTGTAAAAATCCACGCTCTGCAAATCTGATCGTGCGATAAAATATGAGGATTAAAAAAGATTATTAAATTTCGTATTATCTCTGCGGTACCGATAGACGTAAGCTCTTAAATCACTGTGCTTCGTTATTTTGCCACAGCGGAACGTCACACATGGATAACACGATGAGATTGAGAGGACTTGACGTTTCGTAATAATAACCACAGAAATAATGCGAGAGAAAATGAAAATGCATGGCAACTTTTTCACGTGGAAGAAAAAACGCTTCACGCACATGTCGATTTGTTTGTCTGTGTTTGTGTTGAAAAAATCGAGTGATAAGCAAAAGAATAAATCGTTAAAAAAAATAGTTTTCTATCTCCAGCTCGCGTCCCGCTTCCTTTCGCGGCGCGAGAGCACGCAGTCAGCGGAGATAAAAGTTTTAGTGTCTGTCACGAAAATCACTCGAGCGTTATATTTTTTTCGTCTTACGATAATGCGGATAATTTTCTTCGCGTTATCGTAACGAGCATGAACGCTTTTCGTTGCGCATGAAAATGGTGTCGTGCGAATATATTTCGAGAATGTCCGCGCGTGAATAAAAATCGCACGTCAGCTGCTCTCGCGAGCGTGGATTTACGAGCTTTTTGCGGACACGTGAGATAAACTCGTGTGGGTCTTTGAGCCACAAAGAAGGATAATTTTTCATTCTCTAGTTTATCGTCCTCGTATTTTCAATAATATCGAAACTTTTTATCGCTTTGTAAGGGCACGCGATGGGAAACGCGTAATTCCTAACCTATAAAAAAATCGCGATCTCTCGTCGATTTTTGCGTTGCTGTGCGAACTTTTTTCCCGACGAAACTCGGGCGGAAATTCAATTTTCGAGCCATAACGCGCAAGACTCGACACTGCCAAGTTTTCCAGTCGATTCCGTCGTAAACATCGACCAATAACTCCTCCGCGCGCCGCCATCTTGACCGCAACAACTTCGTGGCGCTGTAGTCACTTTTTTCCCATCCCGAATTTCCTCTGGCAAACGACGACGATGAAATTGACGTTAGAAGTTTTGACAGTTCCAAGTAAATCGCATGTCGAGTGGCTCGAAAATATAATTAAAAAAATAAAAATCTCGTGCTAAATTTCAAGAGTCTCCTGATGGAGACGATCGCGTTCGATTGAAATAAAATGTTGACACTCGGCGGCATTAACGTCCGGAAAAAAGGCCGAAAAACTGAAACCCTCGACGGTAAATGAAAACGTCGCGACGACGAATCCTAAAAAACATCGAAAATCGACGAAGATAAAATTGAGTCGAAAAAATGGGTTCGGAGCAAAGTTCCCAAGCGGCCGGTGGCCAAGGCGCGGAGGGCAATCGTTCCAGGACGGCGCAGCTCCGTCGAGGCAAAAGTGTGCCCAATAGGGAACGAATGCCGGAGGATACTCCACCGAGATGCACGAGTCCAGGGCCGAGCATCTGTTCGGACTCGGATTTGCCATACATATCGTACACGGTAAACCGGCCGATAGGAGATTCTCCAAAAATGACAAACAAGCAGTCGCAGCTTTACAGGGGCAAGAGTTACGGCCACCAGGACATGCCGAGGAGGAAATCGAGCGCCGGAGCGTTGGCGCAAAGAAAAGGAGCGACCGCGACGAGTAAAACGGCTCATAACATCGTCGTGGTGAAGCCGGCGATCTCTGACGCGACTGCGGACAAAGATCCTGACCTCGTCAAGCTCCAGAGCATTCCCATGTTCCTGCCGATAATGCGAGGAACTCTGAACCTTCCTCCGGGCGTGAGGGACCCGGAGGTTTTGGAACGTCTCGATCCCATCGGCCTCTTCAATTTGTGCGCTCGTTATCAACATCATTTGAACACCAACGCTCAAATGATCGCCGGCGAACAAGCGGCTCTTTGCGCCAACATCGACGTCGAAGTCAACAGAATAATGAGCTTGGCCGTCGATCGGCAAAAAAAATTTGCTAAATTCGCTGAACAAATGAACAAAGTTCACGAACTCAGCAGACAATTGACCAAGTGCCATATGCAGCTTAATCAAACTCTGGAAAGCCTCGAAACCCTCAATAACTTGCTGCCCATTAAGGACAGACTGGAACCTTTTGTTTGGACCACCGGGTAGAGTCCTCGGGACAATAGTTGTTGGCCAAAAGTTGCTTGAGTTCTCGACAATGTTCTTGTGGATGGAATGGCAAGACTTTGATTTTCGAGGTTTTCTAAATATCGACGACACTTTTGTTTTTTAATCTTTGGCACGCTCACGATGAGGAACCTTTTTCTTTCTGTGTCGAACTCGCTCCTTCTATGGCACCTGTGATTGTCGTGTATATACGTTGTTATATCTCTAAGGAAACATGTATTTTGTGTGTAATTATCGCACTTGTAGAAAAATAATATAAATATCAATTCAACGTTGATTCGACGATGTTTATTCGTTTTTTTTTTAACGCGGAATCCTTCGGAAGGAGGATCTCGGGTTTGGTTGAATTTGAAAATCAATTGGAAATGGAAAAATGTAGTTTCTTGAGCTATTTACAAATTTTTATAGTGTTTTTTGTGTTTTCATTTAAATTATCGAAAATCGACAACTTTTCCAGAAAGCAAAGAGCAAGTACAGATTCGTACACAATATTTTACAAAATTTGCGGAAACTAGAGCGGTTGGAGGATTTTTCGAAAAACTCAAATTTTCGTAAAATTCAAAAAATCGTAAAATTTCAACCGTTCGACCGAAATTTTCCAAATTCAATACCAACCTTCCCATTATGATACTCTATCTATAAAAAAAACATTAGCAATAAATCTTAAAATTTGCGCAAGTTAGAGCGTCGACACGATTTTTTTGAAAATTTCAAAATTCCATAGAATTCGTATTTTTCTAGCAATTCCAACAAAATTATTAGAGAACAAAGAGTTTCTACAGATCAACGTCTGTGCAAAAGGGGAGCCCTGTAGCTCAAACCGTTCTCGAGTTATGAACGTTTGACTCTAAATATGATTTTTTGATGTTTTGGGACATTTAAAAAAAATTTCACCATCTCATGGCTTCCTCTATGAGGAAGCAAAATAACTCCAGACGATTAAATAATGTTTTTTGTAAAATATATTTTATTTACTATTCGGCCTGAGCGTTTCGAGATTTCATGAGTCTGTAAGCCGCGATAACATCAGTTTGTTGTTTCTCCAGTATTCTCCTCTCCGCACTGGGAAGATCTTTTCTCCTGCCCGTCTTGTCGATGGAAATTTTCTCAGTTTTTGGCTTGGATGGGTTACGATTAGAATTTAGTAGAGAATTGAGGAGCAAATCTTTTTTACAGGGCGCGGTGTCCGCTCGGGGTTTCAGGGGCTTCAGGTTGAGGTCGGGAGGAGCATGAACAATGTCGCCGAATTCGACTTTTTCTCTGACTCCAAAAGAATTGTCCATTTTGTCTTGATTCTTTTTTTCCCTGCGCATCTTCAGTTTCAAACTTCTTTTTTGTACTCTCGTCAATTTTGGCTCCAATTCCGAAGCGTCAACGTTTTTTTTCTTTTTCTTTTTACGTATGTTTTTGTGCTTCATTTGCAATTTCATGAGTTCGTCGATTTCGTCTTTGGGAGCTTTTTGGACTCCCTCGACGTCTCCCGTCTCCGGGTTTCTCTTGATTTCAACTTTGAATTTTTTTTCGAACGTCGTTTCGTTGAGGAACAAATGGGTTTCGCGGTTAACGCGATTCCAGAATTCATTATTTTTCTCACCGGGGTTTTGCTTGAACACGGGAACTGACTTTTCGGGTTTTGCGTTCGGATGCCTCGTCGGATTCTGCTCTCCCAGGGATATCAGACGTCGTTCCGATTTGCTTTTCCTCTTCCTTTTCTTTGCCAATAATTTTCCTGATTTTACTGCCTCCTTCAGCTTCATCACACGCTCCAAACTCTTTGGAATCGCCTGATCGTTTATGTCCTTCGGCGGCTCGTTGATCTTCGTTTTTAACCTAAAAAAAAAAACACAACGTTCGCGTGTCAACATTCGCCGATCGTTTGGTTTTACAGTTTTTAAATACACGATCGACAAGTTTCTTACTCGGCCCATCTCTTGGCTCGTTGTTTCTCCGGATCCTTGATTCCTCGGTGCTTTTTTCCTGGTATTTTACGACCCATTTTTCACTTTTTCTCCCTTTACTTCTGCTCGTGTCAATTCACGCTGCGAGCGACGAGCACGTGTCCACGTGTTTTGAAAACTCGAGGATTCTCGTCACGTCATGTTACCGTCATTTTACCATTGAGTTTACTTGAGAAAATGACCGGAATTGGCATCCCAACAATCGCTTTAGTTCTGTGTCAATTATTGAGACGATCGATTTATTTTCTTTTACGCAATTCGACGCGAAAAATAAACGAAATTTTCTGATTTTCTGTAAATCCACAATTTTCCGATTCTCTCACGCACACAGTCGTGCGAATTGTTGTGACGTCATGCTCGACAGAGCAGCAGCGCCTCGTGGCTTGATATTCGAAGCTCGTGGACATCGAAATCCTTTTTTTTTTGGAGGTTATGTTATCGCTGTTTGCACGTTACACGTCGCAGCTGTCAGATGAAATATTCTTTGATCGAAAATCCCGAATTGACGTCGTTCGGGATCTTGAAAACATGGAAATATGACGAGAATTGTTGTTGCTCCGATATTTAGAGGTTAGCCCGTCAAAATTCTCGTCGATTAACGTGAAAAATCATGTTTATCAACGAATCGTGACACTTTGAGCTCGAATGTCATTCCAATGACGAAGCAGCAGAGAACAGAAACGTCACTAATCGTGTGTCACTGAAATGACAAGTCTCACGAAACTGGCTCCGATCTTGGAGAGTCGAGACGTGAAAAAAAAAATGTTGCTCGTCGTCTCGAGGCTGAGCAGTGGAAATTCAGGAAAAACAAACAGGCCGATGGTCACCGCGGAAGAAGTGAGTTTGCAAGGGTCAAAGGCGGCGTCCGTAGAAAGTGAGAACGGCGAGTTGGAAGTGCCGACTACGTGTTGCATGTCCGGCTGTGCCAACTGCGTTTGGATTCAGTACGCGGAAGCGTTGAGCGACAAAATAATGAACAGCGACGGAGACATAAAAAAAATAATCATGGAAAAAGTGGAGGATCCGAATATGCGGGCTTTTCTGTCGATGGAACTGCGATGTTGTAATCTTAGCAAATAGCTCGCAATTGAATGCGAAAAAAAACCATTTGTAAATGTGTAAATAAATTTTTCTTCTCGTTCTTTTACAGTCACAAAAATCTTTACAATAAAAATCTATTTTTCTCGTCATATTTCGTCTATGAAAAAAAATAAATAAAATTTTCTTTTCATTTCCTACGGCTTTTTCAAACTTTCTACTAGTTTCTACGTCGCGTCGTAATAATCCTTCCTTTTGAGGACGTCCCTTAAAATCTATGCAACAGCGATAACAATAAAATTATGATAATACTTCATAAATTGAAAAAAAAAAAACTATAAATTATCGAGTTATTTTGTGGATAATAATTATTCGTTAATGTAGGATTATAAACGAGTTTTGCAAAGTTTTTTTTTCTTGCCAAATGTGGAGACTGGAGAGATAAAAAATAGTGAATAATTTCTTGAAAAATTTCAGAAATTATAATTGAGAATAAAAATGTTGGTTTGGTTGGCAAATATGGAGACTGGAGAGATAAAAATTAGTGGATAATTTCTTGAAAAATTGGAGAAATTATTATCGAGAATAAAAATGTTGGTTTGGTTGACAAAAATGGAGACTGGAGAGAAAAAAAATAGTGGACAATTTCTTGAAAAATGGGAAAATTATTATCGAGAGTAAAAAAGTTGTAAAATTCAATACTGTAAAAAAAATGTGTGATTCTAATTGGAGCAGGTTTTGCTCTCAAGGATATTGGCACGAGGAATGGCTCAGTATTATTTTTCGTGAATAAAAAATGAAGACTGGGAGGATGGAAATTGTTACGTTTTTGGTTCTAAACCAAAAAGAATATAAACGTTTTGCATCCATTGGGATTGAGTTCTTAAGCTTCTAATCTTGGCTCTTTCTTCTTTAAAGATGAGCCAATCGCGACGATTGGCGTCCAAGCGAGGTCCCCATTCGGCGGAAGGAGCAAACGCCTTTTTAATCATTTGGAGAAACGGGAGTTGACGATTTTTCAACAAAGCGTAGATCGCCCAGGCAGGAATTTGTCCAGCTCCAAATGTGAGGAAAATAATGCCTGCTGTGTGGGCCGTCCAAGGATACGATACGCCTCCGTACGTCAACGGCGACAGGGTCGCAACCGTGTAGAAAAATATTATTATCAATAATATTGGCGTCGCTAAAAACCACGTGAATCTCCAATAAAACGAGGGCCGCTTCCTCAACATGAACTCAACGTCGTCGAGGAAATTCTCGAATCCGTACACCCAGATAAAACCAATGACCTCGAAACAGGCCAGCACAAACACTACGAACGATGTGCAATAGTAATCCACGAGATTCAGGATAAATTGGCCTCCCTAGAATCAAAAATTTAATTCAAATTTTAATTTAAATTAAATTTGAATTTTAATTTCAATTAAATTTTAATTTAATTTGAATTTTAATTTGAATTAAATTTGAATTCAATTTTAATTTAATTTGAATTTTAATTTGAATTAAATTTTAATTTAATTTGAATTTTAATTTGAATTAAATTTTAATTTAATTTGAATTTCAATTTGAATTAAATTTGAATTTTATTTGACTTTTAATTTGAATTAAATTTGAATAAAAATAAATTCGAATTTAATTAAATTTCAATAAAAATTAATTAAATTTTAATAGAAATTAATTAAATTTGAATAAAAATAAATTAATTTTAATTTGAATTAAATTTTAATAAAAATAAATTCGAATTTAATTAAATTTGAATGAAAATTAATTAAATTTTAATAGAAATTAATTAAATTTTAATAAAAATAAATTAATTTTAATTTGAATTCAATTTTAATAAAAATAAAATCGAATTTAATTAAATTTCAATGAAAATTAATTTGAATTTAATTACATATTAATAAAAATTAATTTGAATGAGATAAATGTTGAATTTTATTTTAAATTAAATTTTTATAAAAATTAATTTAAGTTAAATTTTAATTAAACTTAAAATTCAATAAAAATGAATTTTAATTAAATTTTTAATAAAAATTGATTCAGTTTAATTTTATTCGTACATTCAGGTCAGTAAATCGACCAAAAAAATGCCTGAGAATTCACTTCATGAGACTTGGTCGAAAATTATATTGTTTGCTTACCGGGGTGACGTAGACGAGGGCGACGAGAAAACCCAAAACACACGACGGGTACATGACTTGCCAATATTTCAAATGTGGAAATTGCTCGGCGATACTACTTATTATGCTTCCGTTTTGTCCAACTGCACTTCCTACCCCGAGGATGAACATCATGAGGAAGAACAAAACGGAGAAAAGCTGAAAAAATGATTTTCACTCAATTTGTCGTTCTATTTCGATATTTGCAATTTTTAAAATTGTAGAAATTTTTGTTTCATCGAAATTCGATGTTGCAAATAATCCAAAAAGTTTCATTCGATCATTTTCGATAAAAACATCGACTAAAGGTGGAATTTTTTTTTTTATTATAGATGGAAATGCTCACCTGCGGCAAGGCTTGGAATTTCGCAATCGCATCGGGATAAGAAACGAAGGCCAGACCCGTATCAGCACGAACTATCGACTTTATATCGTTAGTTCCCATTTCGTGAGCGAGGTTTCCCAATATTCCAAACATTGTGCATCCAGCGAGAATACTGGTGAGTGTATCGAGCGTCGTTACAATCACTACATCCCTGTAATCACAAAGCAAAGAATGCAGCTTGACGAAAAATGAATAAAACATTTCTATTCGGTATAGTTGAGTAAAAAAAAAAAAAAAACAATCATTGAATTTACAAATCTGATGGGTTTTTCATCGATTGCATTGGATCCCAATAAAATAAACTGAGAATTCCTTTCCCTCGATATTTTAGAGACACTTTATGAGAAATTATACAAAAATGACTTGAAAATCGAATTTTTACAGTTTCTAGACGGTGATAGCCCCTTAATCTTTCAGAGACAATTTCTAAAAATCCGAAATTGTATTTTCGGAGTTTCTAGACGGTAAGAGCGCCTTAATATTTCAGAGACACTTTCTAAAAACCCGAAATTATAAGAAAATGCACGAAATTCGATTTCTTGAAGTTTCCAGACGATAATAGCCCCTTAATATTTCGGAGACAATTTCTAAAAACCCGAAATTATAAGAAAATGAACAAAAATTGTATTTTTGGAGTTTCTGGACGGTACTAGCCTCTTAATATTTCATAGACACTTTCTCAAAACCGGAAATCATAAAAAAATGCAAAAAAATCGGTTTTATAAAGTTTCTCGACGATAATAGCCCCTTAATATTTCATAGACATTGTCTCAAAGCCCGAAATTGTAAGAAAACGCGAAAAAATCGAATTTATAAAGTTTCTCGACGATAATAGCCCCTTAATTTTTCAGGAACACTTTGTCAAAACCCGAAATTATAAGAAAATGCAAAAAAAAATGGAATTTTTCAAGTTTCTAGATTGTAATAGTCCCTTAATTTTTCAGAGACAATTTCTAAAAACCCGAAATTATAAGAAAATGAAAAAAATTGTATTTTCGGAGTTTCTAGACGGTGATAGCCCCTTAATTTTTCGTAGACACTTCTTCAAAACCCGAAATTGTAAGAAAACGCAAAAAAATCGGATTTATAAAGTTTCTCGACGATAATAGCCCCTTAATAGTTCAGAGACACTTTCTCAAAACCCCAAATCATACGAAAATGCAAAAAAAATTGAATTTCTAAATTTTTCCCCATGGTAATAGCTCCCTAATAATAACAAACGTGTTTGCTATATCAAAAGAATGAAAATTCCAATTGAGCGAGTAATGAAATACAGTTTGACGCAAAGATTCCTCCAGTTATGTCTCAATATGTATGAACTGTAACGCAGTAGTTAGAAAAAGTATTTCCACGACATTTGAAACACAATTTTGCACATGAAATGTGCAAATACTTTTTGCAGAGACTCTGCATTCATGAATACATTGGAATAACGTTATCGTTGAGTAAATTACCGATGGATGTTGTGCCTGAAGTTATTGTGCGACGAGTACGTGATGATTGCGCCGAAACAGACCGAGAGGGAGAAGAAACATTGCGTAACGGCGGCGTACCAAACGTTGGGATTCAACAATTTGCTCCAATCTGGTGTGACGAAAAAAAGAATGCCATTGAGTGCACCCTCGAGCGTGACAGCCCGACCGAACAGAGAGATGAGCACGACGTAGGGAAAAATGGCCAAAAAGTACGAAGCCTTTCCAGTGCTTTTGACTCCGCGAGAGAGAACCAGACAGACGCAAATCCAGCTGCCCAAGAGGCAGAGCGTCAATTTCCCATCGGGAATCCCAATCCCATCGTTTATGTTTTCTTTTTCTTTCAGAACTACTTTCGAAAAATACAACTCTGCCGAAGACCATTTCGCTTTGCCCCCGATCGTTGATGCGTTCGCGATGCTGCTTTGATTCACGCGGCTATTCGAATCCAGACAATTCTCCACCCAGGCTGGATCACATCGAGACCATGGCAACTCCGCACTGAACGAATCGACCAGGTAATAAAGATTCAGAGCCATCAAACTCGAGTAATAAGTCGCAACTGCGATCGTTGAACACAGTTGGCTCCAACCGACACCTTGAAAAACAAGTTTTTATGTATTAATGTCTCTATTTCGTGAACCCTTGATAGTCACGACTCCGGATTGTGACGTAATGGTCATTGGGGGTCTTATCGACCCCACTCACTTTGGAAGTCGATAAATCGTTGAAAAATCGTTTGAAAAAATTCAATAAAAATACTACAATATATTTCCAACCCTCGAGTAACGACCACGATGATTCCATTCGATTCGTGTAATTTTTAATATAAAAGAATGTCGAAAAAAAAAAAATTCTGCAAAAATGACGTTTTTTTAGAAAAAATGATGCAGAAATTACAATTTTCAATAGAAAAAAAATGATCAATTATGGAATAAATGTGTATGTAGTATAAAATCCCAACTCACTTTGGAAGTCGATAGATCGTTGAGAAATCGTTTAAAAAAATCAAATAAAAATACTGTAATGTATTTTCTACCCTCGAGTAACGACCACGATGATTCTATTCGATTCGTGCAATTTTTAATATAAAAGAATGTCGAAAAAAACAAAATTTTGCAAAAATGACGTTTTTTTAGAAAAAATGATGCAGAAATTGCAATTTTCAATAGAAAGAGAAATCACTCACTTTGGAAGTCGATAAATAATTGAAAAATCGTTTTAAAAAATAAAATAAAAATACTACAATACATTTCCAACCCTCGAGTAACGACTACGATGATTCTATTCGATTCGTACAATTTTTAATATAAAAAAACGTCGAAAAACAAAATTTTGCAAAAATGACGTTTTTTTTACAAAACAGCTCAGGCCATTTTTTTTTCATAATTTTGCATAAACGTTTTTGCCACCGAAACTAACAGTTTTCTGCGTGGGAAGAAAACATTTTCTCACGTTTAGAATTCGAGATTTTAATTTTCTTCAATTTTTTATTTTTTTTATCCAAACGCGTGTAAATTGGACTCGCGTTTCTTCAGTTTTTTGTCTTGAAACGTTTCAATGGAACGTGCGACCACAATTTCCACTCGTTTAGATGGAAAAAAATAAAAAAAGTAGTACTGTTGGTTCTAGAATTACCGTTCAGAATTTCATAAAATTTAGTACAGTAGTGGATTATGATAAGAAAAAGACCCAGTTTAATTTGGAAAAGGGAACAGAGAACCAGAAAAAAGATATTCGCATCGGTAATTTCATACTTTTAACATTGCGTCCAGAGTTCAGTGTATTTTACAAAAAGTACCGTTCAGAATTTAAAAAAATGCTGCAAATTGAAATTTGCAATTGGCTTCCTCATAGAGGAAGCTTTGAGCATCGTGCATCTTGAGCAACTTGAGGAAGCCATTTGTAAATTTCAATTTGCAGCATTTTTCTACTTCCTCGTATTTGCATTTAAATTCAATAATTTAGNTACAGAATTCATGACACATTGGGTCTGAGAGACCCGTAGCAAAAAAAATAATTTGGAAAAGGGAACAGAGAACCAGAAAAAAGATATTCGCATCGGTAATTTCATACATTTAACATTGCGTCCAGAGTTCAGTGTATTTTACAAAAAGTACCGTTCAGAATTTAAAAAAATGCTGCAAATTGAAATTTGCAATTGGCTTCCTCATAGAGGAAGCTTTGAGCATCGTGCATCTTGAGCAACTTGAGGAAGCCATTTGTAAATTTCAATTTGCAGCATTTTTCTACTTCCTCGTATTTGCATTTAAATTCAATAATTTAGACAAGTTTTCTCGAAAGTACAGAGGGAGTACTGACTTATACATAATATCTTACAAGATTTGGATATTTTTCGAAAAAATGAGATTTTCGAAAAATTCGAAAACCCATAAAATTTAAACCGTCCAACCGATTATTCCCAAATTCAATACCAACCTTCCTATTAAGATACTCTATTTATAAAAAAAAAATTGATAATAAATCTCGAAATTTGCGAAAGTTAGAGTGCCGACACCATTTTTTCGAAAATTTCAAAATGCCGTAGAGTTTGTATTTTTTTAACTGTTCTGACGAAATCGTCCGTGAACGAAGAGCTGGTCTAGATCAACATCTCTGCAAAACGGGAGCCATGTAGCTCGAACCGTTCTCGAGTTATAAACGTTTGAATTTTACAGTGCCAGAACATACACACACACACACACACATACACACACACATCCGGACATTTTTTGTAGATATGATTTTTCGACGTTTTGGGACATTTTAAGCACATTGACATTGAAAACTGGAAAAAAAAAAATTTTACCGTCACATAGCTTCCTCTATGAGGAAGCAAAATGATGCAAAAATTGTAATTTTCAATTAAAAAAAAACAAAATCGTTCCATAAGTCTGAAATAGCATGCTTTGAGGTGGAACTGGTTAAATTAGCGACCGTTCCAGAAAGTATACTTTGGAAGGCGACGAGCAGTTGAAAAATCGTTAAAAAAAATAAAATAAAAATACTACAATGTATTTCCAACCCTAGAGTAACGACCATGACGATTGCATTCAATTCGTCCAATTTTTAATATAAAAAAATGTCGAAACAAAAAAATTCTGCGAAAATGCTTTTTTTTTTACAAAAAATGATGCAGAAATTTCAATTTTCAATTTAAAAAAAAAAAATCGTTTCATAAGTCTGAATGGCATGCTTTCAGGTAGAACTGATTAAATTAGCATCCACGAACCTTTGAATCCAGGCGAAGCGGACCACACTTTGATGGACATTCTTCCTGAGAATTGTCCAACTATCATTTCCAAATAGTAAAAAGGTTTGCCCACGAGAATCAAGAGAATTATGTACGGGATCAAAAATGCTCCGCCCCCGTTTTCGTACGCCGTGAAAGGGAATCTCCAGATGTTGCCAAAACCGACTGACATCGCAACGCACGACATCAAAAATTCTATATCGTTGCTCCACCCCGATGTCCGTGGCTTCGTCGTCGCTTCCTCCACATTCTCCTCCATCGTTTCCTTCCCCGAATCCATACTCGCTGAATAATTGCAATTGTACTCGCCCTCGTATGCTCCGTTATCGAAAGCACCGATTTCAAAGTTTCTCGACTTCCCTGCGACCTTGAAAAAATTAATTTTTCATTATCAACGAAAAAAAATGGAAAATTTGGAAATTCAATTTTTTTCTCCCACACGATCGGATGAAAATTTTTTAAATTCCAAATATAAAGAAACCAACCCAACTGATCGACGAGGCAATGCATTCGTTTCAACACTTATCATCAAAATCTCAATTTTATCAATGACAAATTTGCACAAAGTGGAAAAAAATAAATCGCGAGATATTCGACGCTCCTGGCAATTGCAATAAATCACTTGGCATAAAAATGCAGTTTACGGCGCATAATAAACTGGGCGATTAGTCAAACGAGTATGCAGTTCATTGTCACGATAGGAAAAAAAAAAAATGCCATAGAATATGAAAAAAAAACGAGCGAGAATGAAAAAAACTTTCTCAAATTTTTTACTTCCGTTTTTTTTCCCAAAGAAATTGATTAATAATTTTTTATTCATTAATTTTGAACGATTCGAGGGAAACGAATGAAACTTTGAAATTTACTCACCATTTTCGCGGCTTTCGAATTATTTTGGAAGACTCGAAATTTTGAAACGCATCGACGAGACGTCAATTTTTTTTTTCTTGGGAAAATCAACGTCTGTCGATGATTAGCTCGCTCTTGCCACTCCTCGTATCTCAGTCATCAAGTCCTCGAAGGAAATGCGTTGCTTCTGCGCTGGGAAGGCGTTAACAATTATTTTCCTGGCCGCAGATCCGAACGGCATCGAATCTGCTGAGTAATTTTTATGATTTTTATTATGACGAGGTACAAAACGGAAAATTGGAAAAACCACGTGCTCAGCCGGTTGCAGTCGTACGTGGAGCTGCATGTTGAGCCATGAGAGATCGAGCTCCGAGTGTCTCATCGTGAAACAATTATAAAATAATGTGGGAGAGAAAAAAAAATGAACATCGCAACGAGAACAAATGAATATTCGATTTTTTCCTTTGACACCGTTTATCAACGTACTAATGTCTCGGGAACACATAATTCAGAAGATTCGCTTGATCTTTGACTAGATAAGAGTCGAGCAGAGCTCTCGTCGAGACTCGGGAATTTTTAAAATCGTACTAAAATGAAATAGTGAGTGATAAAATTTCCAGAGGCAACCTTTACCAATTTTCCACTCCGAATTTTAAGTTTTACAATTGTCAAATTTTACAAGGAGCTTATTTTTTTTTGCAGATAACGAAAATCGTTGAATTTATCATTTCGTTGAGTTTTCCAACGTTTTACGATTATAAAATTTCCAGAGGCAACGTTTAACTATTTTTCACGTTTTTTTACTCCAAATTTCAATTTTTACAATTTTCAAATTTTACAAGGAGCTTATTTTTATTTGCAGATAAGGAAAATCGTTGAATTTATCATTTTGCTGAGTTTTCCAACGTTTTACGATTATAAAATTTCCAGAGGCAACGTTTAACTATTTTCCACGTGTTTTTTACTCCAAATTTCAATTTTTACAATTGTCAAATTTTATAAGGAGCTTATTCTTTTTTGCACATAACGAAAATCGTTGAATTTATAATTTCGTGGAGTTTTCCAACGTTTACCAATTTTCCACGTTTTTTTTTCTTCGAATTTCAATTTTTACAATTGTCAAATTTTACGAGTTGCTTATTTTTCTTTGCAGCCAACGAAAATCGTTGAATTTGTCATTTTGTTGAGTTTTCCAACGTTTTACAAATATAAAATTTCCAGAGGCAACGTTTACTGATTTTCCACGTTTTTTTTACTCCGAATTTTAATTTTTACAATTGTCAAATTTTACGAGGAGCTTATTTTTCTTTGCAGATAACAAAAATCGTTGAATTTATCATTTCGTTGAGTTTTCCAACATTTTACGATTATAAAATTTCCAGAGGCAACGTTTACCAATTTTTCACGTGTTTTTTACTCCGAATTTTAATTTTTACAATTGTCAAATTTTATAAGGAGCTTATTTTTCTTTGCAGCAACGAAAATCGTTGAATTTATCGTTTTTCTGAGTTTTCCAACGTGTTACGAATGGAGGAGGACGAAGTGGAAGGTCTGGACGTGGAAACAGTCTCGGAAAAAGCTCGAGGTTAGTTTCTCTGACAGTGAATTTTTCGCTGCAGCCAAAAAATTCAATTTTTTTGGATTTCGTTGCAATCAACAGAAGAGACGATTGGCTTGGAAGAAGCTGACGAGCCTGTGCTCCTGAGTGCTGACGAATTGGACCAAGCTGAAAATCCCAAAAGTTTCATTTCCGACGAACCAAAAAAATCTGCGACCACGATTGCTTCCTCAGAGTCAACAAAAAAGGTTTTGGAAACGTCAGAAAAACATCTCAAACCGATCAGCTATTCGGATGACCCGGAAGTTCAAAAAATCGTTGAATTTTTACGAAACAAAAATCTCAGTGAGAATCTCATCGCAAGGATCTTGAAAAATGGACTTTGCGATGGTTTCGACAGACTGCTCCGAGCTCTGGGCATAACGAGCAACGAACTGAAACAATTCGAATGGAAAAAGAGATTCGATTCGAACGATTTTTCGTACGATTCCCAAGAACCGGAAGTCCCCGATTCCGGGGACTCCGCTGCAATGAATCCCGACAATTTGTATCTGAAAAAACATTTCGGCGATACTCTCGTACGCGCCATGAAAGATATCGTCAAATTAAAACCTCGAGATCCCGTCGATTTTCTTGGCAACTGGTTGATCAATCGTCAAGTCTGGGAGGAACGAAAAAACAAGTTCAACGAATTGGAGGAAGAGCTCAACTCGTGCAAACAATCGTCCAAACTTCCGGTAACTGTATTTTTTAAATAATAATCACAAAAATCATAAAAAACGAGAAATATCGATAAATCTTGGAGTTTCGTATTTTTCCATGAAACAAAAAAAGATTAAAATTTTTTTACAAGCTTGATAAACTTTCGGGAAAAATCAGGAAACATAATTGGCCAACGGTGAGTTTTGATTTTTAAATTTACTGCCGACGTGCGCCATTCCAATAATTTCGAAATCTTGATGCACCGATTTCTCTCTAAACGAAAACCCCAAATTGATAAAAAAAATTTCGTTGCCTTTTTCAACGTCGTTTTATTTTTATTATTGTTTTTAATATTTTTATTAAATAAAAATCAGGAAACGGTGATGGGGACGAAGGTTAACGATGGAACGGACAAATCGATCGAGAACGATTCCAATTATGGCGAATACGATCAACCGGAATGAGAATAATAAGAATGTGAAAAATAAAAACAAACTCGTGCTACGAAGGACGTTGCCAGGCGGTGAGAATATTTCCTCTACACAAATAACAATCATCGAGTTTTCCATCATTAATCGTAGAGAGTCCCAAAAGCAATATTTTCGGGCGTGAAGCCCACAGCGAGCGAACTAATTACCCAAAAGTTTCGTAAGCCTCAAACGTTCCTCGTGCGTGGCGCTCGCATTTCTCTTTGGTCACGAAAACTCGAAAAAACTCGAAAAAAAATGGAAAATTTAATAATTCCATTTTTTTTTCACATCACGTAAACGCAACGACGACGAGCGCGAACAAACATCGCGAGTCGAACTTTTATTCGCGACGCACGGACTCTAGGAAACGAACGTTTTCCTTATTTTCCGATCTCCTCAACTTTGGACTCTCTCCGTCGGAGCTCCCGATCGCACTCTCGTCCTCGCGCTACGATTCTCAAGCATAACGATTACTCGGAGTGGGGCAAAAACTATTTTACGCGATCGGGCACGTGAGTGCCTCGATGGAAGGAATTTTGAAATTTTAGTCCAACTAATCATCTCGTTGTGGGATTCCTGGGTTAATGCACGTTCAAAAAGCATTCCTGTCGCTTCACACATTAGTCATCGCGTACGACTGATCATATACTTGAGACTTTTGCATAATTGACATTTTCGGTGTATGTGGCTGAAGAAACAATTTTCAATAACTTGAATTTTTCACGTGTAAATAATTTTGAGAACGTTGACGTTTAAGGACGTTGTATGCAACATTTTCTATCGATAGAATTCCTGAAAATTTGAACCACACAAAGAGAACGGTGACGTCTAATTGCTCGCGGAGTTCTAAGAGGCTTCACCATGTAGAAGTCGAAATATTTATTTATAAAAATCACAATTTTCAGTCATTTCTCACGAGAGTCAAAAGTTGCAATTTTCAATATTAAATATTTCTATTTCTAAATGGTGAAGCCTCTTGAAACTTTGCATACACTTTTATGTGACATCGAAGAAGCTTTATTCAGTTTTTCGAAGAAAATCGATTTTCTATCGATAGAATTCCTTTAGCGAGATATTTATTTATAAAAATTAGAATTTTCAGTAATTTCTCACAAGAGCGTGTGTCAAAAGTTGCAATTTTCAATATTAAATATTTCCATTTCTAAATGGTGAAGCCTCTTGAAACTTTGCATACACTTTCGATGTGACATCGAAGAAGCTTTATTCAGTTTTTCGAAACAAATCGATTTTCTATCGATAGAATTCCTTTAGCGAGATATTTATAAAAATTACAATTTTTAGTAATTGCTCACAAGAGCGTGTGTCAAAAGTTGCAATTTTCAATATTAAATATTTCCATTTCTAAATGCTGAAGCCTGTTAAAACTTTGCATACACTTTCGATGTAACATCGAAGAAGCTTTATTTAATTTTTCGAAAAAAATCGATTTTCTATCGATAGAATTCTTTTAAATTTGCACAACACAAAGAGAACAGTAATCGCTAATAGCTCGCGCAATTTTAAGAGGCTTCACTATGCAGAAGTCGAGATATTTATTTATAAAAATTACAATTTTCAGTAATTTCTCACAAGAGCGTGTGTCAAAAGTTGCAATTTTCAATATTAAATATTTCCATTTCTAAATGGTGAAGCCTCTCAAAACTTTGCATACACTTTCGATGTGACATCGAAGAAGCTTTATTCAGTTTTTCAAAAAAATTGTAAAATTTTTTCGAAATTCAGTTTATTATCCAAAAAATACAGATTACCTCGGACAATCTTGGATTTAGAGTGTCTCGTTCTTTAGTCAATTTGTAACGAACCATTTTTTTAATGAACTTTGGCTCGCGAACCATTTTTCATTAAATAAAAACTGAAAATAAAAGATTTAGCTTTGCCATACAACGTCCTCAATTATAAAAATGAAAAAAAAGTATCGCAACGAAATAATAATTGAAATGTTAACTAAAGCTATAGAAAAAAAAAATTGAAATCGCTTGGCATGGCGACAGGATTACGTTAACGCGATAAATACAAAAAGAAAAAAAAGCAAACGCCGATAAATCATGTTGCTACTGTTAATATGGTGATCGGTGAGAAAAATACTTTGGCCTATGGTGACGGCTACGATCTATCGATTAAGTCGACCGATTAATCACAGCGTGTCGGTACTTACAGTCCTAGGAATATTGTCATTTATGCATAATACTGAATAACGTCGTTCCATTATTTCCCTCGAGCTCGACGTCAACCTCGTTGCTCGATAAATCCTCAAAAATAATTTTTTCGACAAAACTGTCGTCGGTTTTTGCAATTTTCCTTTTCTGGCAGTTTTGCGGGCGAAATGAAATTCTCGAAAATGTTAAGAGGCTCGAATCCACGATCCACGCGGACTCGGTAACTATTTACAAGTTTGCGACGCTGTGTGTTAAAAATAAATTGGGCGATAGCCGCGGAGGTAGTTGAGAAAAAGTTTTTCCAAAGAGCATGGGATTCCAATTTGTTCACATCAGTTTATCCTCGCGTCCTATCAGGACGTAGACCAGCTGTTTCATCCGCGAACTCGTGCGTTTGTCTCGCTTCTTCTTCATCGTTTCTTTGAATTGTCGCCAGGCCGCGTGTCTCGTAGGATTTCGTGGTCCCCAGCTCGGAAGAGGCTCGAAGGCAGACTTGAACATCTGGAGTGTATCATTTGGATTTTTAATCGTTGCGGAAATTTAATTTAAAAAAAAAAGAAAAAACAAAATTAAATGGAAATTTGTTACTTTGCTCAGACCCAGATCTCGCCTTTCCGATATCGAGTACGCCATCCAGAAAGGAATCTGCAGAGTTCCGAATGCGAGAAGCATCCAACCGACCACTGCACAGAAAAAAATTAATTTTTTTTTTTTTTTAAATTAAAAATCGTTTTAAAAAATGAAATAAAAATACTACAACGTATTTTCAACCCTTGAGTAACGACCACGATGATTCTATTCGATTCGTGCAATTTTTAACATTAAAAAAATGTCGAAAACAAAAAATTCTGCAAAAATGACGATTTTTAACAAAAAATGACGCAGAAATTGAAATTTTCAATATGAAAATTTATAAATCATGGAATAAATGAGTATATAATGTGAAATAAAGTGAAAGGGTTAAATTAGAACATTGCGTTAGAATTCTAATTTTCAATTAAAAAAAAAAAAAAAATTTAATTATAAATTAATAAATAATATTTTTCGCAATTTTCTCCTTAATTCTAACGCAATATTCCCTTTTCATTTTATTTTATATTATACACACATCGTTCCATTATTAGTAAATTATGAATTTATAAATAAAATTTTAATATTAATAATAAAAAAAATAATAAAATTATTTTAAAAATTCTGAATAAAATTTCGAAATTTTAAATTACAAATTATGGAATAAACGTGTGTATACGATATAAAATTGAATGAAAGCGTTAAATGAGGATATTGCGTCAGAATAATGGTGAATATTGCCAAGGATATTTGCAAATTGGGAAAAAAAAAATTTGAATCGATGTGTCAAGTGATTAATTTTTTGGGCTTACCGTAAGCACTTTGTGGATAAGTGACTCCGGCGTAAGTTAACGGTGTGAGTGTAGCAATGGTGTACACGAGAATGGCAACGAGTAAGATGGGTGTGATGAGGCCCCAGCAAATTCGCCAATAGACGGTTGGTCGCCGTTTCAGCATGAACTCGACGTCGTCGAGGAAATTCTCGAGTCCATAGACCCAAAATATTCCAGAAATCTCCATAATGGCAAGGACGAAAACGATGAACGATCCGGCGTAAAAATCGACCAAGCCAAGAATGAATTGGCCGCCCTGTGAGTTAAAAAAAAAATATGAAACTAATTTTCTAATAAAAATGATGAAATCGAGGTGTTTATCGAAATTTCAGGATTTTTGGCACTTTGGGAAATTCAATCAACTCACAGGAGTACAGTAAACGGTTCCAACGATAAAACCGAATAGTGCTACCGCCAGAACAACGTGCCAATGCTTCCAGCCTGGAAATTGATCGCTAATTATGGTGATTATTCCACCTGCCAGGGCAATCGCACTCCCAATGCCAAGAACGTACAACATCAGGAAAAAAAGGACTGAGAAGAGCTGGAAATAAATAATCATCACCATGAGAATTACGCAAAAACGTACGAAGCAAAAATTACATAAAAAATTAGATTTTAAAATATTAACTTGTGGTAAGACAGTGAATTTGGCAATCGCATCGGGATAAGAGATGAAGGCGAGGCCCGTTCCACTACGAACGACGGTGCTGATGTCGTCGGTGCCCATTTCGTGCGCCAAATTGCCGAGAATGCCAAAAATGGTGAAACCTGACATTAAACTAGTGAAAGTATCGAGAGTCGTGACGACCATGGCGTCTCTGAAAAATGATGAAGAAAAACGTGCCTTTTCACATTTACGATAATAATAAGAAAAATTGAGCCAGCAGCGATAAATGATTTTTTATGGGAAAAAACAATTCACCTGTAAATATTGTGTTCAAAGTTATTGTACGAGGAGTACATGACGACTCCACCGAAGCAAACAGAGAGTGAGAAAAAACATTGCGTCACAGCGGCGTACCAGACGCCGGGCTCGAACAGCTTTTGCCAATTTGGTTTTATGAAAAATATTATCCCGTTGACCGCACCTTCGAGAGTCACAGCTCGGATAAGCAGCGCCGTCATTATGACGTAGGGAAAGAGAGCCAGGAAGTAAGCGGCTTTTCCAGAGCTTTTAACACCTCGAGCCAGAACTCCAAATATGCAAGCCCACGCGCAGAACAAACAGAGTGTCAATCGCCAATCGGGCCATCCGACGCCGTCGTCGATGTTTGATTTTTCGTTCAGTACCGTTTTCCTATTTTTCCATCCATAAAAAATAAATAAATTAATTATTCGAAATAACGCGTCAGAGTGCAACGTCCATCCGGACAAAAACTACGCCGCGCAGTGATTTTTAAATGGACGCTATATCGTTCTCCAGAATGTCGACGTTTATGGGTCAGATTGACCCAGTGTGTACTCGAAGGGTTAAAAAAACGCCCGGGGTCAGATTGACCCAGTGTGTACTCGAAGGGTTAAAAAAACGCCCGGGGTCAGATTGACCCAGTGTGTACTCGAAGGGTTAAAAAAATCCCTTGGGTCAGATTGACCCAGTGTGTACTCGAAGGGTTAAAAAAATCCCTCGGGTCAGATTGACCCAGCGTGTACTCGAAGGGTTTCAAAAAATTCCTCGGGTCAGATTGACCCAGTGTGTACTCGAAGGGTTAAAAAAACGCTATGGGTCAGATTGACCCAGTGTGTACTCGAAGGGTTTCAAAAAATCCCTCGGGTCAGATTGACCCAGTGTGTACTCGAAGGGTTAAAAAAATCCCTCTGGTCAGATTGACCCAGTGTGTACTCGAAGGGTTAAAAAAATCCCTTGGGTCAGATTGACCCAGTGTGTACTCGAAGGGTTAAAAAAATCTCTTGGGTCAAATTGACCCAGTGTGTACTCGAAGGGTTAAAAAAATCCCTCGGGCCAGATTGACCCAGTGTGTACTCGAAGGGTCAAAAAAACGCTTTGGGTCAAATTGACCCAGTGTGTATTCGAAGAGATCGAACCTGGAAATTCTATCTGGAAACTTAATTCAAAGCGAGAAAGTATGAAACCTCCCGATGGATTTTGAACTCACGTGAAATAAAGTTCGGCGGAACTTTTTTTGTGGTGGGTCTCGTTGCTCGAAGACGTGAGGTTATTATCGTCGTTGGTTTTACCGGAATTGAAGCACGTATCGGCCCACTCGGATGGACAGGTCGACCACGGGAGCTCGGATTTGAAGCTATTGATCAGATAGAAGAGCGTGACCGACATTAACGAACAATAATACGTCGCGACCGATATCATGGAGAACATTTGGGCCCAACCGACCCCCCGAAAACCTGGATTCATCGCCCACATCTTGACCGATGATTTACTTGTGAATTGGCCCATTATCATCTCGAGATAATAAAAGGGCTTTCCCACGAGGAATAATACGATTATGTACGGTATGAGAAACGCTCCGCCACCGTTCTCGTAAGCCGTGAACGGAAAACGCCACACGTTTCCCAGGCCGATCGACATCGCGATACAGGACATTAGAAACTCTATTCCGTTGCCCCACGTCGGTCGATCCTCTTCGTTCGCATCCGCCAGTGTCTAACGAAAACGAGAAAATCATTTTTTTTTTCAACCTTTCGACGTGGATGAGAATAAATGAATGAAAAGTTGTGATTCGTCGCCGATGCACCAACGTACCATCGGCTCAGGAGACACAACCGTTTCCACTTTTCGATCTTCTTCTCCTCCGTAAGCAAAGTTGTAAGACTTTCTTCCATCTTTGCTGATACTCAGATCGATGCCGGTCAGTCCATCGTCCCCTACGAAGCCCAGATTTGGCTTTCCGTCCTGTCGGCATATCAAACGAATTATTATCAGTTTTGTTTATTTGTAAAAAAAAAATTGACGACTAAAATGAAGGAAAAACGTTCTGATGGTAATTCGTCATTTTTTTTGCTTCCTCAAGATACTCCACGATGTTGGAATGAATTTACGAAATCGGTTCGAATTCGTTGCGAAGAATTGTTCATTTTTTTTTCACGATTTTTCAATTTTTTTTATTTATTTGAATTTTTGATCGTGAAATGATTTTGAATGATATTGATTCGGGAGATAAGCAGGTCGGTGCAAAGAAAACGCTATACGCGAGATTTCGTGTTAAAATTTTGGCGGACCTATAATTTAGTGCGGCGTGTAATATCCGCTGAAAATAAAGGGGGGAGATCCATTTCGCGTTCGGAGGAGAATTGAGATCTGCGCTACTTTCCAATGGGCTAAGAATCTCGAGGGTCCAATCAGGACCCTCGAGAGAGGGTAATTGCCGCACCACCACGGTAGTCACAAAAAGAAATAATACCTCGTGGCGAATAGGATCATTATCGACAGCTGCTGTGCCGCACAAAAATATCGAAAACAAAAAAAAAACCTCAAACATTTGTAACCGCAGTCAAAGTTGCTAATTTTTTTTTTTCAACGATTTTTACTCAATTTTTTTGTTATCCTTCAGTTTTCAAAACTCTCGAAATTCCGGACGAACGTAATCGAGGCCTTCGTCCACATTTTAATTTTTTAATTTTTTAATTTTTTAATTTTTTTTAATTGAAAATTTTAACGAGGTGCACGAAATAATGAAGAGAAAAAATGTTGCTTTGCCATGAAAACTCGTCGACTAGAAGATCGAGCGTAAAAACAGCTGACTCGCGCGAGAATTCTTGTCGTATTTGGCTTACCTGATAGCGAACAATGATATTTATCATTGACACGTGGACAATGCAGAGCTACTCTGCTCTTGGTACACGCAACCAGACAATTTTCGCATATCATACACGTGAATTACGTGCTTGCATCAAAAGTGCATGCCAAGACATGCACGATCATGGATTACATCGGGATTACATGAAATCCACCAATCTTTTTTCTTCGTTGCTCAATAACTTGTTGATAATTTAAAAATCAAACAAATTATCATTTTTAAATCATTTAAAAAAAAAATTGAAAATAAATGAATAATTATAAAAATTATAAATTGAAAATTATAATTTTTGAATTTCAAAAAATGTAAATTACAAATAAATGAATAATTGTGAAAATAATGACACAATTTTAAAATAAATTTAAATATTCCAAGTGCCAGAAAATAATTCTTAAAAAATAAATACAAAACATAAAAATATTAATAAATTGAAAATCATAATTTTTGAATTAAAAAAAATTTAAATTGCAAATAAATGAATAATTGTGAAAATAATGACACAATTTTAAAATAAATTTAAATATTCCAAGTGCCAGAATAATAATTCTTAAAAAATAAATACAAAATATAAAAATATTAATAAATAGAAAATTATAATTTTTGAATTTGATAAAATATAAATTACAAATAAATGAATAATTATAAAAATAATGACACAATTCGAAACCGAAAGTAAAAATTTCAAGTGCCAGAAAATAATTCTTAAAAAATAAATATAAAATATAAAAATAGAAAATAAATCGAAAATTGATAAATTCACAGATCGAACACACACAACGCAACTTTTTTAAATATTTCGTATCAACGATAATCGTTTAAGTAATAAACAGGGAGTGAGTAAATAAATTTACTCCAAAAGTCATAAAAGGATATGACGTTCGTTTCTCTGAGATAATTTGCATATTATTTATTCTTATGTCAATTGAACGTTGCCAGAAAAACAAGGCCGATTATTCGCGATCCGCATTTCAGCACGTTTGAGCCTTGAAAAATTCTTAAAGATCGTGTCACGGTTCAACTCGCACAGACTCGCGAAAGAATGCAAACGATATTATCCAAGTTCGGCAAAAATCGCGAGAAAATTGACGTTGCGTCATTATTTCTTTCGGAAATGAATTTTCATTCATTTTTTACTCGATTAACAAAAAAATGAAATTGAAAAGGCGATCGTAAAGTCTATATTTCATTACGAGTCCTTTCACCTTCTGCAGAGTCCACCGCGCGGGCACTTCATTACTTCCTGCCACTTTACCGGTCCGTGAAATCCGATAATGACCATTTTTTTCTACTGCCTCGCAGCGACTCCTGACACTATCGTATAGTTTTCAATTATCCGGACAATTCTTAGTATTGAGAACGAAAGTGTTGAAAAATGATTTAGCGACTGGAAACAAAAGGAAAAATCCACGTGTCGCCATCACGTTGACACGTCCATTTCCAAAAATTCATTTTTATCCTTTTTCTGTAAACTGATTAGACGGAAAATTTCTGTCTCACTTGTAATTATCGATTTTTTTAGAATATTTCGAATAATCGGATTAGACCCCTTGGGCACTCATCAGAATTTCTTTTTTTTAATTCAAAATTATTGAAATTTTAAAATTCACGAGTTCCAGGAAAAAAAAACAAAATAAATTTCGAAAAATCGATTTTTAATAAACTGAGTAGCCAGAAAATTTCTGTCCCACTCGTAATTATCGATTTTTTAAATTATTTCGAATAATATGATTCGTCCCCTTGGGCACTCGTCAGAATTTCTTTTTTTTAATTCAAAATTATTAAAATTTGAAAATTCACGAGTTCCAGGAAAAAAAAAACAAAATAAGTTTCGAAAAATCGATTTTTAATAAACTGAGTAGCCAGAAAATTTCTGTCCCACTCGTAATTATCGATTTTTTCAATTGTTTCGAATAATATGATTCGTCCCCTTGGGCACTCGTCAGAATTTCTTTTTTTTTCATTCAAAATTATTGAAATTTGAAAATTCACGAGTTCCAGGAAAAAATAAACAAAATAAATTTCGAAAAATCGATTTTTAATAATCTGATTAGCAAAAGATTTTTGTCTCACTCGTAATTATCGATTTTTTCAATTATTTCGAATAATCTGATTCGTCCCCTTGGGCACTCGTCAGAATTTCTTTTTTTTAATTCAAAATTATTAAAATTTGAAAATTCACGAGTTGCAGGAAAAAAATGAATAAAAATTACGATCGCGGTCTTTTCGCTCCAAAAAAAAGTTGCAAACATTCAAATTGAATGTATTCCTTCGTCCTGTGAACCAATAATTAAATTTCGTCCCTCAAAGACTCGAGAAAATCAATTAAAAAAATGGTTGACCATTTTTCGTGCAAAACTAGGTCAGCAGTCGTTTGATTTTTGACGCACCTCAGTGATGACCATTTTGATTGATGGGGTGGATAAATTCCTGTCACCCTCGTGTATGCCGATCGGAAGAAAAATCGTATTCCTTTTAGACGAGAGTTTGAGGACGATCGAAAAAAATGGCAAGATTCATGCCGAAGAAGGATTTGGCGAACGTAAACAAAATATGGACCGAAAAAAATATTCGATGCTGTCTACTTGAACTGCGAGCACCGACTGACACCGATCACTCGTTGAATCGGTGTTGCGGTTACAGTTTGCCTTCAAAAAAGGAGAAAAAACAAAGCGAGGTAGGGATCGCGAGGATTGAGGAGTTGTTGTGTGCAGAGAGTTCGAGTGAGACACAAGAAAGACCCCCTGGATCAGCAGCTTGTGGGAGCCTCATTCGACCTTTGAAAAGAACGAGGATTTACCTTAAAACCAGAAAAATTAAATGCGAATCAAGGCACGACGATTACCATAATTGGCGCGAGCTTTTATGTCCATACGCGATTGAGAAATAAGAAAGNTGTTTTTTTTTTTTTTTTTTTCCACAATATATACGCAGGGCAATTGGATTTTTGTGGATCTCTGGTTTCGCCTTGAAAAATACTGCAGTCGAACTTGCATGGCGATGCACCAGGAAATGCATTTTTTATTTTTTTATTTTTCGTTGAAAAACGTCGATATTTTTTTGAACACGTTGAACTTAATATTTTTGGATAATTTCAAAACTCTCGTAACTTTGGCAGTAAATTTTTGCTTTCTTACGGAATTGTCAGCAAAATTAACGCGATTGGAACGACCAAAATTTGCTTCCGAACAGACTTTCCAGAATATTTCTCGCTGTGATGACTCAATTTTTAGGATTATTCAAAAAAAACGTTTGGTCGAACGTGTCCAATGAAATATCAATCTTTTCCAACAAAATTTCCTTTTCGGCGTGCTAATTTTTCACTGAAACTCAGTCATTGATCGTTGAGCAAGACTCGCGCATTATTCCGTTGCATTCCAAGATGCAAACCAATAGCAAAAAAAAAACGATTTTTTGTTCTCGGAATAATCGAATAATTAAGAAAAAAAAAAAAAAAACTACAAATTATCGGGACCACGTGCTTTCCCAGTGTTTCTGAATGATTTTCACAAGCTCTGCACTGGATATTTGTCACGTAACAATTTCGTTAGGTCGATGGCAATGTTTATAAAAAAAAAAAAACTTTNGTTTAAAAAAAAAAAAAAAACTTTTCGCTAAAAAAAAAAAATTCGCTGTGCAGTGGAAAAAAGAAAACTTACAGACGAAAATGTCTCCGTTTCCCCGAACAATAAAACTCCATCCTGTAGATCGCAAATGCAAAAAACAAAATATATAATGCATCAATGGCATTCAGAGGGAACTACGTTCCCTCGAAGTATGATTAAAATTTGTCTGTTATGACAAGACAACGTGACTAATGATCGTGTATCACAAAAGTCGCGTATTGCTGGCATATTCACACGAAACTCTGAATTAACTCTTCGACATCTCATTCGCGTAAGTCCCACAACGTGATGCGTGCAGCAGAAAAGAGGACGTAAGAAAAATATGACAGTTTTTATTTTGGCTTGAGCATCGTTCATCTCGAACATCTCGAGGAAGCAATTTGCAGCGTTTTTTCGTATTTCCATTTAAATTATAGAATTTCGACAACTTTTATAAAAAGTAAAGAACACGTACAGACTCATACACAATATCTTAAAAAATTTGCAGAAATTAGAGCGGTTGAACGATTTTTCAAAAAACTCAAATTTTTGTAAAATTTGAAAAATCATAAAATTTAAACGGTTCGACCGATTTTTTCCAAATTCAATACCAACCTTCCCATTATGATACTCTATCTATAAAAAAATAATTAGTAATGAATCTTAAAATTTGCGAAAGTTACAGCGTCGACACTGTTTTTTTGAAAATTTCAAAATCCCATAGAATTCGTATTTTTCTAGCAATTGCAACAAAATTATCAGAAAACAAAGAGCAAGTACAGATTTGTACACAATATTTCACAAAATTTGCGGAAACTAGAGCGGTTCGACGATTTTTCAAACAACTCAAATTTTCGTAAAATTTGAAAAATCGTAAAATTTAAACCGTTCGACCGATTTTTTTCAAATTCAATACCAACCTTCCCATTATGATACTCTATCTATAAAAAAATAATTAGTAATGAATCTTAAAATTTGCGAAAGTTACAGCGTCGACAGCCTTTTTTCGAAAATTTCAAAATTCTGTAGAATTCGTATTTTTCTAGCAATTCCAACAAAATTATCAGAGAACGAAGAGCTTGTCTATATCAACATCTGTGCAAAACGGGAGTCCTGTAGCTCGAACCGTTCTCGAGTTATGAACGTTTGAACTTTTGGAGCACATTGACATTGAAAACTGAAAAAAAAAATGTTCACCGTCAAGTTGCAGGAAAAAAAGCACGACGAGCTTTTGCGTAATGAGAAAAAGAATTTCTGCTAGTGAAAAAAAAAAGAAAAATGAATTTTTATTCGCAGTTGATCGATTTTTAAGTTACTTTATCGAGTTTTTATTTTTGAATGAATGAAAAATTATTTATCGTCTCGATGATGACGCTAGTGATGAAAAATTAATAGCACCGGCTTGATGAATGATTTTTATCGTCTTCGTATCGCTCAGTATCTCGGGATGAGAGTCTGAAACGACAATCCGAAAGTTTAAGGATAGATAACGGTTCGTAAAGGAGTTGAGAGAAACGTCGAGAGTATATGATTCAGCGTTCATTGTAAATACTTTCTCTAGTTTGTTATTGTTGCTCGATTGCCAATTATTCTCGAATTTGAACGAAAATCATTAGCACAGGATTGTTGTAATTAATTAGCAAAGAAATACTGAGACGAAGCGATTCTCTGGATGGCTGAGCGAGCGAGAAATATCGAAATAAATATTTTCCACTCGCGTTGGGAATTAAGTAACCGTGTCAAATTTATGATTATGGGTTTGCGATGATTCTTTCAGAGAGACGACCCATTTTTCCCCGTTTTTCGTGTTTTTTTTTTTTAGCGCAATTCCCCCCAACGTATTGCTCATCTCCAGGCGAATTAAAAATTCTCTGTATTCGTTATTACGTTGTCAATGACACAGTTGACCGAGAGAGCATGAAGAACGTATTCTGTCTTCGTCGATGCGTGAATATTATTATAAACATTGCCATCTACCTAACGAAATTGTTACGTGACAAAAATCCAGTGCAGAGCTTGTGAAAATCATTCAGAAACACTGGAAAAGCACGTGGTCCCGACAATTTGTAGTTTTTTTTTTTTTTCTTAATTATATTCGATTATTCCGAGAACAAAAAATCGTTTTTTTTTTGCTGTTGGTTTGCATCTTGGAATGCAACGAAATTATGCGCCAGTCTTGCTGAACGATCAATGACTGAGTTTCAGTGAAAAATTAGCACGCCGAAAAGAAAATTTTGTTGGAAAAGATCGATATTTTATTGGACACGTTCGACCAAACGTTTTTTTTGAATAATCCTAAAAATTGAGTCATCGCAGCGAGAAATATTCTGGAAAGTCTGTTCGGAAGCAAATTTTGGTCGTTCCAATCGCGTTAATTTTGCTGACAATTCCGTAAGAAAGCAAAAATTTACTGCCAAAATTACGAGAGTTTTGAAATTATCCAAAAATATTTAGTTTAACGTGTTTAAAAAAAATATCGACGTTTTTTTAACGAAATCCTATATTTCCAGTGCGTCTTTCACTGGGTCATCAACGTCGTTGGATCGTTGATTGCAATTTATGGCAATCTGCATTATTTGCAATTAAAAAAATTGTATTTCCGATTAACCCGAATTTCTAAATGACACACAGAAAATCAATGAAACGTGAAAATTTGCAAACGATTCGTTGGAGCTTTTTGAATTAAAGAAATTGAGAATAATCGATCAATAAATCGCCGAAAAAAAATACACACACGTGTTTTGTGACGTTGAGTAATGGGACGATATGAAATTTGCGTAAGACATGCAAATTTTTCTCTACAAAATGCTGAAAATATTTTTTTTTACATATTTTCATATTTTTGAAGAAATGAGGAAAATAAATATTTCGAAAAATTCGTACACAAGGAGCAGGGACACGCGAGAGCACGTGCCAGGACCTGTGTCATGGGGCAAGTGATGCAGAGACGATTCCTCCCATGAGCAGGAAAAAAAAGCGTTTGTCAAACGTTTATTTCCATGGAGGAATAACGATTTTTACAAAAAGATCAACGAATGAAATTTCTCTCTCATTGGGCCATCATTTTATTCAGAGATTCCTCGAGTATTATTCTTTCAACTTTTTGTACATTTTATTCGGTTCTCCATTTGCCCCAGCATCAAGGTTGTCGATGACGTAAGTTGGATTCGATCAAAAGTGGCCATAATTTTAATTCATGGACATAAATTCATTACGCAGTCGCTTTTTTACACTTTGAACAAATTTTGGCCACGTTTTTTTTTCGAGTTATTTATTTTGGCACGATCGTTTTTATTTTGTGCCAGAGGATACGGCCAGGACTGACAGCTCTTGAAGTTGCTCACGTCCGGCTAATGAGAAATCGCTCAGTTCGATCCCCGAGTCTTTTATTTATTCGCACGATTTTTTATTATTTTTTTTTGACTTTTTTGGGAGCTCCTCGTTTTACATCCGTTTCCTTGATTCTTTTTTTTCTCTCTCCCTTGGATCGACGTCGTTTCCACGATCTTTTCATTATTCTCTCAACATCTGATTAAATTTTACGACTTCACGATTAATCATCCTCCTCGAACCGAGAAACCTTTGTTTTTGTCAACACAACAATGCCCCACCGACGAGTGTGTCACCGAGAACTCAACTTTTTTGACACGTTCCATTCAGACGACGGATATATCATTGCCCGAGGATAACATCGTTCGGGCTTCTGATTTATCGAGCACGTTAAACATTGTTTTACGAGTTATACACGCGGAAATGTCATTTTCCATTTTTTACTGAAATAATTTGGACCGAGAATTGCTCAATTATTTATTGTTTTTACAACAATTTTTATTTCTTCTCGTTTCGCAACGATAATGTCATGGGATTATCAAATAGCAGGCAATCCACTTGAATAATTCGTGAAAAAAAAACAAAATCATTTGAAAATTGATCGATTGAGGAAAATTAAAAATTTTGGACAAAATTTTGAAAAAATAAATAAATAAAATAAATAAATAAATAAATAAATAAATAAATAAACAAATAAATAAATAAATAAATAAATAAATAAATAAATAGATAAATAAATAAATAAACAAATGAATAAATAAATAAATAGATAAATAAATAGATAAATAAATAAATAAATAGATAAATAAATAAATGGATAAATAAATAGATAAATAGATAAATAAATAAATAAATAAACAAATAAACAAATGAATAAATAAATAAATAAACAAATAAATAAATAAACAAATAAATAAATAAATAAATAAATAAACAAACAAACAAACAAATAAATAAATAAATAAATAAATAAATAAATAAATAAATAAATAAATAAATAAATAAATAGATAAATAAATAAATAAACAAATGAATAAATAAATAAATAGATAAATAAATAGATAAATAAATAAATAAATAGATAAATAAATAAATGGATAAATAAATAGATAAATAAATAAATAAATTAATTAATTAATAAATAAATAAATAAATAAAATCGTTTTTCGACAGTAATACGTTAAGGAATTCTTTTAATTAAATTTTTTCAAAGAAATTCCTAAGTGTCTGTGAACTTTCTTATAACCTGGGGCCAAGAGCCTCGAACAGTTTGGAATTAGAACCGATGTCAAGCAGCTGAAGAACACACACCTTAATATCGTGTGTACTCCACATACTGTCAACCCCGATAGTTGAAAAGTTATGAGCTCCACGTTACGAAGAATATTTTCGTACGAAGAAGAAGAAAAAAGCATCGAAATTTGTGAAATATTTTGTTTCTTGCGAATTAGCATTTTAAAACGTGCGGGTGACGGATAATTGCGAATAGATACGAGAACCATTTACCGGTTAGCACTGGATTTATCTGGACATACTCTGTACATAAGCGACGCGAGACTTTCACCCGCGCGAGAGCATGCGGCAAGATTCTCAGGCCCTTCTTTGACTCAAGGTTGTTTTCGTACACTCGCTGCAGTCGCGATGTTGCACATGCTAATTTATTAAACTCTTGCCTTTGGATAAATTATTATTTATAAAAATTACAATCGTCATTGTAAAGTCGTTTTAATAATTTTTGGGATTTCGTAAATTTTTTTATGATTTTCTCGTTGCCGAGAATTTGATTTTCGTCAAAGTTGAAAAATTCTCCGCGCGTCCAGCAGCGAAGAGCGCGCGAGTCGAAAAAAACGAGCCGAATTTCTTTGTGCGACTCGGAGAAAAGAAAAAAAACGTCGGTCGCGCGTGTTTCCATGAATTTCGATCATATTATTTATATTTATAACGATGTTGTCAATCCTTTTGCAATGAAAATCGGAACAAAAAGCTGAAACGTACGAAGCTGCACGATTTTTATGGGGAGAGTGGGAATTTCGCATTCGCATCGTGTCTGCCACGATAATCCGATGGATTTTCATCAAAATCCAAAGAACACAACATCGCGGAGTTTATCTTATCGCAAAAAGTGTTTCGCTTTGTTTGTAAATGATTTGAAGGAACGATCCGACTGCGATTTTTCTGCGCTTTTTATTTTTATTATCCTTTCTGCTGTAACAGCGCGCGCCTTGACTCTCCTTCGCACGATGGATTAAATACCATCGTGCACACGCACGCGGCACATCGCGACGTTGTACAGCTCGTCCTCGTAATCTATCGCGAGTGAGAAATCTTATTTTTTTTCATCGTACGTAACGCTCTTTCGTAAAAAAACACGGTAACGCGAGCAAGTTTGCGAAATTTTGCGATAATTCGTTGCATCGCGACCGAGAGGTCGCAAAATTATAGCAAAATAATTATAAAAAACATTCGCAAGTTTGAGCGAAATTTTTGGTTAGGAAACGCGACCATTTTTTCGCGTCCCCCCGGATTTGCGATTTTTTCATGCGCGCGCGTTTTTGGGCTTTTGGCGGGCAAACAATTGCATGGACTCGCTCTGCTACTAAAATTCAAACTCATCGCCAAATTCTCCGCACCGACTCGATCGTTCAAGATTTATTTTAATGTTTCCTAAAAATTTCCCACGGATTTACGTTTAAGGATGTATGGCCAAAATTCACTATTTTAGATTGATCCTCAAATTTGAAATATGTTGTAGAATAAATGATGCTGCGTCGACTAGAAAAAAAAAAATCGGACTTCACCGTATAGTTTTTANCGATTTTTTCACGCGCGAACGTTTCTGGGCTTTTGGCGGGCAAACAATTGCATGCACTCGCTCTGCTACTAAAATTCAAACTCATCGCCAAATTCTCCGCACCGACTCGATCGTCCAAGATTTATTTCAATGTTTCGTAAAGATTTCCCAACAATTTTCACGCATAGGACGAATTTACGTTTAACAACAAAATTTCATTGCATTATTTCGTTTCCGAAAATGTTTGAAACAGCGTGAGATTCCGCGAACGTTCGCTAGATGGTGCACAGCTCCGCGATCCTGTATTTACCATCAGTCGGTAACAAAGCGACCGAACAATTACCGGCCGAGTATTTCGTCACGTAATAACAAAACCCGAGAATGATTCTGGAACGATTTCGTTTATTTTGATGGTCCAGTTTTGTACGTGATGGACTTTTGGTAAATTATAGGCAACGTGATGATACAGATGCAAAAAAAAATCAAGGCCAACGTGTCGATGAACGAATTTATGGATTTTTTTACGTTTTTGTGCGAAAAATGGTATAAAATTTTCCAGCTGCGTCCTTGCGCATGTATTCGGCCCTATCGCGCAGCGTGTGGAATAAACATGAATTTGCGAACACCTGCTGTAGAGATTTTCGAACGTTTTATTGCAAACGCGCCCAAAGTGGAAAATTCGTGAAAAATTCGTTATTCGGCACGTTCTCGCGCGTTCTCGCGACAACAATGTTTCGAGTTATTTCTGCTGTTGCCGATTTTGGTAATTTCGGTCGTTGGGTTACTCGGGAAGTAAAATGCGCGCGCAAACTTGGATCCCACGCATGCAACGATGCTCTTGGAGATTTTTATGCGAGGCCGTGCGCAGCAGCAGGGCTCGTCGCTTTTTTGCTCTCGCTCGAACGGGAGCTCGCGCCATCTGCAGTCCGGAAAGATAATTATATCGATATGACACGCATTTGTGTGTTGACCCCGGGCGTCCCATATTCCACAATAAGCAAATTCTCTCGTAATAACTAAACATCCCTGCTGAGAATTCTTCGGCTATTTTGTAACGCGCGATCTTGAGAATAATTGCACTCTCTCGCGGGAGGGAGTAAGTCGCCGTAAGCCGAGCGACCAAGTTCTCCGAGGAACATCGCGTTATCCGACGTCGTCTGCTAGACTCGAAAAGAACGAGAGAAACAGAGAACGCGCGAGTCGGTTTTTTTTCGTGTTTAAAAAATCGTGTTCGATATTGCATCGCGTGAGAACTCGCCCTTCGTGTTTATTATCGCGAAAACGATCGAAAATTTGTATCGACGAAATCTTCGCTCCATGCAAAAATAAAAATCAGCCAAAAATACGATCGTCGCGCAGAGAATTCGGTTTTTCAGTGCTTTACTCTCGCGAGCCCAATATTTCGACGTCTTTATCAAATCGAATCATAAAAATTTGGAAAAATTCTTCGAACGGCAATGTCGCATGCTAGATTACGAGGCGCCGCTATGGTAGGCGGAATTTCACGTGCCTGGGAGCACGGTGGCAGGCCTTACGCGACTCGCACAGCGGGGGTAATAAGCGACACAGCTGCTGCTTGTTCAAAGGGACTCGAAAGGCCTGGAGCCAACTCGACGTCTCTAGTTGAACCGCTGACCGGCGTAAATAACGTTGTTCCTGTACGCACCATGTCCTCATCGCCGTCTGACAGAACTTTGACAGAGGACAATGTTTATTCCAATTTACGGAGAATGGAGTACGCCGTGCGAGGCCCTCTTCTTCTCCGCGCCCTTGAGATCGAGAAGGAGCTCCAAAAGGTAAGAAAAAGGCTTTTGGGAATAAGGAAAGAAAAATGAAACTTTGGACGCACGTAGTTTTTATGTTTTCCTGCGAAACAATCTTTTCGAACGTTCGAAACATTCCTCGTCGTTTTTATCGTCCGAACTCGACATGCTGGACCGAACCCTCGTTTATCGAGTAAAATAAATACTCGTGTATCTCATTTTTGAGAACAAAGCCCAAAAATCACGTCGTTCCAAATGTGAAATCGAGTGTAAACAAAACGTGCGAAGAGGGCGTTGTTTCTACGTCCAATTTTTCTTTGTTTCTTTTGCTTCCTCATACAGAGGAAACTTTCAAATGTTCCAAAACATCGAAATATAGTAAAAATGTCCGGATGTGTGTGTGTGTGTGTTCTGGGACTGGAAAACTCAAACGTTCATAACTCGAGAACGGTTTGAGCTACAGGGCTCCCCTTTCGCACAGATGTTGATCCGTACAAACTCTTCGGTCTCTGAAAATTTTTTTGCAATTGCTAGAAAAATACGAATTCTATGGAATTTTGAAATTTTCAAAAAAAGGCTGTCGACGCTCTGACTTTCGCAAATTTCTCAAGATTTGTTACTAATTTTTGTTTTTATATCGAGAGTATCGTGATAGCAAGGTTGATATTGAATTTTTGGAAAAAAACGGTTTTTTTGAATTTTACCAATTTTTCGAATAACCGCTTAAATTTTTGCCGATTTTTTTTGGAACGTCGATAGCACGAAATGAGATTGAAATTCACGACGAGAATTTCATGACTTTCCTCGAGAATTTTGTTTTTTTTTTTCCGAATTATTATTTTTAGACTGCAGAGAAAAAGTTTCGATGTTTTGGCACGTTTCTGAGAACCTCGAAATCACACAATTCTCCAATCCTAGCAATAATCCTTTTTATTACAAACAATAAACTCATCGGATAATGTCACGATTTTGAGACTGACTCGTGTGAGTGCCAATCAGACTCATCAGGTGGTAGAGTGTCATAATTAACTGCGTCTTTTTTTACCGCACACATATATGTGTCTACGTTCGTTTAGACACGCGGACTTATGGCAAAAGTCGCGTCGATACGCGATAGCGATATGACTAACGCTTTATTACGAACGCCACATTTTCTAAACACGAAGAAAAATGTCCGGCAAGTTTTTCCTCGTAATTACGAGCAAAAACTTGCCGGAAAACGTTTTATTTTTCAACGAATTATTATTTTTTATGCACAATGCGTCCGCGATGTAAAAATGGAGACCGAAATACTGTAAAGTTTTCGGCGATTAAAAAAAAAACGTACAAAAGTAATTTCCACCATTTTTTTTTTCGTAATATTGTTAAAAAATTTCCGTTCGTAATTAGTTCGATAATAAAACACAAGGTCAGTGTCACAATAGATAGGAATGCGTGTCGGGAATTCTTGCATTAGAGAACGAACGACTGGACAAATGAACTTCGGCCGCCCCGCGAATGACCTTGTAGAGACACGTGACCTCTGCGCGTCTGTGTGATGTTGCGATACATGGCTCCAGCGAATTTCGTGTAATTCTTGTTAGGAAATATGAATTTTTAGGATAAAAACGTTTTTTCTGACTCGATTCTGTAAAAGGTCGACGTGCAGGTCGAAATTTTGTTTGGCGTTATTCAACACGTTCGTTTCACGATATATCGCACTCTCGAGCATCAAATTACATTTGCCTATAGCTCTCGCGCCTCCACATGCATACTCGTCCCGTCAATTGATTATTTCCTGTACAAAACTTTCTCTCAAGCTGTCGTACTTGAAATTATGAATAATGCGAATTGCATCGATCGATTCGTCGTTTACTATCGCAATTTTCAAAACTAACCTGCGAATATTACCCACGAAACGACGTTTGAGAAAAATAAATTCGAAAATACAGAAAATTCGTCGATTTTGCTGGATCAAATGATTTTTATTCTCGCGTCGTTCCTGTCCCTGGAACGCTACAAACCGAGTTTTTAGTTTCCTGTTCGTAAAATCGTTCCCGAAGCACGAATCCGACTTCCAAGTACATGAATCTTTTCGTTTTTTCATGCCGAAGAGAATGGTCCAGAGAAAATTCAATTTCATCAAAGTTTCGTCGCCGAAAAATCGATTTAAATGCCTCAAAGTTCTCGTAAACTTGAAAAACCAATTTAATGACTCTGCGACAAAGATTCGTGTTACGTAACAATGTTTACCCTGGAACTTGTAACGCAAGCTCCTTTAGACCTTGCGACTAGAGATTAAATATCTTTTTTCCAGCCGCTCGGCTAGACTTTTAAAAATTATCAAGATAAGCCGGTGTGTGTCGCAAGTTATCGAACGGCGTCGTGAAACCGCGTGTAATTTAATACTCTGGCGATGTGAAAATCCTTGGAAATGGGATTTCCATCATTTTTAGCCGCCGCGCAGCTCGGTCATTGAATTTTTTTGAAATCTGAACAAAATCTGCGGCAAAATGAGGCTCTCGGTTGAATAATTTGGTTTTTGCGTCTGCAGGGAGTTCAGAAGCCGTTCAAAGAGGTGATAAAGGCGAACATTGGCGATGCCCATGCCATGGGTCAGCGTCCGATCACGTTCCTCCGTCAAGTATTAGCGCTGACCGTGTCCCCGGAGCTCATGGACGACCCTCGTTATCCGGAGGATGTCAAAAATCATGCTCGGCAAGTTTTGGGCGGCTGCAAAGGTTGCAGCGTCGGTTCGTATTCCGAGTCGACGGGAATCGAAGTTATTCGCAAGCATGTCGCCAATTATATTCACAAACGAGACGGCATTCCCAGCGACCATAACAACATCATTTTGTCCAACGGCGCGTCGGACGGAATCAAGGTAAAAAAATTTTAGGGGAGCGCGCCAAAGCAGTCTGTTTTTTTGTTAATTTGTTTTTTTTTTGTTTACAGAGTTTCTTGAAACTTTTCAACGAACATTTGAATGGGAAACCGTCCGGAGTGATGATTCCCATTCCCCAGTATCCGCTGTACTCCGCAGCTCTTGCAGAATTCGGGCTTTCGCAAGTTGGCTATTATCTCAACGAGGACAACAAATGGGCTCTGGATATCAGCGAATTGGAACGT
Organism: Hyposoter didymator; assembly: GCA_037952995.1. Classification (NCBI taxonomy): domain Eukaryota; kingdom Metazoa; phylum Arthropoda; class Insecta; order Hymenoptera; family Ichneumonidae; genus Hyposoter; species Hyposoter didymator. The sequence continues at coordinate 15,009,787 of JBAJMU010000004.1, read as the reverse complement.
TCTTATCAAGAGTCTCTGAAAACTTGCAATCCACGCGTCCTCGTTGTCATAAATCCTGGCAATCCTACCGGACAAGTTTTGACGAGAAAGAACATCGAGGACATCATCAAATTCGCACACAAAAATCGCCTCTATCTACTCGCCGACGAAGTCTATCAAGACAATGTTTACGACAAGGACAGCGCCTTCCACTCGTTCAAAAAAGTTATGACCGAAATGGGCGAACCTTATGCCAACATGGAACTTGCTTCCTACATGTCCATTTCAAAGGGTGAGTCTGTCTCGGAAAATCCAATTGAATGTGATTTTTTTTTGTTTAAATTAAGATTTAAATGTTTTTATTGGAATTAGAAAATTTTAATTAATTAGAAATATTGAGATATCATTGATTCGATTTAATTGAAAATATTCCGACAAATTTTTATTGAAATGGACGAGAAATAGGAATTTTCTAATTAAATGGAAATTTTATTATTAAAATCGTAATATTTTTAATGGAATTTAAATCAAAATCCTGGTGCGGAGTATTTCTAAAAAATTGGAAAATTTTAATCAGTTAGAAATATTGAGATGGCATTGATTCGATTTAATTGAAAATATTCTGATAAATTTTTGTTAAAATGGACGAGAAATAGGAATTTTCGAATTAAATGGAAATTTTATTATCAAAATCGTAATATTTCTAATGGAATTTAAATCGAAATCCTACTCCGGAGTATTTTTGAAAAATTAGAAAATTTTAATCAAGTAGAAATATTGAGATATCATTTATTCGATTTAATTGAAAATATTCCGATAAATTTTTGTTTAAATGGACGAGAAACAGAAATTTTCGAATTGAATGGAAATTTTATTATTAGAATCGTAATATTTCTAATGGATTTAAATAAAAATCCTAAACTGGAGTATTTCTAATTAACTTCGAATTCAAATTCAATCGAATTGATTTATTAAAATTAGAAAATTCTAATTCGTTCGAAATATTGAGATATCATTCATTCAATTTAATTGAAAATATTCTGATGATTTTTTATTGAAATGGACGAGAAATAGGAATTCGAATTGAATGGAAATTTTATTCAAAAATTTTATTATTAAAATCGCAATATTTCCAATTGAATTTAAATAAAAATCCTAAACTAGAAAATTTCCCATTAAATTTAAATTTAATTAAATTGATTGACAAAATCGAATTAAAAAAAAAATTTAATCAATTTTAATTAAAATTAAATTCGCTTAGAAATATCCCAATGAAATTTAAACGAAAACAAAAAAAATAAATAAAAAGATCAATCACCTGCAAGGTAATCGGTCCAATTTAAAAAATTTGATTCAACAGGATACATGGGAGAGTGTGGACTCCGCGGTGGTTACGGCGAATACGTGAACATGGATCCCAAGGTAATGGCGATTCTTTCGAAATCGATTTCGGCGATGTTGTGCCCCACCGTGTTGGGACAAGTTGCCATGGCGGCTGTGGTGAGCCCACCGAAACCCGGTGACCCCTCGTACGATTTATTCCTCAAAGAAAAAACTCAAGTATTGGAATCGTTGGCCGAACGATCTCGTCTCGTTGTCGATACTCTTAACAGTATTCCCGGATTCAAGGTACAAAATATTTCNCTACTTTTTCGCAGTGTCGATTCAAAAAAAATGAAAAAAAATGAAAAAAAATGAAAAAAAATGAAAAAAAATGAAAAAAAANTCCTCAAAGAAAAAACTCAAGTATTGGAATCGTTGGCCGAACGATCTCGTCTCGTTGTCGATACTCTTAACAGTATTCCCGGATTCAAGGTACAAAATATTTCACTACTTTTTCGCAGTGTCGATAAAAAAAATGAAAAAAAACGAAAAAAAAATGAAAAAAAATGAAAAAAAAATGAAAAAAAATGAAAAAAAATGGAAAAAAATGGAAAAAAACGAAAAAAAATGAAAAACGAGAATAAATGTTTCTTTTGCTTTGTTTCTTGCAGTGCAATCCATCGATGGGCGCGATGTACGTATTCCCGCGTCTGGATCTCCCGGAAAAGGCGATAAAAGCGGCAAAAGCGGAAGGCAAGGAGCCGGACGTATTTTACGCGTTCAAGCTTCTCGAGGCAACAGGAATCTGCGTGATCGCTGGTTCTGGTTTCGGTCAAAGGCCGGGAACGTATCATTTCCGTACGACCATTTTACCTCAGAAGGAAAAGATAATAACGATGCTGAATAGTCTGAAGAAATTTCACGAAAAGTTCCTGAAGGAGTACAATTGAGCGGCGGGCGGGGGCGCGACGTTAATCGGGGATTTTTGACGATCCATTTCCCTCGTTTTTGTCACGAGGTGCGTTGCTCTTTTTATTTTTTATCGATTGTGACGTATCTCCGGAGAAACAATGCTCGTTAGATTTCTTACTGACAATTTATTAAGTGGCTTAGAAAACGATTCTAAACTTTCACAATCATCGCAATGACGACGAGTCTCCGCAGGGATTCGTCGCACGAGATTTTTCTTTGTATTTTTATTTTTTTCGCAAATCAGATCGTTGGGTGCGCGAGGCAACGCGATTTTTACGAGTTTTCTCGCGCTTTGATTTGTAAATAGCATGAATCTTTAGTCTGTCGATAACAAAACATCATCGTCGTACGTGACGGACCGTCAACGTAAAAATTGTTACTCGTTTTACAATAAATATTATTATTAAGAACGTCCTCGTTGTTTCGAATCTTTGCGATTACCGAAAATTCTTTTCCCATCGACCCTTCGAGTACACACTGGGTCATATTGACCCGAGAAATTTTCCGTCGACGATTCTATGGCATTTAATTCTCGTATTCGTCGAAAAAATGTATATTTACGGAAATGCAACGATTTGAAGAACGCTTTGGGTCAAATTGACCCAGTGTGTACTCGATGGGTTAAAAAAAAACTTCGAGTACACACTGGGTCATATTGACCCGAGAAATTTTCCGTCGACGATTCTTTGGCATTTAATTTTCGTATTCGTCGAAAAATTGATTTAGACTCACAATAAAATTTGGTTTTGTTTTTAAACCTTCGAGTACACACTGGGTCAACCTGACCCAAGGTTTTTTTAAACCCTTCGAGTACACACTGGGTCAATCTGACCCAAGGCGCTTTTCAAATCGTTGTATTCTGAGAAATATGAATTTTTTTATTTTTTTTTAAACCTTCGAGTACACACTGGGTCATATTGACCCGAGCAATTTTCTGTCGACGATTCTACGCCATTTAATTTTCGTATTCGTCAAAAAATCAAAGAAAAAATGCATATTTACAACGATTTGATAAACTTGGAGTACACACTGGGTCAATCTGACCCAAGGCGCTTTTCAAATCATTCCGTTCTGGGAAATATGCATTTTTTGTTGTTTTTAAACCTTCGAGTACACACTGGGTCAATATGACCCAAAAACGTCGATATTCTTCTAGACAATATGGCGCTAATTTAAAAATTCGGATCGACATTGCACTCTGATGCATTTTTTCGAATAATGAATTAATGAATTTTTTTATAAATTGAAGAGAAAAAAATAGGAACACGGGCAGACTGACCCAACATGCACTTGTACGAGGCGCACACTAGAACGCTGAAATATGCGGGAATTTTGTTAATTTATTCAGCTTCTTCTCATTGATTAATTCCCATGGTCATTCTTCCAATATTTCATTTATTTTTCATGAGACGATCAACATCGATAGGTATAAATTAATACATTGAATATACATACAAATTAATTAACATAATCTTTTTATACTAAATGTTATTTCTTGAGCGAATTATTCACTGAAACGGTGAGCAAATTGATTTTTTTTCGTTCCGAGGACAATTCGCCAAGTGTTTGCTGTCTTCTTTGTCATTTGTAACGAGCGACAAGGTTCACGAGCGAAAAAATCGAACGAGAGATTGAAATTGGGTCTCGATTCGTTTTCATTTGAATTTTTGTCGCTCCGGTCACTGGAGTTCGTGCGATTCGATAGATTTTCAGAGTCGCACATTTTATCATTTTTTTTCCCAAAATTTAAAATTTCGATCGAGAATTTGATTTTTTTTTAAATCAATCGAAATTTACGTTTTTTTTTTCTGATTTCAACGAGTCGAGCTGCCACAACCAACCAACTCGTCCGGCTCAACGAACCGCAATTTACAGTTTGCATGATTTTTTGATTTGAATCTGTTGCGAGGCTCACAGATCGTCGGAAAGCCTTTCGATTTCCTCGACAAAGTATCGCATGTCAGTTTCGGTGAGAGAAGAATTCTGCAAGACGAGTCTGAAGAAGTTGGGGCGACCTCGAAGGGGCTGGTAAGTGACGAGCATGCTGCCATGTCGTACCATGCGTTCCTTGACGATGGGAGCGATTTTGTGGAGGGCTTCGGTCAATTCTTGAGCTGCCAAGTGTCTTTTCGATGGGGGAACGTACCAGAAGCAGACGTTGGTGCATTCGGGTTTCTGTAGCAATTTCCAACCAGGTCTTTGGCTGACGAGGCTCGTGAAATATTCCGAGAGTTGGAAAACTTTGTCGACGTGTTTTTCGAGGCCTCTCGTACCTTTGGCTTTCCACATGAACCAAAATTTAAAAACGTCCGCTCGGCGACCACACTGCACGTGTTTGTCGCCCGAATCGTACGACGTGTCGTAAAATTTGTCCGGTTGGAAAAGATAACTCGCTCGTGAGCTGTGCGCCGACTCGAGCAACTTTTCATGGCGCACCAAGAGCGTCGAGCATTGTTGAGGCGCGGCTAATAGTTTGTGCGGGTTCCAGGTCACCGAGTCGGCGAGCTCGATACCGTCGAGGAGAGTTCGATACTTTTGGGAGACCAAGGCGCCGCCTCCCCAGGCTGCATCGACGTGGAACCACATTGAATATTTCCGACAAATTTCGTTGATTTTACGGAGAGGATCAAAGGCCCCGAGGACGGTGGTTCCTGCGGTCGCGGAAACCATCAACGGCACAGCTCCGTCTTCTTCGAGAGTCCGAGTGATTTTAGCCTCCAGGTCGGTGATTAACATTTTCCCACGATCGTCGACATCGACGCAGACAACGTTGTTGGTCCCGATGCCCAGGAACGCTGCCAATTTCTTGACCGAGTAGTGAGCGTCTTCGGAGGTGAAAATCACGAGCCTCGGCAAATCGGCCAATCCGGTTTCTTTGATTTTTGGAAATTTATTATGTCGCGCCAAATTAATTGCGTAACCGTTTGCCATCGAACCGCCTGGACAAAAAATCCCGTCGCCTCGACCATCCGCCCAGCCGACGATTCGACGCATTTCCCGCAAAACTTCCTCCTCCATCAGGGAAAACACCGGAGACACTTCGTACGTGTACACCGACGGATTCAATGCGTCCGTCAACCATTGACCCATCAGACCGTACGGATCCACGCTCGAAAACAATTGGTTCACGAAATACGGGTGACCTGTCTTGACACTGTATTTCACGACCTTACGTGCCAGCTCCAATAATCCTTCGTGAGATACTGACGATTTTGGCACTTGCAGATCCACCAGATCGCGCAGCTTTGATGGTTCCACCCATTCGACCACTTTACCTTCGCGACACGTTCCCTGAAACGTTAATTTCACCAAATTATTCCCTTTTTCGAGATCGAAGACTCTGAGACACAGTGCAAATCCTCGTGCGAATGAATTCTTCCAAGAATCTACGAATTCACTTTGAAAAAACGAAGCAATTCGTTTTTTGCTCTAAGGAAGTAATTTGCAGCGTTTTTCGACATTTTTCGACAATTTCGACAACTTTTCTATAAAGTAAAGAGTAATTACGAACTTGTACACAATATCTTTGAAAATTTGCAAAAATTAAAGCGATTTTTCGAAAAATTCAGATTTTCGTAAAATTCGAAAAATGGTAAAATTTAAACCGTTCGACCAATATTTTTCAAATTCAACACCAACCTTCCTATTATGATACTCTATCTATAAAAAAAACATTAGTAACAAATCTTAAAATTTGCGCAAGTTAGAGCGTCGACACGATTTTTTTGAAAATTTCAAAATTCCCTAGAATTCGTATTTTTCTAGCAATTGCAACAAAATTCTCAGAGAACGAAGAGTTGGTACAGATCGACATCTGTGCAAAACGGGAGCCCTGTAGCTCGAACCGTTCTCGAGTTATGAACGTTTGAATTTTGCAGTGCCAGACACACACACATCCCGATATTTTTTCTAGAAATGATTGTTTCGATGTTTCGGGACATTCTAAGCACATTGACATTGAAAGCTGTAAGAAAAAAAGTGTCACCGTCGCATAGCTTCGTCAACGAGGAAGCAAAAAAAATGTAACAGGTTTTTTATTTCTCTGTTTCAGTGATGAAAAGAATGAATAAGAAAAAAGTCGCGTCGCCTTGGAGGGTCGTGAATCAAGTACAAAGTAACAAAGAATTTTCTACTACACTTGCTCAGTCGTGCAGAGTTGACACACTCATTTTCGAACGTTAACATTGCTTCACCCGAGAATTTACGATCGCGATTAAATTATAACGGACGAGAAAAAAAACTTTTGCAATAAAAAAGTCCAGCGCATATTTGCACTCAAGTTTCCTTTTCTGTATGCTTTTTTTTTCTTGCAGCGACGAGCATAACTGTCGGGATAATAATTTTACAGGCGAGCGAGTTGTTGCAACAATTTATAACGGATCGCGTTTTTTTTTCTTGCAAGAACTACCGAACGATATTGTCGCCGAGGATTGCATCAGATTCCGAGGGAAATCGAGTTTTTCACTGACCTTGAAAACCGCTTCGTCGAGGATTATCTCGAAGAAATCACGCAGCAGCTTCTCGTGGTGTTCCCTCGAGGGCGCGCTCCGATAAGAAGATTCCAAGGCTTTCGAATCGTCCACCAAGAGTTTGGACGAAGCACGAGACGAAACGGACAAAAAATCGTGAAGTACTTCGAGTTTTTGATTTTTCTCAAATTCCTCTGACATAACGCCCTCGCCCGAACGCATCGTCAGCCTTTTTTCCTCTGTTATTGTTGTCATTTTGTTTTTTTGGCAATCTTTCGTATTTTCGATTTTTTTAAACTCTCAGCAAAACAACGAGAACGATGTCTCGACTCGCTCTGGCCCTACGAACGATCACGCAGCTTACTTTATACGCTAAAACTCTTCATCAAGGACAAAACCTCTGACGGAAACCCCTCCACCATTTCACTCGCAGAATTCCCCTTCTCGATCTACATTTTTTCTCGTCTATGTTATTTAATCGTATCACGACGTAGTCACAACTTTGACACATGTGTCTATCGCTCATTCATTGCAATTTTCGTCCACCTTTTTTTTATTCATTATTATTCTTCTCGAGACTTACTCCGAGGAATGCGAGCAAAGTTGCATTTTTTCGTGCGCGTTATTCTGCGTTCGATCGTCCTGGAAGAAATCATTTTTTCGGGCGACTAACGCGGATGAGAATCCGCTAAACGATTATTCAGAAAATCACTCGATGATGGAATTTCGTGGGAAAATTGATTTTCGAGCTGGACGCGATTTCCTTGTGGTTCGGAGACTTTTTCTCGTCGCAATTGCGTTTTTTAATAAATGAGGAAAAATGGAGCTCTTGGAATTGAAGAAATTGATGTTTTCTGCTGAGGAAATAAAAGTTCGGAATGAGAGAACTTCTGAGTAGTGGAGTCTGCGTCACAAAAGCCCATATTTTCCCCAACGTAATTACTAGGTCTGTGGGCTCATTGAAATTCTCAAGTTTGACGTTTCTGCTCGGGTGTGTCGTCAGGAAGTAAAATAAAAAGGAAAAAAAAGAGTTGATAGGAAATGAAAAGGCTCCGAATCTCGAGCGATTATCACGAATGAGAAGGTTACCGGTTTTGTCAATGACGCTTGAGCAATTTCCCGGAGACCGTGGCTTTCGTAGTTGAGATCGAAAGAGAGAGGGAAAATAATCCTTTGGGGAACTCCAGCCGTAAAAACGTTGACATTGCGAAAAACCTTCGAATCTCTCACGGAAATAGTGTCTCGAGTCTTCGCCACACTTTGCACCTCTACTTGGAATAATTGTGTCCTTTTTACACACTTTCCAAAATATACTGTTCCGGTTCACGAATACAATAACGATGCACGAAAAATTGCACGTCCTTCGTGAACAAACGACAAGGATAAAAATTCGCTCCAGTCGAAATCGAACTTTTAATAATATTTCGGCAATTCCAAAAATTTTCATTCGAATAAACAAAAATATCCACGTGCGTTCATTTCCATTTCCTTTCCAAGGTCGGATTTTTTCGAATGGACTGTCGTGCTAGAGCGTCGAGCAAATCTCCAAAAATTGAATTTTTCCAATAATTTGATTTTCCTCGTAATTTTAAAATTTCAAAGTTTTTTTTAAATTTTTCCAATTTTAGGAAAATGGGACAATGCTCGATAAGTCTAAGGCACGCGAAAATTGTTCGTAATCTCGTCGCGACCAGCACAAATCTCAAAAAATTCAATTTTTCCAATAATTTGTTTTTCCTCGTAATTTTCAAAATTCCAACATTTTTTTTTATTTTTCCAATTTTAGGAAAATAGGAAAATGCTCGATAACTCTAAGGCACGCGAAAATTGTTCGTAATCTCGTCGCGACCAGCACAAATCTCAAAAAATTCAATTTTTCCAATAATTTGTTTTTCCTCGTAATTTTCAAAATTCCAACATTTTTTTTTATTTTTCCAATTTTAGGAAAATAGGAAAATGCTCGATAACTCTAAGGCACGCGAAAATTGTTCGTAATCTCGTCGCGACCAGCACAAATCTCCAAAAATTCAATTTTTCCAATAATTTGTTTTTCCTCGTAATTTCAAAATTCCAACATTTTTTTTTTTCGTTTTCCAATTTTAGGAAAATAGGAAAATGCTCGATAAGTCTAAGGCACGCGAAAATTGTTGGTAATCTCGTCGCGACCAGCCATTAGCACATGCTCCAAGTAATTGCAGGCAATAATTCATCGTACAGAATAAAAATTGAGCACAGATCGTTATCGAGAGAAAGGATATCGCGTACAAGCTCGATGTCCATTTTACTAAAACCGCAATTGACAGAACTTCGCTACTGTGAATAGCAAACTCTGGAAATTCTGTAGAAAAAAAATAGAGAAAATATGCAGAAAAGGAAAAATGGTAAAGAAACGAGAATAATGAATAAAAAAGTAGAAATACGAGAATAAAAAAAAAGGTTGACAACTTTGTAAGAATCTTTGTGAAAAAAACTGAAAAGTTATGCAAATAAAATTCATATCGATCTTTATTCTTGACGAGAATGCTAAACGATCGGCAAAAGGGAAACGTTGGGGTCAAAATGACCCAGTATGCATTCGGAGGGTTTGAAAAATTCTTCTCTCGTAATTTGTCGAATTCCTCGAATTATTGAGATCGGAAAAAATGATTTAGATCGTTCTCCTGAATTAGATTTAAATTGGGGAACAAGAGGATCAATTAACTGTGATAATAATGGAACGTCGGGACGTATCTATATCGTATGTCGGATGTAATGAGTCGTTAATCATGGAGGGAAGTTAAAATTCAAAGCTTTCACTCGACAACAGGAGGAGATTTAGTTTTTATGAATTAATTCGTCGATTTAATGAAAAAATTGCATAAATCTGCTGAGTTGGCGATTCCCGTGCGTTCGCATTGATTATTCAATAGTATGAGCTGCAGGTGAGTGACCTTGAAACTTTTCTGTTGGCATAAAACGCGTTTCGTTGCTCGGGGACGAGGAATTTAAGGAAAAATGACGTTTACGTGAAAAATGAATCGGTAAATTTTGAAACTTGAACGATTTTTACTTCAATATCATTACAAAGATAATTTGTAACCGTAGTAACAGTCAGGAAATGTGAAAGTCTTAATAATATATTATAACTTTTGGGTATATAGATATTTATCGTATTACTTTATATTTTTTCATTCCGATTGATTATTTTAATTCTGATGTTAATAATATTCTTCGTAGAATATCGGCAGATCCTTAAACCATGATAAAAACAAGGACGTTGAAGTTTGCAACGTTGGAACGCAACGAAATGCAATTTTTTCTTCAGCAGAGTTGCCGAAAGCCAAACCGACGCGAAAAATTGTGGAGATTTAAAAAAATTGAATAAATCGTTAATGGGAAACGAAATATTTTTCGTTCGTTGGCAACGTTGGAAACTTCAGGCTCGTAGAAAAACATGGAGACCTTTTCAGGTCGAAAATAATGGATAATTGCTCTCAAAGCACTCTCGTATTTTCATTCGTAAGGTTGGGGTGTTCCGAGTGGAGTAAATTAATTTTTGGCTCGGAGAGAATGATTGCCGGGCCAAAAGTTGGTCTACTCCGCTTGGAAAACCCCCTTAAAATGTCTCCTCCTCTCAGAGGCCATTGGATTCACCGAGAGAGCACAAAAAATCACGTTCTAGTCAAAAGGAATTTCGCATCTTTAGTTTCTACGTATTGCAGTTTGTTTTTCCTTCACGCTAGGAATTCGCCCGCCATTATTCATCATTTACATTTCCGACACCACAGCCTTTAAACTTTTTATTGTATTTACAAAAACTGGCTCATCGCGACTCCCTCCGCTCGACCTATCAGCCAAAATAAGCTCCGCAGTTGGAGCAGCGACGATTCTTCAGCAACAAACAGCAGAGAATACCCAGCGGGAAGAAAAATATCGCGCACAGGAGGCCCATGCACGTGTAATCATCCTCCAGGACTCCGACCTGGAAAAAAGGAGCCAAAATGTCATTTTCAATCGCTCGACAAAAGGCTGAGTTGTCGCGAGGAACTGCGGCCCAGGAATTCCACTGGAAAATCGACCGGAGCAAAAAATTGTGTTTTTTTGGTAGAAAAAGATTTTTACTCACTCGACAAGCGGGGCAAGCGCCTACGAGTATGATCTCCGGGACAATGACCGTCGTCAATGGAGCGGTTGAACCATAGGACGGTATTTGTTGGTTCGGTGCGCCGCTCGCGGGATAATAACCCGGCGGTGGTTGCCACGAGGGATATCCTGAAACTTGAGATCGAGACTTTGGCTTTTTTTTCGAATTTTCCGAGCCAAAACGCGATGGAATTGGATTTGGAAAATTTTTACTTGAAAAAAGTGGAAAAAACTTTTTTAGGAATTTTTTGTATTTGTATTTTTTTTTTTTCGTAAGATCGATCGTTCGTTGTGGTTGAGGATTTGGAGATTTCATTTTTGTAGGAATGTGGAAATAACTGGATAACCTGCTACGAGAGAAAAAACATCGCGATGCTTGGATTTTTTTCGATTCGTTTTGCGATATTTACCTTGAGAAGGTGCAGTTGCTGCCGAGTACGGTGGAGGTTTATCACTGTTTTTATTCAGCGGTTGTGTTTCCATTATTGTTTAGCTTGACACGATAAAGAGGACGGCTTTCGGAGCAAAGTGGAAAGAGATAATAAAAAACGCTTGATTTCTCTGGTAAAGCTCGACTTGCTCGCGTATGACACATACGCACACTACTCTGCTTCGTCGTTCGCGGTACGTAACGTCATTCCGCCATTTAATTACATTTGACACATGATGGCCGTGGATGCGTAAACATATATCTATATAACCAACGTATACACACGCGAAAGACGAAAATTATCGAGTGTGTGTCAGAGTGCTGCAAACATCGCGAGCGGTGCAACACTGCGCTTACTCCGCGATTGTTTGCGATAACAAAATAAAAAAAAAACAAAGATGCAACGTCTATTGTCACTGATTTTCCTGCCACCGCGCGATGAAAATTAGTCGCAATTCGCGGCTATACACGCGCACGCGATATGCATGTATTCGCGTTTGTCTGTATAAACATCGCATAAAAAACCCGCAAGAAATCAAGTTTCTTTGAAAACTTTTGCTCTCGAGTCATTTTTTTCTAAAAATGGAATTCGTAGCTTCGTGGCGAAAAGATTTTTTATTTTTATCAAATACCTCGCGAAGGTCTGACGAATCTCTCGTCTCTATTAAAGATTTTGAGTAAAAAAAACAATTTGAAGAAAAAGATTCACAGATCGCGCGCAGGGCTTAGTCGCGATTGATTTTTTTGCTTGATATCGATCGCAGGAATGGGCGACGGTGTTAATTACCATCAGAGGACATTGAAAGTCTTTTGTGACAATTGCCAGATTTTCGGTGCAAGAAACTATGCGATAAAGGCGGAATTTCTAAACGCACGTGATTATCAAAATGGCAGCTGGATGAATGCGCGCGATGAGACTCGATGAATGGAATTTTTCAAGTCGCAACATCATTGAATTTTTTCGTAACAAAATGCAATGGAAATATCGGGAATATGAATAAATAACCTTGGAAAAAACTTTGTACATGCGATTACTTTCATATCGTGAAAAGGTGTTTACCGAATTATCCGCAAGATGGCGTTCGATCCGCCATAAAGTTTGGTTTCCCATATCCCCGTTCAGTCACCGCCAACCTCACGTTTCGTTTTTTTTTTTATATATATTCCACCAACTTTGCGTGTATATACGATGTACCTGTTTTCACGTCACACGTCGTACTACACATTGCAGCTATATACGAGGCTCGAAAAAAATTCGATGTGTCCATCGGACAGCGAGCGGCGTGCCAATATTCGTACAACACACTATTCATTTTTATCAGTCTTTCGTTGTCGTTAGGGGGTTAAAGATTGTATTTAATAAAAAAAAGGAAAATAGAAAGGCATTTTTAAAACGCGACGTATATATCAAACAAGTGTTTCAGTTCGTGGTTTTGGCTCGAGGATTATCAAGTGCCACGAAACTTGACGAAATTTCTGCATATTTGACGCTTTTTCATCGTTTTACGACCTGTTTCTCCACTTTTGTGCACACACTTCGTTCGGCCCAGGAGAAAATGCTTACGTCAATATACTTTCACGTCTATAACCTTTCGTTGGGCTTATCTCGAGTACGTTACCATGTTCTATCAGTGATAACGTTTTAGAAGCAAAAAAAAAACAGGACAATAATTAAAACGATAGAAAAATAACATCGCGATCTTTGGGTATCGGCGCCTCCATCGATTATTCCGTCGACGATGCAAAATAATTCAAAAACGAGAGAAATGTTTATAGTAAGAGCACTGGAAAAAATCCTCGCGGACAAAGATGTCAAACGATCGCATCTGTCCCAACTCCGAAAATCGTGTGAATCGGCACTTGGTAAGTCGCCATCTCCATACTATTTCCGCCCCTCAATTTTTTCTTTCGCTCTTTTATTTTTTATCCGAAATAACGATACTCGGCAAATTCGTTCGTCCTCTGCAAACTCGGAAAGTACATCGTTTATTTTTCTTTCACGTCATTTTCCACACGCCATAGAAATCGTTGATGTTTCTTCGAAAAATTCTTGACAGTTGTCACTTTTTGTGTAATTTCCTGTTATGACATTTTACGAAATTATGTTTTTACGACTTTGAGCTTTTGCACTTTGTGGCAAATGAAAAAAAAACGTTTTTTATGTAACGGGCATTATTCATCGAAGATTCGGTCGCGCTCAAAGCTCCGCAACTGTCGGGTCTAATGATTTTCGACAAATCTCGTTATAATTCGTTTCGTAACGCGTCAGCGGCGCGTCGGATTTCGTCCTTTCGTAGAAATTCCTCGAAATTTGCGTCTTTTTTTTTTTTCAACGATATTTTGCGATATTTTTGATTTTTGGATTTTCACAGACGATTTGCGCAATGAGATCAAGGAAGTTCCTAATAACCAAGCGGACGAAAGCATTTCCAATGCTCTGCCCCAGCCAAAGAGCGATTCCAACGTCATTTCCGCGGAGAAATATTTTTTGCCCTTTGAACTCGCTTGCCAGAGCAAGTCGCCCAGGATCGTGGTGACGGCGTTGGATTGCCTCCAGAAATTAATCGCCTACGGGCATTTGACGGGCAACGTTCCGGACTCCACCGAACCCAACAAACTCCTCATCGTTCGCATCGTCGAAACAATATGCGGATGCTTCATGGGCCCACAAACGGACGAAGGAGTTCAGCTCCAAATAATCAAAGCTCTGTTGACCGTCATGACCAGTCAACACGTCGAGGTTCACGAAGGAACGGTCTTGCTCACCATACGTACTGTTTATAACGTTTATCTGGCTTCAAGGAATTTGGTCAATCAGACTACCGCACGAGCTACTCTCACCCAGATGATCAACGTCATATTCGCTCGCATGGAGACCCAAGCGGTAATTTTCTCTCAGATTCGATTTTCCAATTTTTTTTTAAACGTTTTTTTACAAAAATCAGAATTTTTCGAAAAATCGTTTAATTTTTGCAAATTTTCTAAGATATTGTGTACCAAGTCCGTGCATCCACTTCATTTTCTAGAAAAGTTGTTGAAATCATTTTAAAAAATACGAATTTTGTGAAATTTTCAAAAAAACCGTTTCGACGCTATAACTTCCGCAAATTTCAAGATTTATTACCAATTTTTGTTTTTATGAATAGAGGATTGTTGGAAGGTTGGTATTGAATTTGGAAAAAATTGGTAAAACGGTTTGAATTTGATGATTTTTCGAATTTTACAAAAATCTGAATTTTTCGAAAAATCGTCTGATTTTCGCAAATTTTCTAACATATTGGGTACGAGTCCGTTCTTCCTGTTTGCTTTCTAGAAAAGTTGTCGGAATTATTTAAAGAAATGAGAATTTTGCGACATTTTGAAATTTTCAAAAAAAAGGGTGTCGACAACTTCCGTAAATTTCAAGATTTATTACTAATTTTTGTTTTTATAAATAGAGGATTGTGATAGGATAGTTGGTATCGAATTCGGAAAATATCGGAACGGTTTGAATTTTATGATTTTTCGAATTTTACAAAAATCTGAATTTTTCGAAAAATCGTCCAATTTTCGCAAATTTTCTGCAATATTGTGTTCCACTCCGTACTTTATCTTTACTTTGTGGAAAAATTGTCGAATTTATAAAATTTAAACGAAAGTACAAAAAAACGCTGCAAATGACAAAAAGGAAAATGAAATCCCGAACGATTCGTTGCCATTGAATGGCAAGCAATCGGTGACAGAAAATGGTTGGGGTCAAAATGACCCAGTGTGTACTCGGAGGCTTAAAATCGATAAAAAATGAAAAAAATTCGAGACTGAACGAATGATTGTAATTTTCGAAAAACAGGAAGATCTTATCGCTCGTGGTGAAACATCCGAGCATCTGGAAAGCTCCCAAGAGGTACAAAAGTCCGAGGGCGAGGTTGAGCAACCCAATAATCAAGATCCGCCACCAGACTCGTCGAGCGATGCGAATATCGTGGTGAAGACGATTTTGGACGATATAGTGAACAGCGTCGTGCCGGTGGAGGAAGTTCTGCCCCCGACAACGCCCACGGGAGAGCACAGTCTCGACCAAGTGGCCACCGACGACAATACCGACGAGACAACGGGCGAGAACGACAACATGGTCACCGCGAAATTCACTCACGTACTTCAGAAAGACGCTTTCCTCGTATTCCGGGCTCTTTGCAAACTTTCGATGAAGCCACTGCCCGATGGCACGCCCGATCCAAAGTGAGTTTTCTCAATTTTTTTCCAATTTTTCTCAGCCTCGTGAAAATCAATAAAAAAATGAAAAAAAACAAACGAATAATTCGCAGGTCTCACGAGTTGCGTTCCAAGATTTTATCCTTGCAATTACTCCTGGGAATTTTACAAAACGCCGGACCAATATTACGTTCGAACGAAATGTTCGTAATAGCGATAAAGCAATATCTCTGCGTGGCTCTCTCGAAAAACGGGGTTTCCTCTGTGCCCGAAGTGTTTGAACTCTCGTTGGCACTGTTCCTCGCATTATTAGCACGTTTCAAGGTCCATTTGAAGATGCAGATCGAAGTATTCTTCAAGGAAATCTTTATGAACATTCTCGAAACTTCGAGCAGTTCTTTCGAGCACAAGTGGATGGTCATCCACGCATTAACTCGCATTTGCGCCGATGCACAGAGTGTCGTCGATATATACGTAAATTATGACTGCGATCTTTCCGCGGCTAATCTTTTCGAAAGGTGAGTCAAATCCAAACTACAAAAACACTCTGTTAACTTTTGTGCACGGAGACGAAATTGTATGGAGAATTCATCAGCCCACGTGGGACAAAATTCATGAAAATTTGAAATAACGATATAAATAAAATAAATATTCATTTTCATAGTTGAAAAAATCGAAAAAAAAACATTAATTTTGTAAATTGAACGCAAACAGCAAATTTTGAAACTTAATTTAAAAAATGTATAATTAATCTCGGAAATAAATATTTTTGTAATTATTCGAAAGAAGGCTCGTCCTAAAATCGGGCTAAAAATTCTTTCTACATTTTTTATGAATCAAGAACGTGAGAGAAAGTAATATTCAGGTGGCGCGAGATCCGAGTCGCCAAAAAAAAAATATATACTCAAAAATTAATTTTTACTATTATTAATTGAAAATTTTATTTTCCCATATTTTGAATATCGTTCAAAGTTTTGCAAATCTGAACACACGTAGTGTGTGTTGGTAATATTTTTCAAAACCTTTTTTTTGGCATCGAAATCTTTTTTTTTTATTTTTTTTATTCAAATTTGAAAATGTTAGAATATAAAAATTTTGTTATCGTCATTCTGAGGGATTTTTGTGAATAGGAAATAATTGAAAATCGGAAATCGCGTGAAAAATTTGGTGGAAAATATTTTTGCTGTTTTTTATGGTTTTTGCTTTCTGCTGGAATCCCATGGCGGTGGCGACATGAGAGAAAACAATGATGGCACAGAAATTTCTAACATTATTTTCCTGTAACTTTGAAAATGGAGGAATGATCGATTTTTGGGTTGGAACAGGCTCGTGAATGACTTGTCGAAGATTGCTCAAGGTCGTCACGCCCTGGAGTTGGGTGCTTCGCCGAACCAAGAGAAATCGATGCGGATTCGTGGTCTGGAGTGTCTCGTATCAATATTGAAATGTATGGTCGAGTGGAGTAGAGATCTTTACGTGAATCCGAGCATACCGAGCGATCATCAAATTCCAACGGAGCCACCGGATCCTCCGGTGGAAGCGGCTTTGCCCCGTTACGGGAGCGCCGGGAGCTTGTCATCGGCCAATTCTAGTCTCGTAGGCAATAAGGAAGTTCCTGACTCTCCGGAACAGTACGAAGTTCAGAAGCAACAGAAGGAAGTTTGGGAAGCAGGAATTGATACGTAAGAATTTTCAAAAAACACAAAAAAAAAAACGAAAAAACCAAAAAAAAAAAATGAAAATCACACGATCCGCGTTTTTCCTGACCTGATTTTTTTTTCTGTGCCAACAGTTTTAATCGTAAGCCCAGCAAAGGCGTTCAGTACCTTCAGGAACAAGGTCTCCTCGGGAATTCCGTCGAAGACATAGCGCGTTGGCTCCACACTGACGAGCGATTGGACAAAACTGCGATCGGAGATTTCCTCGGTGATCACAATCACAACCAAGTCATGTACAATTACATCGACCAAATGGATTTTGCGAATCGCGATTTGGTCACGGCGCTGAGATACTTCCTGGAGGGTTTCAGACTTCCGGGCGAAGCCCAGAAGATCGATCGGTTGATGGAGAAGTTTGCTAGTCGTTACTGCGAGTGCAATCCGAAGTAAGTTTTCAAATATTCGAAAAACCGACGTTTTTACATTTTTTAAACCTTTTTCTTCGTTTTTTCGTAGCAACGGATTATTCACGAGCGCCGACACGGCGTACGTTCTCGTTTTTTCCATCATTATGTTGACGACCGATCTCCACTCGCCTCAGGTTAAAAATAAAATGACGAAGGAGCAGTACATCAAATTAAATAGACACATTAGCGACAACGAGGATTTACCGGAAGAGTATTTATCCAAAATTTATGACGAGATTGCGGGCAACGAAATCAAGATGAAGGCACATCCGAATCGACCAGGAAAACAAGGTGAACGAAGCAAAAAAAAATATCTTGTCGAGTTTCTTTTGACCCGTAGCCACGCCCGCATGAATGCAAATTTTCCGTAACGAAGGTTTCAGCCTGCAAAGGCTTTCGTGTGACTGGTGCAGCGACTTTCCTCGTAATCATTCTGGATCATTTTTTTTCTTGAAATATGACTCGTTATCTTCGATTCCGCTCAAATTGAATGTCGATACCTTCATTTTTAATAATTCTATTCAATTTTTTAATAATTTAATTTAATTTATTTATTTTTATTTATTTATTGATTTTTTTTTAAATTTAATTTAATAATTTGATTAAAATTCAATAAATTGAATCAAATTAGTATTGAAATGGCGTTAAAACAAAAAGAAACAGATTTTTGAAATTTATTTCGTTTATTTATTTATTGATTTATTTTTTTTTTTAATTTAATTTAATAATTTGATTAAATAAATTCAATAAATTGAATCGAATTAGTATTGAAATGGCGTTAAAACAAAAAGAAACAAATTTTTGAAATTCATTTCGTGAATTTGATGATTTTTTGGGAAAAATTTTGTATTTTTCGATTTTTTGATCGTCGCAATCGATTGCCCAGGATTCGCTACCCCTAAAAAGTACCCCGCGAGTTTTCAATCCCCACGTCAGCCCGGGAAGCCGTCTACGGGTTAAAAACAATGAATCACGTTTTTTTTCTGACGAGGAGAATTTTCTTCTTTACTAATCGCTTCCTCGCTTCCTCGCTTCCTCGCTTCCTCGCTTCCTGGATTTCCAGTGATTTCGAGCGAGAAGAAACGGCGGCTTCTGTGGAACATGGAAATGGAAGTGATATCGACGGCAGCGAAGAATCTAATGGAATCCGTGTCGCACGTCCAAGCGCCATTTACAACTGCGAAACATTTGGAGCACGTGCGTCCCATGTTCAAAATGGCTTGGACACCGTTCCTCGCAGCTTTTAGCGTCGGGCTCCAGGACTGCGACGACCCGGAAATCGCTTCGCTGTGTTTGGACGGAATACGTTGCGCGATACGGATCGCTTGTATTTTTCACATGACGGTAAATATTCGACGGCAAACTGGAAAGCGAAAAGGAAGGAGATTGAAGTCTCGATTGATTTTTGCAGCTGGAACGCGACGCCTATGTCCAAGCGCTTGCCAGGTTCACTCTGCTCACCGCCAATTCGCCCATCACCGAGATGAAAGCAAAAAACATCGACACGATCAAAACTCTCATCACGATCGCCCANGTCGGGCTCCAGGACTGCGACGACCCGGAAATCGCTTCGCTCTGCTTGGACGGAATACGTTGCGCGATACGGATCGCTTGTATTTTTCACATGACGGTAAATATTCGACGACGAACTGGAAAGCGAAAAGGAAGGAGATTGAAGTCTCGATTGATTTTTGCAGCTGGAACGCGACGCCTATGTCCAAGCGCTTGCCAGGTTCACTCTGCTCACCGCCAATTCGCCCATCACCGAGATGAAAGCAAAAAACATCGACACGATCAAAACTCTCATCACGATCGCCCACACCGATGGCAATTATCTCGGCAGCTCGTGGCTCGACGTTGTCAAGTGCATTTCCCAGCTCGAACTCGCTCAACTCATCGGCACTGGCGTCCGACCTCAACTTCTTGGCCCGACATCGAAACCTCACTTTCCATCGCAACTCACCAACTTTACCAGTCTCGCACACAACAATCTTCACCAATCGAACAGTCTCAGTTCGATGAATCTCAGCTCGTTGGATCGTAAGTCGACACGCTCTGTTTTTTTTTTCCTTTCTCGTAGAGACGGTGAATTTTTTTTTTTGTTGCTGTTTTCAATGTCAATGCGCTTGCAATTTCCCATAACATCGAAAACTCTTTCTAGCAATTGCAATTGCTAGAAAAATACGAATTTTGGGGCGTTTTGAAATTTTCAAAAAAAAAGTCTGTCGACGACATTCGAAAGTTTTACGATTTATTGTTATTTTTTGTTTTGTCAATAGAGTATCGTAATGGGAAGGTTGATATTGAATTCGGGAAATATCGGTCGAACGGTTTTTCTTACGATTTTTCGAATTTTACGAAAATCTGAATTTTTCGAAAAATCGTCAAACTGTTTTAATTTTTGCAAATTTTCTAAGATATTGTGTACAAGTCCGTACTTCCTTTTGAATTTCTACAAAAAATGTCAAAATTCAATAATTTGAATGGAAATCCCAAAAACGGTGAAAATTGAAATTTACACTTTTCCAAGATTCGCAAAATGCACTGTGCTCAAAGTTTGCTCTATGAGGAATATTGGTTTGTTTCATAATGCGAAGAATGGTATCGAATTCGGGAAATATCGGTTGAACGGTTATTTACGATTTTTCGAATTTCACGAAAATCTGAATTTTTCGAAAAATCGTCAAACCGTTTCAATTTTTGCAAATTTTCTAAGATATTGTGTACAAGTCCGTAATTCCTTTTGAATTTCTACAAGAATCGTCAAAATTAAATAATTTCAATGAAAATCCCAAAAACGCTGAAAATTAAAAATTTACACTTTTCCAAGATTCGCAAAATCTGAGTTTTCCGAAAAATCGTCCAACCGCTCTAGTTTCTGCAAATTTTGTAAAAAATTGTGTGCAAGTCCGTACTTCTTCGTAACTTCCTACAAAAATTGTCAAAATTGAATAATTTAAATGAAAATCCCAAAAACGGTAAAAACTGAAATTTACACTTTTCCAAGATTCGCAAAATCTGAGTTTTCCGAAAAATCGTCCAACCGCTCTAGTTTCTGCAAATTTTGTAAAAAATTCTGTGCAAGTCCGTACTTCTTCGTAACTTCCTACAAAAATTGTCAAAATTGAATAATTTAAATGAAAATCCCAAAAACGGTAAAAACTGAAATTTACACTTTTCCAAGATTCGCAAAATCTGAGTTTTCCGAAAAATCGTCCAACCGCTCTAGTTTCTGCAAATTTTGTAAAAAATTCTGTACAAGTCCGTACTTCTTCGTAACTTCCTACAAAAATTGTCAAAATTGAATAATTTAAATGAAAATCCCAAAAACGGTGAAAATGGAAATTTACACTTTTCCAAGATTCGCAAAATCTGAGCTTTCCGAAAAATCGTCCAACCTCTCTAGTTTCTGCAAATTTTGTAAAAAATTCTGTACAAGTCCGTACTTCCTCTTGACTTTCTACAAAAATTATCAAAATTGAATAATTTAAATGAAAATCCCAAAAACGCTGAAAATTGAAATTTCAAAATAGCTTTCCCAAGATTCTCAAGATGCACGATGCTCAGCTGCACAAATTGATCGTTTCTTTTACCCCAAGAAATCGAGTCTACTCGAGAAATGAATTGCTGGAATTAATGGAGGTAAAAATTGTTTCTAGCGAGCGTAAAGGAATCGATCGGGGAGACAAGTTCGCAGAGCGTGGTGGTGGCGGTGGACAGGATATTCACGGGTTCGACGAGGCTGGACGGTGACGCGATAGTGGAGTTTGTGAAAGCGCTGTGTCAAGTGTCGCTGGAGGAATTGTCGCATCCGAGTCAGCCGCGAATGTTTTCATTGACAAAAATAGTTGAGATATCGTATTACAACATGGGGCGAATAAGATTGCAATGGTCGCGAATCTGGCAAGTGTTGGGTGATCATTTCGACCGTGTGGGTTGCAGTCCGCGTCAGAACATAGCGTTTTTCGCGGTGGATTCGTTGCGTCAACTGGCGACGAAATTTATCGAGAAGGGTGAATTTGCAAATTTCCGTTTCCAAAAAGAGTTTCTCCGTCCTTTCGAGCACATAATGAAGAAAAATCGTTCGCCGATAATCCGGGACATGGTTGTGCGTTGCGTGGCGCAAATCGTGCATTCGCAGGCGCCGAACATCCGTTCGGGATGGAAAAACATATTCAGCGTATTTCATCACGCGGCGAGCGATCGCGACGAGTCGGTGGTCGCGTTGGCCTTCTCGATGACTGGAAAAATCATAAACGAGCTTTATGCCGAAGACTTCAGTATAATGGTCGATTCTTTCCAGGACGCGGTTAAGTGCCTCAGCGAGTTTGCTTGTAATTCGTCGTTCCCGGACACGAGCATGGAAGCGATAAGATTAATACGTTCGAGTGCCTCTTACATCGACGCGAATCCGCAGATGTTTGCGGAGGGGATGATGGACGACAGCGGGATGGTATCGGAGGAGGATCGTGCGTGGGTGCGAGGTTGGTTTCCGCTTTTGTTCGAATTGTCGTGCGTCGTGAGTCGCTGCAAATTGGACGTGAGGACACGAGCATTGACGGTGTTGTTCGACGTGGTAAAAACGCATGGCTCTTCGTTCAAGCCGCACTGGTGGAAGGATCTCTTCCAAGTGCTCTTCAGAATCTTCGACAACATGAAGTTGCCGGAGCAACACACGGAGAAAGCGGAATGGATGACGACGACGTGTAATCACGCTTTGTACGCGATCGTCGACGTTTTCTCACAATTCTACGACATCCTTGGACCGCTTCTCCTGGGACAACTGTACTCGCAGTTGCTCTGGTGCGTTCAGCAGGACAACGAGCAATTGGCACGTTCCGGCACCAATTGTTTGGAAAATTTGGTAATAAGCAACGGCGTCAAATTCGATAAAGAAACTTGGGCAAAAACTACAAATTGCGTTCTCGAAATATTTCAAAGTACTATTCCGAACGCGCTTCTCACTTGGAAACCACAGTCAGCCAACAAGGAATCCGATTTGGACGTAATCACCGGCGAGAGCGACGGACACATTGGCATTTTGAAAAGAACCAACAGCACCCAGAGCCTCGCGAATAACAGTGACAACAGCAAGAGCAAACTCTTCTCAGCTCTCATGATCAAATGCGTCGTCCAATTGGAACTCATTCAAACGATCGATAACGTTGTTTTCTATCCAGCTACCTCGAGGAAAGAGGATCAAGAGAATCTCGCTCTCGCACAAGCCGACATGCTCAACGGAAAGTTGTCAGACACGAACGACGATTCCACCGTCGATCAACAGAAAGAGGAACAAGGAATGTATTGCGCTCTCGACACGAGAAATCTGCTTGAACTCGTCGATTGCCTTTTGCGATCTCATCGCTTTGCCAAGAGTTTCAACGTCAACAACGAGCAACGGAATCTTCTCTGGAAAGCCGGTTTCCGCGGCACTGCCAAACCGAATCTCATGAATCAAGAGACTCAATCCTTGGCTTGCGCCCTTCGCGTGCTCTTCAAAATGTACAACGACGAAGCTCATCGCTCCAATTGGCCGTCGATCGAGTCCCGACTCGAGGAAGTTACTCGCGAGGGTCTCGAGTATTTTCTCGCTCTTTCCAACGAAGTTCATCGCGACGCTTGGACACCGATCCTCTTGTTACTACTCACGAGAATATTGAAAATGTGCGACCAACGTTTTGCCATACACGCTGCTATTTGTTATCCATTCTTGTGCGAAATCATGTGTTTCGATCTCAAGCCCGAACCACGCTCCGTACTCCGACGTTTCTTTTTACGAATCGGCCCCGTATTCAGGATCACGCAACAGTAAATACCACCGCGCGCCACTCTTTTACGTTTCTGCTTTCTCAGTTTTTCCACGACCGGGGGAGAGACGCGAAATCCAATCGGACGGACAAAATAATTTAGAAATTCCTGAATCGAGCGAATGACAACGAAAAAATGCGGCTCGGAGAATAAAAAAAACGCGTTCGTTGGAAATTTTCTCTTCCCCCTGACTCGCGCCGCAGCACAACGAGCGAAAATTTTTTTTCCACATTTTTCGACGATTCGCCGGACTCGGAAAAGGGAAAGAAAAAAGTCTCGTTGATCAATGAATCGGAGGGAATTTATCTAAGAAAAAATGTAGTGAAATTCTTAGAGTATAGTGGAAATGATAAAAAGAAAGAAAAAGGAAAGAAATCGGTTATTTAATGAGAAAACATGATAATCGTAGATTTTGAAATCTAATTAAAAAAAAAAAGAAAATGGAATTTCAAAGAAAATAGAAATTCTTCACATTTTATGTATTATATATTTACTAAATTGTAATTTATATTAAAGGAGAAAATCCGAGAGGCACGGACTCAAGACAATTATCTAGGAACGAATTTATTTAATAAAATTAAACGATTCTTAGGAGGAGCAACTTGGAAAGTCATTAAAATCATCTCTCATACGTTCGGTATCCTGTCACCAAAGAATTCCATTTGGAGACCAGTCAATTTTCGCAGCTCTTCATTAGCAAACTTTCCAAAATCATAACTCAATAATTTCCCACGATTTTTAGCTCAAAATTTCGTTTCCTTAAAATTCCACAATTTCGCAATTGGACTGACCAAAATCTGGAGCTTTGGAGAAATTCATTTTCGGTCATTATGGCGCAACGAGATACGTTTTAAAAAATGTTCACACATATTTATTTTCTTTTCAATTTTTTCAAAAACTAAAAAATGATTTTGTAAAAAAAAAAACGATGCAGCAAAAATTGCTAGAAATATTTTCAAGCATTCCAACAACAAAATTTTCTTAAAAACGTTCGTAATGAAATTTGTAGGAAGTAAAAATATTGCCGCAAACGTGTGTCTGTCTCGATTATTATTTTTCATTTGAATCGACGATTCAAAAATGGAAATAATTGTTTTGTTTGCGAAAGAAAATGATGGAACCGTTTAATGGATTTACTGTTGCAACAGTCGTTTTACTTTTGGACACAAAAATACAATCAGCTTTAATTTAGCAACAATTTTCATCTGTAATTTCGATCGGGAATGTCTTATTCGAAAGATGAGCCACGATCCTATATTGAATGTATATTTCTTTTAAAATAGTAGCAAATGTTTAAAGAAGTATTTTTATAACTTTCCAATTAGCAAGTAAACACTGTTTCATCCTCTGTTCGGTCTAATGTATATTGAAAATAGAAAAGGTACAGAATAATTATCGATTTACATAGTAAATTGCCTTGTTGATTGCAATTGCCTTGAGTATTTTATTTCGAAATATTGGATTTCATTAAAAACGTGATCGCAGCATTAAGAAAATCGTCCTGATCATTTATTCGACAAACCATTGTTGACAGTTTCTTGAGCAGCAATTAAAAAACTATTGCAGAGACGAGAGAGGTGAGTTGCGATTTTCCATCTTCACCCTTCGAGTACACACTGGGTCATTTTGACCCAAACGATTTTTTGGTACCGATTGGTTAGAATTCAATGGCAACGAATCTTTTTTTTGGCCCTTTGAGTAGACACTGGGTCATTTTGACCCGAACGATTATTTGTTACCGATTCTTTGGAATTTAATGGCAACGAATTTTTTTTTTTGGCCCTTCGAGTACACACTGGGTCATTTTGACCCAAAGAATTTTTTGGCTTTCGTTTTCGTCGGAAAGTAAAATTTAACGCCACAAAATATTCGTAATTTACTCCAAAAAACGTCTTTACAAAAAAAAAGTCGAAAAACGTGTATTCACCGAAATAGAACGATTTGAAAAACGTCTTGGGTCAGATTGACCCAAAATGCACTCACTGGAGCTGTGCACTCGAAGGGTTAATATTTATCAGGCCAATCGATACTGTGAAACAGAAAAAAGCAAAAATCTCACGAAATATTGCAAAGAAGGAAATTTTTGTTTCTAATTTGATGAAATTTATTTGCAGGATCGTACAGTTTGGTCGTGAGGATGGAGAATTCAAAAAGTGTAACTGGGCACAACGCCGCACCATTCCTGGACAAAGACGAGGATATCGTTGATGGGAGATTCGGGAGGAGCTTGTCTCGCTGCGTTCAACATTTTGTTCCAGTCGTTGCGATCAGCGGCGCGAGCAGTTTCGTCGAAACGAACAACGGGGCCACGAATCGGTGCTCCCGTGATGACGCATTCTTCGAGCGGATTGGAATCGCTGGTTGGGCTGGTGAGCGAACCGATGTAAACGCCACGTTGATCAAGAGGAAGACCTTGTTCGACTCTCTGGTCCATGGAGATGGTGAGAACCCATTCTCTGACTTGTTCTCGTTTTTCAGGCTCGACAGCGAGACTCTCTGGGAGAGGAACTTCGAGAGGAAAGTCTGTGACTCGTAGATCGTCGACATCGAGGATGCCACCGGATTCACCGTCCTCGATGCATTCCTCGAGGTCGAGGAAGTGGTTGAGAAAGACGAAAGCTTCGCTGCTCGCGCCGGCCGAACGTTTGTCGACTCCTGCCTCGTAGTAGCAAAGATCGGCAGGGAGAATGTCGGTGTAACGTAAAAGCGTGACGGACGCTTTGACGACGAGATCAGCGAGCGAAGGAATTGCTCGGAAGCCGCAACGCACCGCTGAGAAATGTGCGACCTTGAGAAATTTCTCCATCGTTTCGTCTTCGTTGGAAGTTTCCTCGTTGCGCGTCAAGCCGAGCAACAAGTTTCTCAACTGAGCCAAACGCGTGTAAACAATGTCCGGAGAATCCTCGTTTTTCGTCAGAATCATTTGAGCCAAACGATAGTACAGATTTTTATATTGCGCGAGATTCGGAGCTCCGAACTGAACGTACAATTGTAACGCTTGCTCCGGCGCACCAGACTTCATCAACTGAGCCGATCTCTGCGCTACATATTTGTGCAAAACCTCCGAACCTTGCGCACCAGCCGCTTCGAACAGTTGCGTCCATTGGCCTTTTCGTGCCATCGCTTCCAAGCCACCGCCGTTGCTCTCGACCTCCAACAACAATCTCTCTGGATTCCCTTCCCTCATCATCGCATCACGATATTTTTCTTCCAAATACGTTTCCAGCTCGGGTGCCAATTCCTCTACGACACGGCGAGCACGATTCCATTCTCCTATTCCTATCAAAGCATTCACTGCTTCTTTCAATCTGTCCGCTTGAAGATAAACCTGAGAAAATTTCAAGTTGCCATTAGAAAAATACTCCATTTTGGTTTTTACACTAAAACTAAAAGTTTTCTGCTCTGAAGAAACGTTTCCCGACGTTTAGAATTTGAGATATTTCCCATTTTTTAATTTTCCAATCTAAACGCGCGTGTAAATTGAAATTGCGTTTCTTTTGGCTTTTTTGCCACTTTTTAACGAAATCGTGGGTTTAGACTCCCTTTAGATTTGTCCCAAACAAAAAAATAGTGATATTTAATACCTCGCGCAATTTCAAAACGCTTTGCCATGTAGAAGTCAATTATTTATAAAAATCACAATTTTCAGTAATTTTTCACAAGAGCGTGTGTCAAAAGTTGCAATTTTTAACATTTGATATTTCGATTTCTAAATCGTGAAGCTTCTTAAAACTTTGCATACACTTTCGATGTGACATCGAAGAGGCTTTATTTAATTTTTCAAAAAAAATCGATTTTCTATCGATAGAATTCCTTCAACGGGATATTTATTTATAAAAATTACAATTTTCAGTAATTTCTCACAAGGGCGTGTGTTAAAACTTGCAATTTTCAATATTTAATATTTCGATTTCTAAATCGTGAAGCCTCTTAAAACTTTCCATACACTTTTATGCAACATCGGAGAATCTTTATTGAGTTTTTCGAAAAAAATCGATCGTCAAATTTTTCCGGAATTAAAAATTAAATATTTCAAATTCTAAACGTCAGGGAATTTTTTTTTATAAGAGAAAACTGTTAGTTTTGGTGCCAAGAACATTTTCGAACCGAATTTCGAAAGGACCCTAAAAAATATTTCAATATTTGTTTTTTTTTTTACCTGTGCGGCCAGAGCATTTTCATCGATCGCCATCAACCGTTTGCCCAGCTCTTCACCGACTTGGAGAGTCGTCTCGGAATCAGCTTGATTGATGAGGATTTCTGCAGCTTGGAGAAGCACCGGTCGAGTCGCGTGTGGATCGACCATCAAAATGTCGAGAGCTGTTCTCGTTTCGCCGATTATTAGCCAGCGTCTCGCCTCGGCCAAACTGTCTCCAGCATCCAGTCCAGAACTCTTTTGACTTAGTTCCCGACGCAGAGCAGCTTCTTGGCTCGGCAAATATTCTCGACATACTCTCATCGCGTCCGACCACATACCGGCTTTCTGGGGAAGGAACGAGAGAAAATTCAAACTGACGAGAACAGCGGTAAATTATTATTTTTACATTTCAATCCATTTTTTTGTCGCGTATTTTGGAACTGAATGGTAAACAAAAAATTGCACTGGAATATTGAATTTTCATGCAAATACAATAAACGCTGCAAATTGAAATTTCCAAATTTCATGAATTTTGTTGGAATTGTTAAAAAAAATACGAATTTTACGGAATTTTGAAATTTTCAAAAAAAAAAAAATACTGTCGACGTTCTGACTGCTGGAGATTTTAATAATTTTATGAATAATTCATGAGTAATTTTACTTTTATTTTATTTTATGAGTAATTTTTTGAATAATTTTAAATTATATGATTTTTCAAATTTTACGAAAATCTGAGTTTTTCGAAAAATCGTGAAATTCTTATTTATTTATTATTATTATTATTAATTATTATAAATAATTCTCAATTATTTATGAATTATTATTAATTATCGTCAATTCTAATTCTAATTTGAAATCACTTTAATTTTTGCAAATTTTCCAAGATATTGTAAGCAAGTCTGTACTTTTTCTTTGCTTTCTGGAAAAGTTGTCGAAATAACTTTTTAAAGAAAGTAAAAAATCGATAAACGAGTTAAAATTTTGGTGAATACGCTGCAAATTGAAATTTGAGCATCGTAGGAAATTTTGAGGAAGCAATTTTCAATTTTTTTTTTTATTACCTTATAGTGTTCGACGATCATGTCAGGTTTGTGGGCACGAAGTAGGAGGGTTTCTGCGAGTGCATAGTTTTGGTTGGATGCAGCTTCGGCAGCTCTAGCGACCAAGACTTGGGAGACAGCTTCGAGATTTAGTGATTGAGCGACTTGTTCAGCAGCGTCCCAGTCCCTGGTGTGAATGTACATTTGTACAGCTTCGTAGGCTTTTCCAGCTCTGATGAATTCTTTTTCAGCTTCGGGGAATTTGCCCTCGTCCTCGAGAGCCATAGCATGTTTGTAAAAAACTTCTTTCTGCTGTTCAGGGTTCGCGTATTTGACGACTTCGAGGGCCCAATCGAAAAGGTTGGCTTCGCAGGCGAGTTGAAGGCAATCGTCGAGATAATTGAGACGCTGGAGCATGCGGGCTCCTAGCTCGGGGGCCATGGTACGAGCCCAGAGGAGAGCGACTTGTTGGCCAGCTTTGTCGCCGGAAGATTTCTTGGCGACGCGAAGAGCGTCTTCCCACATATTGGCAGCTCTGTAGGCAGCAACGGCGCTTCGCCAATCGTCAGCACCGAGAAAATGTTCTTCAGCGTCGCGAGGTTTGCCAGCAGCTTCGAGTTCACGAGCGAGATGCGAATGAGTGGTTTTGAGGAGATCGGGTCGATAGAGAGCGACGAGTCGAATCATGTCGCTGCGATGTCCAGCGTTGCGATACATGGCGATAGCTGCGTCGTAATCCTCGATCGCAATGAGCAAAGATTCGGCGTGTCGATAATCAGCTGCCTCGATCAATCGAGCAGCGTGTTCCGAGAGGATTTCTTTGGCTTCCTCGGGACTCATGAACTCGACGGCAACTTCGTGAGCCTTGAGCCAATTGCCAGCTCGAACATGCACCTCGACCGCGCTTTTGGCATCGTCCACACGGAGGAACAACTCTTCCGCCAACTTGGCATTACCGACCGAGGCGTAATACTCGGCGAGCTTGACGCATTGCTTGCGAATCGCGGCATCTTTCGGCTCGATAACACGCACGAGCTCCAAGGCTTTGCTCCACTGTCTCGCGTTAATCGCGCAGTCGAAAGCCAACTCGTTTTCACCGGCTTGAATAAAGCGGTAAATCGCAGCGTCGTAATGGCCAATTTTGAACAAATGCTGGCCCCATTCCTTCTCCAGCTTGACTACTCTGTCGGGCTCAACTTCGCGAGCAAGATCGAGAGCTCTGGCGAACACGCCAGCCTTGCCATAGCACTCGATCGCCCCGGAGAAGTCCGACGTTTTTTCCAGGATCTCTCCGGCCAATTCCATCAAATCCGTGGCCCTGAGAATCTTTACGACTTCCGTGACGATCGAAGCGTCTTCGAGGAGCGACTCATTGGCCAGCAAGAGTCTGGCTGCTCGGCCAGCACGTCGTGCCTCGAGGAAAAGCTTGATCGCTCTCCTCGGATTATCTTTCTCAATAATCGCAGCTGCTCTGGAGGCTTGTCCACTTTCCAGCAACCAAGCCAAGTGTTTGTCCCTGAGGACGTTGGTCCCCGACCAACTTCGCGATTCCGCCAAGTTCAGAGCGTCTTCCCAGTGCCAATATTTCTGGTACATCTCCAGAGCTTTCTCCAGTTCATTTTGCTCGAGGTAAATCGCTTCGGCGGTTTTGAGTTCGCCGTTGAGGATCGCGAGCTTGGCCCAACCGTCCGGATCGTTGAGAGCATCGTTTCCGGTTTCCCGAGCATAATCCTCGGCCTGTGCGGCAATGTCTTTGAGAAAAGTCGAACAAGCCACGTCGCCGAGAGCCGCGTAACATCTCGCAGCGATGAGCAATCGTCGAGTCGACATTGCGTTGCCAGCGACGTTTTCCCACATTGCTTCGGTCTGTGGACGTTCCCCGAGTTCCTCGAGGAACAGCACGACCCTGCCAAAGTCATTGTCATGGAGAGCAGTGCCAAATTCGATGAGGCCTTCGTCCAGGAGGTAAGAAATCCGTCCAGCCGGTTGTTCCTCAACGAGCACCATCGTCTGCCCATTTTCCCGAACAATATCGACAGCATCGCCACGAATCGGTACAACGGTGGCTGCTTCCGGTGCGTCAACGTTGTACCAAACGGCGAGCGATTGATTGGACTGAGCGACAGCAACGTCGCTGCCCGGGACCCACGAGGCGAAGCTCGTGCCAGCGAGCAGCAAAGTTCTCTCGCCTCGATCGTCGCTCAGCCACAATCTGCCACGTTTGTCTCTGGACAAAAGCCTGTGGCCAGTTTCGCTGAGTTCCAACCAATCGACCCTGGAGTCGTGGCTGATCATGCTGATGGTCGAGCCAGAAATCAAGTCGATGACTCTGACAGTTCGTGGATCAAGAAGATAAGCGAGTCTCTTATTATCGAGTGTCCCAGGAACGTGACGTTCGTTAATCCTCACACTGACAACGTGAGGATTAACAGCTTCGGTTCGTACCGAGCCCAGAATCTCGTTTTTCCCATACTCGACGATGCTCAATTCGCCAGAATTAAAAATCAAACAAACTCCTGGATATTCGAAGAAAAACTTGTCGTTTCCGGTTCGCGTTTCCCACGCTATTTCGCTCATCAGATTCAATTCTATGTCACAAATCAAAAGCGTTTTACTCGTTCGTCCTACGATGTGATTGTCGCTGCGACCCAAAACTCTAACATCTTCGATTTCACTTCCTGTTTGTGATTTTATTATGACCGGACGTGCTTTTGTTTGCAGGGACCGAACGACCACTTGACTCGGACCGACGTAGACTATTTCGTGGCTCCCACGGACCATCGTTCGACGCAGAATCGTTTCGAACTGCTCGACCGCTCCGCAAAGACCACCGATCACCAGCCTCGAACCGTCTCTCCTCCAACACATCGCCGTCAACGTATAAACGTTGGCCAACTCGCGATTGTTGGATTCTTCCCAAATGGAACGCCTCGGAATCCAATCGAAAATTCTCAATCTGCTCCACGAACCGATCGCCACACTCTGGCCACTCGGACTGCAACACGCGACAGAAAATTCTTTCTCTTTCGAGTCTCTGCTGTAATCAAAGATTTTTGAGACTCGACCATTGTTCTCGTAAAACGTCAACTTCTTGTCGCAACCCCCAGCCACCACGTGGTTCTGCGTCCATGCTAACGCGTAAGCCGCCACTCCGTGCGTCAAAAATCTACCCGATGATTCACTGCTACCGTCTTCCTTCAGGTAGTACCTTATTATACTACCGTCTGCGTGACTCGAGAGGAAACCCGTTCCTCGAATACTGCAACAAAATTCCCATACAAATCATTCCTCTGTTTTTTTTTTTGCTTTTTTTTAACGATAAGCGGCCACAGCCGAGTGGCTAGTTACCACAGACTCAGAAAACGTTTAATCAGAGCTCTCAAGACTTTGAAATAGATTAACGCTCGATAGTCACACTTCTAGATTGTGACGTAATAGTCATTCGGGGTGTTAGCAATCCCACAAACTTTGGAAAGCGATAAATAGTTGAAAAATCGTTTAAAAAAATGAAAGAAAAATTCTACAATGTTCTTTCAGTCCTTGAGCAACGACCCTGATGATTCCATTCAATTCGTGCAATTTTTAGAATAAAAAACAGACCAAAAATAAAAATACTGCAAAAATTACGTTTTTTTTTACAAAAAATGATGCAGAAATTGTAATTTTCAATGAAAAACGAACAAAATCGTTTCACAAGTCTGAAATAGCATGCTTTCGAGTGGGATTGGTTAAATTAGCGACCGTTCCAAAAAGAATACTTTGGAAGGCGATGAGTAGTTGAAAAATCGTTTAAAAAAATAAAATAAAAATACTACAATGTATTTTTAACCCTCGAGTAACGACCCTGATGATTCTATTCAATTCGTTCAATTTTTAATATTAAAAAAATGTCGAAAAAAAAAATTCTGTGAAAATGACGTTTTTTTTACAAAAAATGATGCAGAAATTTTAATTTTCAATTAAAAAAAAGGAGAATCGTTTCACAAGTCTGAAAGAACATGCTTTCAGGAGGAACTGGTTGAATTAGCGACCGTTCCAAAAAGAATACTTTGGAAGGCGATGAGTAGTTGAAAAATCGTTAAAAAAAATGAAATAAAAATTCTACAATGTTATTTCAATCCTTGAGCAACGACCCTGACGATTCTATTCAATTCGCGCAATTTTTAGAACAAAAAAAAGGTCGAAAATAGAAATTCTGCAAAAATGACGTTTTTTTTACGAAAAATGATGCAGAAATTTTAATTTTCAATTAAAAAAAAGAAAAATCGTTTCACAAGTGTGAAAGAACATGCTTTCAGGTGGGATTGGTTAAATTAGCGACCGTTCCAAAAAGAATACTTTGGAAGGCGATGAGTAGTTGAAAAATCGTTAAAAAAATGAAATAAAAATTCGACAATTTATTTTCAATCCTTGAGCAACGACCCTGATGATTCTATTCAATTCGCGCAATTTTTAGAATAAAAAAAAAAGGTCGAAAATAAAAATTCTGCAAAAATGACGTTTTTTTTTACAAAAAATGATGCAGAAATTGTAATTTTCAATTAAAAAAACGAAAAAATCGTTTCATAAGTCTGAAAGAACATGCTTTCGGGAGGAACTGGTTGAATTAGCGACCGTTCCAAAAAGTATACTTTGGAAAGCGATAAATAGTTGAAAAATCGTTAAAAAAAATGAAATAAAAATACTACAATGTATTTTCAATCCTTGAGCAACGACCCTGATGATTCTATTCAATTCGCGCAATTTTTAGAATAAAAAACAGGTCGAAAATAAAAATTCTGCAAAAATGACGTTTTTTTTACAAAAAATGATGCAGAAATTGTAATTTTCAATTTAAACAAAATAAAAATCGTTTCATAAGTCTGAAAGAACATGCTTTCAGGTGGGATTGGTTAAATTAGCGACCGTTCCAAAAAGTATACTTTGGAAGGCGATGAGTAGTTGAAAAATCGTTTAAAAAAATAAAATAAAAATACTACAATGTATTTTTAACCCTCGAGTAACGACCCTGATGATTTTATTAAATTCGTGCGATTTTTAGAATTAAAAAAAACGTCAAAAACAAAATTTCTGCAAAAATGAATGAAAATCGTTTAGAAATATTGTGGAAAATAATTTGTTGATGATTTACTTCATAGCCAGAGCAATGGTCATCGCGTCGGCGGTGTAAAGTGTCTGGGCTTTGTGGGACTTGATCATTGCCACTCGAACCTTTCCATCGGCAAGTCCAATCACAATTGGACCATCGACTGGCCAAATCATACAAGTCACCGCTGCGCTTTGACCGAATTTGTTGCATATTACTTTCTTCTCGCCCCAGTCTTCGCCGATTTTGTAAACGTAAACGATATTGTCCGTTTGTCCGACGGCTATTTTCGTCGAATCCGGCGAAAATGCAATGGATTTTATGAGATAACTTTTCTTTCCGAACTGTCCAACAGAAACCAACGAATTCCGATCATTAGAAACGCTTCGAATAATTTTTTTTCTTTTTTTTTCAATTTTTTTTTTTTATTTCCAATTTTTATTGGAAAATTGAATTTTTACCTTGGAATCTACAGGTTTCGTTTGAAATCTGTCTTTTTTTGTGCCCGTCTCGTCAAAGAGATAGATCGATCGGTCGGTAAGTGCAACTGCAAGTTTTAAATTGTTCGGTGACCAGGCGATTCCAACGACACGGTTTTCCGAGTCCTGTCAAAGCCGTGGCCCGAAAAATCACGTGATTAAAAATCGAGCACAGTGCGAACCATTTTTTGGAATTTTATCAATTTTTTTGACGGTGAATATGTTTTTTTTTTATTACTAATTTATTTATTTATAAATGGAGTATCATTGAATTTGGAAAATATCGATTGATCGATTTAAATTTCACGATTTTTTCAAATTTTACGAAAATTTGTCGAAATTATTTAAAAAAAAAAAGTAAAAAATCCATAATTATGAGTAAAAAATTCAAATCATTCGCAACTTTCAATTTGCAGTGTTTTCCAGATAAATAACGAAGCAAATTTGATTATTTGTTGTCACGAGAATTATTGGCGAGCAAATTGTGGATGAAAAGAATTTTTTAATTTTTTTTTCAAGCCAAAATTGATCGATAAAATTTTGTGCGTGATTTTCCGTGTTTTTATATTTGTGTGCAAGATTTTTCGACACTCACACTTGCAGGCAGAATAGATCCTAAGTATTTGATAATCATTGTAATAAATAACGTGAATAAATAATATTTTTGAAGAATCAATTAAAACTGTAACTATACACAGCTGTATGTACAATAATACTGACAGAAATATCTGTCAGTGGCGATTCGGAAGCAGCATGGGATGAGTGTGTATTTTTTTTCGTTGCCTAGCAACCCTCCCACTCGGCGCGCATACGCGACGAGAGACAGCGCCATTCTCGCAGCCGTGGTTCTCCCTCGAATTTGCGAAATGTCGAAAAGTTGCTGTCACTCCGAAAGCATTTGCAAATGTGACCATTTTTTCTTTATCATATTTTATCCTCGATTTCATTAAATTAGAATTTCGGTCGAAAGATCGAATAATTAGAATTTACGCTTTTGAGCTTTGTGACCTTTGGCAGGTTCGAGGCCATCGCGTTGCGCCATCTGATAAATTAATTCGCGATGCCGAGTTCGAAAATAAAGAAAAATTGTTTGAAACTTTAAAGAAAATGGCGAATTGGAAAACTTTTTTTTAACGCGTCAAGTTTTTTGTCTGTAAATTCGACGGAAATTGGAATATAGACACGAAAATATTTTATTCGTAAATAAATATTTCGCAATTGATCCCGAAGCTCAATCGTTTCCATGTCCGGATTGAATTGCCGGAAAGAATTCAAGGCAGAAAGCAAGTTTCGTGGAACGCCGTGCTCGAGTCTCGTAGTAAAATAAAATCGATAAAAGTTTTGGTGAACTTTCGTACCGACGCGATACGCGGAGGAGCAGCAGAGGCAGTCGCGAGACGACGCCGGCTCAGTATCAGTTTATAACCTATATATATTTTAGTTCGTAGTAAAAAGCGTGGCGAAGCCCAGAGGGCAGATCAGTAGTAGCGAAATATTTGGCGCATGCATATAAAATGGCTCGGAGTCGGGCGGCGCGGCGGAGTCGTCGTGTTTGCGAGTCGGGAGAAGAAGCAGAGAAGGGAGTGGTGGTATATTCGCTCTCAAGAGAGGGCGCTTGGCGCTTGACGCAGAAAAAAGAAAAGGATTAAAAAGAGATAGTGAAAGAAAAAAGGATTGAGCTGAGAGGCGCACAGCGTTGCTCTCTGATCGAAAGCGTTTTAGTGTTGCGGCGCGGCGGGTTTGTCAATTGTACTAAATCATCGCGTGAAACAAGTACAACAACTCGAGTACAATGGCACCGAGAGGTGAACCGACCGTGTACGATCTTGCATATCGTGGCCAAACTGCCGCGATTGCAATTCTCATAAACGAGAATGAGAAGCTCAAGACTCAGACTGATCCTGTGGGTATTCTCGTCAAATTTCCATCGCACAATTTCCTCATTTTCTATCGCGAGGGGAGCTTTTTTTTAATCAACAAAATTTTCTTGTTTTTTTTTTTCCACAGAATGGACGTATGCTGTCGCATTGGGCCGCTCTCGGAGGACACGACGATCTTATTCGTTATCTGCTCTCTCTTGGCGTCCCGGCTGATCCACCAGACGATGTAATTATATGAATTTTCTATTTTTTCGATAAATTTCTTTCAATAATGCCGGTCTCTCGTTTTCACTGTGCATGTGTGTATATTCCCGATGCAGTAGCTCTATGGCTGGGCGTCCTCTCTCACTCCCTGTCATTATACTACACACTTTTTGTGTACATGCGCGACTATATATGCGCGCAACACAACGCCTAGAATTATTATCATCATTATCGTATTATTTAAGCATATACGCAAATGCCTATGGAATTGAGTGGTAATTTGACTTTTTATTGGCTGATATTCGCAAGTCAAATTACCAATGGCGGCCGAGCTGCCTCTCGCTCAACTGTCATGGCGCTTTCAAATTATTTTATACCCGACAGAAAATAATGGAACAAAGAACACTCGTTGCATGCGATCGTAATAATAATTCGTTCGGCCAAATAAATCGACGAGATTCAGTTGAATTCGGGAAAATTCATCGATTCTCCAGTTTTTCATTCAATCGCGTTTTTCTTACGATTATTCGTGCACGCAATTTTGAATTTTAACGAAAAGACGAAATTTTTTGAGATTCGGTCAAAAAAACTTGGGAAATTCTGTGTCAACGAGTTTTTTCAATTTTCTTTTTTATCCTTTGTTCGTCGGCGGTTCAGAAGGGAATGGAAATTTTTATTTTTTCATTTCTATCAAATTTTTTCATCGATTTGTTGAGTTTTTTGGGATTTTTGAGCTTTTGCGAAAATTTCTGCGCTCGCGCGATTACGAAAATATTTCTACGGGTTCGTAAAAATTCTTGTAGAACCAGATGTTTCGAGAAGCTATCAACAATGGAGGTGTATACATGTAGCTATATCGCTCGATGCACGGGGCTCAGCGCCCCGTGATTCTCCAATGATACCGCGAGCACCGCCCTCGACCTCACACCAAAGCGTCTGCTCCCCCACCACTCCCCATACAATTCCCTTAACAAAAAAAAGCCCCATGCTATCGAACTTTCCACGGTCAAATGGCAACGAGATTATTACATTGAAAATGAAATTTTTTCAAGAAATCTCGATATTTCGTTCAACACGTTGATATTTTTGGATATTTGCAAAATTTTCGTAATTTTGACAATTTTTTTTATTTCTGAGGGAACTGTCAACAAAATTCACGATTGGAATGACAAAATTTTAGTGAATTTTCGAAAATACCGTTTAGTCGAACGTATCCAACAAAATTTTCTATTCAGTGGACCTTTTTTTTTCCTTAATCCATAGAAATCGAAGTTTTCTGACGTTTTTGGAATTTTTTTCAAAAAAACCTCGATATTTCGTTCAACACGTTGATATTTTTGGTTATTTGCAAAATTTTCGTAATTTTGACAGTTTTTTTTATTCCTGAGGGAACCGTCAACAAAATTTGCGATTGGAATGACAAAATTTTAGTGATTTTTCGAAAAAACCGTTTAGTCGAACGTATCTAACAAAATTTTCTTCCCAGTGGAGCTTTTTTTTTCTCAATCCATAGAAATCCAAGTTTTCTGACGTTTTTGGAATTTTTACAAAATTTCGCTTCTTTTTTTCTCGTCTATAGAAATTCTTATAAAAAAAAAACGTGAATCAATGGTTTTTATAGACGAACATGACTCCCCTGATCTTGGCTTCGTCCGCCGGCCATGAGAAGGTCGTGAAATTGCTGTTGAACGAGGGCGCCAACCCGAACGAGAAAACCGACGATGGCCACTCCGCTTTGCAATACGCAGCGAGCAAAAATTGGGCTACCGTCTGCGCCTATTTGATGGAAAAAGATGCCGACATCAACATCACTGACAAGCGAGGTGCTACTCCTCTCCATCGAGCTGCATCCAAGGGAAACTTGACCATCGTTAAGATGTTACTCGAGCATGGAAAACGACTTAACATTGGTAATTCAAAATAATCATTTCAGTATTAAAAAAATAGAGCTTCGCTCCATAAGATTTTCGTGCAATTTTTGTGTTGGAAAAAAATCTTGACGCCGAAAACCACGATGTACGAAATTCCAATCTAATCGATGAGCAAAAATCACAAATTACTCAAAAATGGCAAAAAAGTGAAAAAAAAAAAACAAATTTCAATTTAAATTTTCATGATTTTTGATTCGTTTGCAAATTTCGAAAAATTGAACATTTTTTTTTGCATTTATTTGCAAAAATCACAAAAGACTCAAAAATGGCAGAAAAGTGAAGAAAAACGAAAAATTCCAATTTAAATTTTCATGAATTTTGATTCGTTTCCAAATTTCGAAAAATTGAACATTTTTTTTTGCATTTATTTGCAAAAATGACAAAAGACTCAAAAATGACAGAAAAGTGAAGAAAAATAAAAAATTCCGATTTAAATTTTCATGATTTTTGATTCGTTTGAAAATTTCGAAAAATTGAACAGTTTATTTTGGCATTTATTTGCAAAAATCTTAAGTGACCTTTTTAACGCGATTTTTTCGTCGTCCGAGGTCGTGGAAAATATTCCGCGAGGGCGAAGAGCTCCTGGCAAGATTTTTCTTCATTTTTGTTGTTTCGATGCGAGAGAGCGAAGATTGGGGGGGGCGCGAGCAAGGCTTTTGGGAAAAGCGGCAACCCGCTTGGCCGATCGATACGGCTGCCGGCTCAGCGGTTACTCATCCGCGTAATGGACGCGCGAGAAAGATGGGGAAACCGCCAGAGCCGAACGTCGACCCCCGAACCCATCATTATCGAAGTTCGAAACAATGGAACTTTCGCAATAGAGTTTTCGCCTTCGAGACTCTCGAGCCAATCAACTTGAAAAACCAACAACAAAAAAAACAGACTCATTTCTCGTTCTCATTATTTCAGCATTGCGAACCCCTTAATGAGCAAGTTATTGAGAAACATTTAGGGGATTTGGAAAAAATCAGAAATCGTTCATCGTTGGAATTTTTGCGACCTGAAAATCATTTTTCAATGATTTTGAAAATCAAACAAATCGTCAATGAAAATTTGCAGATTCGAATTTGCATTTCAATTATTTAATTTCCAGACTTTTCTATAAAGTTAAGATTTTTCGAAAAATTCAAATTTTCATAAAATTCGAAAAAACCATTTTTCAATGATTTTGCAAATTAAACAAATCTTCAAAGAAAAGAATATTCGCAGATTCGAATTTGCATTGAAATTAATTTAATTTCGACAACTTTTCTACAAAGATTATTCGAAAAGTTGAAATTTTCCTAA
Organism: Hyposoter didymator; assembly: GCA_037952995.1. Lineage (NCBI taxonomy): Eukaryota > Metazoa > Arthropoda > Insecta > Hymenoptera > Ichneumonidae > Hyposoter > Hyposoter didymator. The sequence goes on along the minus strand of JBAJMU010000004.1, from coordinate 14,970,323 downwards.
AATTCGAAAAAACCATTTTTCAATGATTTTGCAAATAAAACAAATCTTCAAAGAAAAGAATATTTGCAGATTCGGATTTGCATTGAAATTAATTTAATTTCGACAACTTTTCTACAAAGATTATTCGAAAAATTCAAATTTTCCTAAAATTCGAAAAATTCCAACCAAAAACCTCAAGTTAAAAAAAAAACCCATTTTTTTTGTCCCTGGAAAGCATAATTATTCGCTGAAAGTTGATAATTTCGAGTAAATTTAAAAAAAATCGTGTCAGCTCGATTTGCCAAGCATATGGATCGATATCTCGTGAGTAATTGAAGGCTAATTATGTGCAGATCAAACCGACATGTACGGAAATTCAGCACTGCATTTGGCATGCGAGGAAGATCGTTGCGAGGTGGCGAAGCTGCTTGTTTTCAACGGAGCGAACATCGAGATGTTGAACAAAGAGCGCAAGTCGCCGCTGGAGTTGGCGAACCCGACACTGGCTCGTCAAATCTGGGAGATCAAAGCCAAGATGGGGTAAAAAGCGAAGGCTGTAAAGAAGAAAGCAAAATAAAAAAAGGAGATAAATAAGAAAAAGGAAAAAAGAAATTAATCAAGTGACACTACTTAACACAACAATTTACAATTTCCATTGTTTATTTTAGTTTTTTTTCTATATCTATATACGCAATCGATCATTATGTTCAATCCATATAAAAACGTATCAAAACCTCATTCTTCGCACCGTTTTCATTCAAAAACCTTGCCCAATCTCTTCCTCTAAATATATACACACAAAACGTATATATATATTTTTTTTCTCACTATTCCTTGGTCGTTATCGAGGCTCGACGAGGAAGAAAAGCGTTTCCTCTTCGTTCTGCATATTTGTCTGTCTCGTTCGTTGAAATCGGCCAGGACGTCATCGTTCATAGTTATGTACACAAAATTGTCGAAGTTTGCTGCCCAAATTGTTGGAAAAGAATAAAAAATGGAGCACAGGTAAGATTTTAATTCCATTTGTTGTTTTTATTGTATTTTGATCTTGTCGAGAATGCAATTCTCGTGTTTTCGCGTTTCTTCCCTTAGCGCAGGCTATTTTGTCCACCAGATGCATCGAATCCCGCGATAACGAAATGAAATGTTCAATTATTTCGTCATTAACACATTTCTTCGTATTTTCATTAAATTCACATGATTCTCATTGTATTCCCCGTTGCAAAAAGGCCTATCAAGTATATAATATATAATCGATCTATATACCTTAATAAATGTATATATATCCATGCGGTCAAATTTATTAGTTTGTGAAAAATATACTAGCTCTGGCATAGTTGCATGTAAAAATGCTCCGAGTATACAAATTTCTTTTAATTTCTCCATAAAATTCTTACAAAAATGCGTGTACAAAATTCCGCAACTTTTTCGCCTTCTCACTAGTATTTTCCTACACAGGGTATAATTCCATAAACAGGTCAATGACGTTGCATCGTTGTTCATTCGGCAGATTGCATAATTGCTCAACAATATTTCCCGATTGATTCGGCCGACGAGCCAAAAGACGTTCGTAAGAAAGAAAAAAAAAAAGCCGATTCGACAAAATTTCTTCGTCTCGAAAAAAATTCGGCACGAGCGAAAAATCGCGACGAAAAAAAATCATAATGTTTAATAAATGAAATAGCAATTAAGTACAACGAGAAGAAATAATAATAATGAGAACGTATTGGAGTCATTTTCTTGTTTTATTATTAATTTCGATTTTTGTCTCAAATGCAATGTATAAATTGGAGAAGGGAAAGCTTAGTTTCTATGTTCATTTAAATATATATATATATATTATATATAATGCCAAAAAATATGTGTGTATAAATGCATGTGCGGGTACATCATGTAAAAGATTATTTTTCTTATTTTCTTCCCATGTTTTTGAATAATCCCGAAGAACCATGGTGACCGACATCAACAAGAACGAAAAAAAAAGGCAAAAGGGAGAAGGATGTTGTTCGTAACGTATGGGAAAGAAAAATACTGGGGGAAAGAGTACGAACAGCGTGAAATGTAAAAAGTGTTTAGTTTAAAAAATGAAGATAAATTCCTGGTTAATAATCGTTGAGATTGTGTGTTTTTCTTTGCTCTCTCCTTCTCCTTTCCCTATTATCGTGTATTATGAGTTAATTATTAAAATAATTAACGATTATCGTAATAGTATGTATAGCGGGATTGATGCTTGTTTCGCAATGTATAGTATGGTAATAAAATAATATTATAATAAACGTTAATGTCCTTACGATGTAGCTAAGTGTGTTATTCGTATGTAATGTTAATTATGCAGCGACCTGCCCATGCTCGCGGTGTGTGTCTTTCTTTTCAATCTCCTTATCATTTTTATCTTTTCCTCACTATTATTCTTTTCCCTCTCTCGTCCAGGCGCTCCACAATCCCCCCGAATCGCATTTACAAATTCTAATGCAGCTGATTGTTTTTTTTTCTTCGTTTTCTTAGTGTTTTTTTGTTTTCTTTGCGTTAGAACCGCTCGGCGGTTAGTTAGTAAGCTGTAAAGTTATGTACACATTCTTTCAACACTTTCTCTTGATGGCATCTTGTGGGAAGTGGTTAAATACATATTTATGTTATTCATATATATCCACTTGAAAATAATATATAAAAAAAACAGATTAATCGCTTTATTTGCTCGTTTGGTCGTGGGCCACGAGGCAACATTTGGAAGATTCGCGTTTTATCATCGAATTTAACAATCAACAACGTTTTCTCGTCCTTTCGAGAAACTACCCATCGGGTTCCATTTTTTCTCGTGCTTCGCGTTGTTGATCGATTTTTTCATTTTTTTTCATTTTTTGTTTTTTTTTTTCTTTTCTTTTTGTAATCGCGTTAATTAGACGTTTCTATTATGCGTTATAAAAGTTAATGTTGCATATAAAATAGGCGCTTTTATTCAGTTTACGATCTCGTCACCGTCCATGCTGTCGTCTTGCACTGTCAAATCGTCACCCGAACCACCGGTTTGAACTGATCCCCGTTTCGTCAGCCTCGTCGTGCTCAGACTTATCGGAGCTCCGCCACGTCTGAAAAGTTGCAACATTTTTCTTCATTTCTTTGCTTCTCTCTTTAGCCAAGAGACATGTAAACTTTGAGGAATCGTTTGGGTTTTTTTCTTTTACCTCCGGAGTGGAATCTCGTCACATTTTACATGCAGGGGGAGGGAGAGGATTTTTTTCACGTGGGAAACGTTTCGATCTTTCTTCTTCGACTCCTGACACTGAGATCATTTATTCAGAAAGTTGAAAAATGTAGATACGACGTCAAACGTTCGGATTTTTAAGATTGTGACGTAATAGTTATTGGAAGGCGATAAACAGTTGAAAAATCGTTATAAAAAAATAAAATAAAAATGCTACAATGTATTTTCAACCCTTGAGTAACGACCATGATGATTCTATTTAATTCGTGCAATTTTTAATATTTAAAAAATGTCGAAAAACAAAATTCTGCGAAAATGACGTTTTTTTACAAAAAATGATGCAGAAATTGTAATTTCCAATAGAATAAAAAATGATAAATTATGGAATGAATGTGTATGTAGCATAAAAACCCCACTCACTTTGGAAGTTGATAAATGATTGAAAAATCGTGATAAAAAAATAAAATAAAAATACTAAATTGTATTTTCAACCCTCGAGTAACGTCCACGATGATTCTATTCGATTCGTGCAATTTTTAATATTAAAAAAATGGCGAAAAAAAAAATTCTGCAAAAATGACGTTTTTTTACCAAAAATGATGCAGAAAGTGTAATTTTCAATTGGAAAATTATAAATTATGGAATGAATGTGTATATAGTATAAAAACCCCACTCACTTTGGAAGTTGATAAATAATTGAAAAATCGTGATAAAAAAATAAAATAAAAATACTAAATTGTATTTCCAACCCTCGAGTAACGACCACGATGATTCTATTCGATTCGTGCAATTTTTAATTAGTATCGTCGGTCGAAAGCGGCCGGGGTAAAATTAATCCCAATGGACCATTAAGGGTTAAGGACTCCGAGAAATGAATTGTTTCTTTAGAATAATGTGAATTTCGATTGGATGAAACTTACCTGAGCTTGGTCTTGAGATTGGCAACTTCGCGAGTGAGACTCTCGTTCGTTTCGACAACTTCTTCAAATTCTCTCTTGGCTTTTCGTTTGAGAACCTTGTGCGTGCTGAGTTCTTCTTCAGTTTCGTCGAGTTGTCTCTTGAGGGTCTTGACTCTGATGTTGGCTTTTTCAACTTGTTCCTTGAATTGCTCGGCATTTCTTCTCTCGTCCTCGAGCTGCAGGCCGAGTTCTTTGAGCTTCTTGTCCAATTTCCGATTGATTTTTTGTTGGGCAAGACGTTCTTTAGCTTCGGTCTCGAGTTGTTCGTCGAGATTCGATATTTTGGATTCGAGGGCCTGTATCGTTGCTTTAGTTTTGGCTCGTTGATTGGTTTCGAGTTCGGCGAGTTTGGCCTTCAATTCTTTGTTCTGTCTTTCGAGGAGAAGTCTCTGGGACTCGAGCTTCTGCGTGGCGGTTCTTTCGGTCGCCAAGTCGGTGGTCAATTGTTCGATCGTTATTTGGCCCTTGCGCGCACGATCGGTGAGAATTTCGCCGTTGGATTGTTCCTCCTCGAGTTCTTCCTCGAGCGTGGCGATTCGAGCTTCGAGGCGACGCTTTTCGTCGAGCATGAGAGTCCCTTTGTTGGCGTTATTGTTTACTTCTTCCTGGAGCTCGTCTCGCTCGTTTTCGGCGACGCGTTTGGCTCTCTCGCTGCTTGCCAAGTCTGCTGTCATCTGGAGAAGATCGGCTTCGAGACTCTTGACCTTGCGCTCGGCTTCTTTGGCTCCAGCAGCCAATTCGTCTCGCGCAGCTCGCGCTTCCTCCGTCTCTCTCGTACAATCTTTTATTTGCAATTGTAATTTTTTCAACTGTTTCAAAGCGTCCTCCTTGACTTTGTTGTGCATCTCGAGCTGCTGCTCCATGTCCTTGTAATCGGCTTCGATCTTCTTGCGCGCAGCTATCGCCGCAGCTCTCTGTTTCCTCTCGTCCTCGAGCTCCGCCTCCAAATCTCTCAGTTGCTTAACGAGCCCGCGACGTTTCTCTTCGGCCTGCTCTTCCTTCGCCTGCAATTCCCGATCGAATTGCGCCTTCAATGCTTGCATGTTTACCTCGAGTCTCAATTTCGCATCCTCCGTACATTGCAGCTCGTCCTCGAGCTCTTCGACTTGTGATCTTTGCTCTGCCAATTGTTGCTCCAACACTCGTTTCGCTTTTTCCAACTCGTGCACGTTCTTGTCGGCTGTTCCTTGATTGTTGACCAGCTCGTCGAGCTCCGCCTGTAATCCGCGTCTTCCACGTTCCAGTTCCTCAACCTTGTCATTGAGCTCGTCCAATTCCCGCGTCAACGACAACACTTTCGTTTCTTTCTCGCGAGCTTCTCTCTCCGCCGCGTCACGGAGCTCGGCAAATTTCTCCGACACCGCCTTCTCCTCGGCCAACACTTTGTCGAAATTCTTCTGCTTCTTCTCCAGCTCGATCACTTTCGAACGTTGCACCTGTGAATTACGCGTTTTTTAATTTTTTTTTTTCATTTTGTCTGATCCGTAGACACACATGGGTCTGGGGACTCGTTTAAAAACATGGGAAAAAATTCGAGGAAGTCGTTTTGAAGCTTTAGGGACTGGGTGATGGATAAAAATGATTTTCTATTTTTTTTATTCAAGGATTTTGAGCCCCAAATCGCAATTGATGAGAAAATGGGAAAATTTTGTATTTTTTTTTTGTAAAAAGTATTTAAGAGATCGTGGGAGGATTTGACGACCATCAGGAAGCTGGTTATTCGACAAGGACGTTGCATAGCGACGGTCAAAGCTAAATTTTTATTTTCAGTTTTTTTTTACATAAAAAATGGTTCGCGAGCCAAAGTTCATTGAAAAAAGTTGTTACAAATTGACTAGAGAACAACATACTCTAAATCCAATATTGTCCGAGGTAATTTGTATTTTTTGGATAATAAACAAAATTTCGATAAAATTTTACGATCGATTTTTTCGAAAAACTGAATAAAGCTTCTTCGATGTTACGTCAAAAGTGTATGCAAAGTTTAAAGAGGCTTTACCATTTAGAAATCGAAAGATTTAATGTTGAAAATTTAAAAAATTAGTAATCTGCGTTTTTTGTGTAATAAACAAAATTTCGATAAAATTTTACGATCGATTTTTTTAAAAAACTCAATAAAGCTTCTTCGATGTTACGTCGAAAGTGTATGCAAAGTTTTAAGAGGCTTTACCATTTAGAAATGGAAATATTTAATGTTGAAAATTTCAACTTTTGACACACGCTCTCGTGAGCAATTACTGAAAATTGTGATTTTTATAAATAAATATCTCGACCTCTACATGTGCGAAGCCTCTATCGATAGAAAATTTAGCTTTTAACGTCGTTAGTGGTAATCGATATGAAAAACAAAGCGTGTGTCTCGCGAGGGTTAAAGAATCTGGATGGATACGAACCTCAAGCTCGATGGTGCTGTCCTCGAGTTCAGCCTGAATTTTCTTCTTGGATTTGTCGAGTTTGTCATTGGCGGCTTTGAGTTCTTCGACCTGTCTGATGAGGGCTTCCATATCCTTCATGATACGTTTTCTGGCTTCCTCGAGTGCGGCAGCAGCTTCGGCTTCGTCATCGCCGCGTTTTTTCGCCTCGGCCAATTGGACGAGCAGAGTTTGTAATTGTTTTTCCAAAGCGCGTTTAGATTCTTCCTCTTCTTCGAGTTGATCGTGGAGCGCATCTTTTTCGCTCTCGATGGCGCGGAGTTTGGAGCTGAGGGCAAGTTTTTGTTTGGTCTCTTCCTCGAGCTGTTGCTGCATCTCGTTGAATTGTGACTCGAAAGTTGTGGATGCTTTGATAGCAGCTGCGGCTCGTAGTTCGGCCGTTTCCAGTTGTTGGGACATGCTCTCGGATTCTTGTTGGAGTTTGGAGACTCTTTCGAAAATTTCTTGCTTCGAAATCTCAACTTCGTTGAGCTTTGCAGTGATTTCGGCGAGTTGCTGTTCCGCTTGCTTGCGACGACGATCAGACTCTTGCTTGCTCGCTACGACGGAGCGCAGTTCCGTGGCCAAATCCGCGCCCTCGGCCTCGAGCGTGCCCTTGGTTTTTTCCAAGCTCGCTTTAGTTTTCTTGAGCGTGTCTAATTGTTCGTTGAGGGCGGTAAGCTCTTGCGTGTGTTTGTGGCGCATGTCAGCCAACGTTCCTTCGTGCACGGAAGTCTCTTCCTCGAGATTCTTCTTGAGGGTTGCCAACTCTTGTTCCCTTTTGCTGCGGAGTTCTTGCTGAGCGGCGGTCGTGTCGAGAGAATCGAGCAGCTCGTTCTTCAGGGCTTCGAGTTCTTCGCTCAGGTCACGTTTGTGCTTTTCGGCTTTGCTTCTCGCGGCTTTTTCAGCCTCGAGATCTTCCTGGAGCTCGGCCAGTTGGGACTCGAGTTCTCGGAGAGCTTTTTGCGCTTGCGCTTTGGCCGCTGCTTCGTCGTCGATTTTCAACATTACTTGATTGAGCTCCTCCTCTCGTTTGCCCAGTTGCAACTGCAATTCTTCGACCTGAGTCTTGCGCTCTTGAATCTGCTCTTTCAAATCGGAAACCTCGGTCTCGACCTTTCTCTTTGATCTGTCGACTTCCTGGCGTTGCTGATGATCCTTGAGCAATCTCTCTTCGAGATCGGCAATGGTGGCTTCGTGCTTGGCCTTCAATTTCGCCAAATGTTTAGCTTTCTCCTCCTCCTCGGCGAGAGTCTGCGACAAGTCGTTGGCTCTCTCCTCCAGCATTTTTTTCTCCTTGAGCAATTTTTGATTGGTATCTTCCGAGAGGGCGAGATCTTCCTCGAGCTTTTTGATTTTGCCATCGCATTGAACTTTCTCCAGTTGGAGTTTTTGTCGAGCAGCTTCTTCTTCTTCGAGCTGTTCCTCGAGGTCGCTGATGTTGAGTTGGAGCTTTTTCTTCTCTTGGGTCAAGGCCGTGCTGCGTTCTTCCTCTTCCTCGATCCTCGCCTCCAAATCGTGCAGGATTTCTTCGAGCTCTTGTTTCCTGGCGGCCAAGCGAGCTCGCATTTCTTCGGCTTCTGCGCAGAGCTCGACCTCGGCTTGCAGCTGCTCAGCCAACATTGTTTTCTCCTCGATAGCTTGTTGATATTTTCTCTCGTATTCCTGAGCCGAGTGCAGCTGCATTTCGAGTTTGTCACGAACTTGCTTGAGCTCGTCTTCCTTTTGCGTGAGTTTTTCTTCTTGTTTGGTAACTTCGAGGAGCGGCTTTACTTTGGTGTACAAACGCCACCATTGCCAGTTGCGGAGCTTGAGATACGCAGCGCAATTCCTTTGGATAATGCGGATCGCGTTGAGCTGTTGCAAACGCTTTTGATAATTTCTGCGGGCCAAAAAGCCGCGACAAAAAGCTTGGAAATTGACGATGAGGTCGGTGATTTTGTAGTCGCGTTCTTCTTCCAAATGGGCGAGCACACCAGCGCGGAAAAATATTTTCGATTGTCCAACGCGATAGAGATTCGGATCGAGCTCGAGAGCTTGGATCATTTTTTCGCAGGCTTTCTTTCCGTCCATAAAACCTTTGGGAATGACATTCGGAGTGAGCAATTCGTAGCGTTGACGAAATTCTTGGAAAGGTATACGATTGGGAAAGCCTTGGCGACAGATACGAATTCCCTCGAGGACTCCGTTGCATCTCAATTGATCGAGGACCAACGGAGCGTCTATTTTGCCCGCTCGTTTCTCGTGGTTCGGTATGATGCATCGTACGAAATTTGGATTAGTATTGCGCAGCGTGACCATCAATTTGGCCAGTTGCTCTTTGTACAATTGGGAAACTGTGCGGAACATTCCTTTTCTAGTTCTAGCCCCGAATTGCGTGTCGGTCAGCGCTTGCTGCGCCATGCCCACGATTTCTGCGTCTTTCCAAATGTGACAGATGAACGGATCTTGCGAAGCTTGCAACAAACTCACCACGTTCTCGTTCAACGGGTCCATGTTCTTCATCAACCATTTCGCTGCCGAATAGTCGACTTTACCGGCGTAATGGATTATCGCGAAATCGGCCACCCCCCGGAAATCTGTCTTCATAAATTTGGGGTGGACGCTGTGAGCACCGACCAACTTCTCGACGAACGTCTTGTCGTTCGCCTTCGGGAACCAACACTCCTCGTCCAACAAGGCCATTATTCCCATTGGCTTGTCAATCAAGTCGATCGTCGGTTGCAAATCCAAACCGAAATCAATGAATTTCCATTCGATTCCTTCTCGTTGATATTCCTCTTGCTCCAGGATGAACATCGTGTGGTTAAACAATTGTTGCAATTTTTCATTCGTATAATTGATGCAAAGCTGCTCGAACGAGTTGAGCTCGAAAATTTCGAATCCTGCCATGTCGAGAATTCCAATGAAACTTGCTCCTTGTCGTTTGGTTCGATCGAGAGAACGGTTTATTCGGTTTACCAGCCAACGGAACATGCGCTCGTAACAAGCCTTTGAAATGGCCTCAACAGCAAATTCAACTTGTTCCTTCGTTTGGGCTTTTGTCACGAAATCACGACCCACCTTGATTCGAGGCTTCAAAAATGCTTTCGTCATCTCCGTCACGCTCAGACCCAAAAGGTGCGAGATTTTCTGCGCCACTGTGTTGTCCGGCAATGTCGCTTGATCCGAATTTCTCTCCTGACGGAATTGCATCGAACCGAACAACATCACCGCCGATACGATTCGAAATATCGACGCAAAATCCTCGTTTGTCATTCCCATTATGTTCATCGACTTTACCGTCGATGCGTACTCGGCGCTGTCGTCCACTCCTGGCACCGGCAACGCTCCGTTCGACAGGAATGGATAATTCTTCGGATCCTCCAGAATAAATTCCTCTGGAACGACAAAATTTACGTCAGACACATTTTTTCCTATGTGACGGTGAAATTTTTTTTTTTAGAACTGAAAAATTCAAACGTTCATAACTCGAGAACGGTTTGAGCTACAGAGCTCCCGTTTTGCACAGATGTTGATCTGTACAAACTCTTCGTTCTCTGAGAATTTTGTTGGAATTGCTAGAAAAATACGAATTCTACGGAATTTTTAAATTTTCAAAAAAAGGTGGTCGACGCTCTGGCTTGCGTGAATTTTAAGATTTGTTACTAATTATTTTTTTATACATAGAGTATCATATTGGGAAGGTTCGCATTAAATTTGGAAAATATCGGTTGAACGATTTTGATTTTATGATTTTTCGAATTTTACGTAATTTTGAGTTTTTTTTTAAATCGTCCAACCGCTCTAATTTCTGCAATTTTTGTAATATATTGTGTAAAAGTCTGTACTCGCTCTTTACTTTCTAGAAAATTTGTCGAAGTTATTTTAAAAAATACGAATTTCGCGACATTTTGAAATTTTCAAAAAAAACGTGTCGACGCTCCAACTTCCGCAAATTTCAAGATTTGTTTTTATAAATAGAGTATCATAATAGGAAGTTTGATATTGAATTCGGAAAATATCGGCGAAACGGTTTAAATTTTACGGTTTTTCGAATTTTACGATATTTTGAGTTTTTTTTTAAATCGTCCAACCGCTCTAATTTCTGCAATTTTTGTAATATATTGTGTAAAAGTCTGTACTCGCTCTTTACTTTCTAGAAAATTTGTCGAAGTTATTTTAAAAAATACGAATTTCGCGACATTTTGAAATTTTCAAAAAAAACGTGTCGACGCTCCAACTTCCGCAAATTTCAAGATTTGTTTTTATAAATAGAGTATCATAATAGGAAGTTTGATATTGAATTCGGAAAATATCGGCGAAACGGTTTAAATTTTACGGTTTTTCGAATTTTACGATATTTTGAGTTTTTTTNAATATCGGTTGAACGATTTTGATTTTATGATTTTTCGAATTTTACGAAATTTTGAGTTTTTTGAAAAATCGTCCAACCTCTCTAATTTCTGCAATTTTTGTTAAATGTTGTGTAAAAGTTGGTACTCGCTCTTTACTTTCTAGAAAATTTGTCGAAATTGTTTTTAAAAATACGAATTTCGCGACATTTTGAAATTTTCAAAAAAAACGTGTCGACGCTCTGACTTGCGCCAATTTTAAGATTTGTTTTTATAAATAGAGTATCATAATAGGAAGTTTGATATTGAATTGCGAAAATATCGGCCAAACGGTTTTGATTTTATGATTTTTCGAATTTTACGATATTTTGAGTTTTTTGAAAAATCGTCCAACCGCTCTAATTTCTGCAATTTTTGTAATATATTGTGTAAAAGTCTGTACTCGCTCTTTACTTTCTAGAAAATTTGTCGAAGTTATTTTAAAAAATACGAATTTCGCGACATTTTGAAATTTTCAAAAAAAACGTGTCGACGCTCCAACTTCCGCAAATTTCAAGATTTGTTACTATTTTTGCTTTTTATAAATAGAGTGTCATGATAGAAAGGTTGGTATTGAATTTAGAAAAAATCGGTTGAACGGTTTAAATTTTATGATTTTTCGAATTTTACGAAATTTTGAGTTTTTTTAAAAATCGCCCAATAGCTCTAATTTCTGCAATCTTTGTCAAATATTGTGTAAAAGTCTGTACTTGCTCTTCACTTCCTACAAAAGTTGTCGAAATTATGTAATTTGAATGGAAATACAAAAAACGCTGCATTTCAACGCTTTTGCATTTTTCATTGGCGTATTGATGAAAAATTCACTTACTCTTCTGTTCCGGCGAAGCTCCAGCCAGCAATTGATAAAATATGTGGAAAGTTCTTTCATCTTTAGCTTGACGAATAGCTCTTGATTTTTCGAGAAGATAAGTTTCGATGTTTGCACCTGCGATGTAGCCCGAAGCATCGAAATTGATTCTGATGAATTTTCCCTAAATTGAGAAACCCCGGAAAACCCAATTATTTTTCAAAAAACGAATTTTCCTCCAATGTTTTCGCTTTTGCTTGTAAAAATGAACGTGACCGACTTACGAAACGCGATGAATTGTCGTTTTTCACTGTTTTCGCGTTACCAAACGCCTCGAGTATGGGATTTGCCTGCAAAAGTTGTTGCTCGAGTTCTCCCTGAGAGTAAAAAAATTGAATAAACATTAGAAACCTGTGAATTGTCTCGCGATTGTGATTCCGATCATGCGAGCGATCGAATCACTGAAAAAAACATTTTTCTCCCTCGAAACACACTCGAAAACCTCAAATTTTGTAAAACGACAAAAATAACTCGACCGGAGCATGCACGAGGTAAAAAAATTGGAATGCAACCCGGAGCATCGTTGAAAAAAATTCATTCACACAGATTATTTGTCATTTCGGTCGTTACCGCAAATTTTTCCGAAGTGTTTGCAGGTCCCTGGATCGGCAAGCAGTGGAAAGAGACATTGGGAAATGTTAGTCAACGTTTGCATCGTTTCGGTTAGTTTGAGCGTTAAAATAAACGAGACATTCCACGTGACCAAAGAGCAAGAAATCATTTCACGAATTATTGAAATAATAACTCAACGACGAAGCATAGCAATCAATTAATTTTTTCAATCGATTCGAAACGAACAAAAAATCTGGATTCATTCCTTAGGCACACGAAAAATCAGATTTATCGAAAAAAAAAAAAAAACATTAAAAAACCCACAAAAAAAAGGAAAAAAAATATTTACGAAACTCTTGACAGCGTTTCGTTAGACTTACGATTATCAAGGCTGGGCACGGAGTCTGGATGGTGTCCGTTGATAATCAGCACCGAAAAAAAATCAATTTTCATCGTAAGTTAATGAAAAAAAAAACGAGACAATGAAATGAGTAATTTTTCTCTAGACGATGAGGACGAGTCCGAGGCACGATCTTGTTGGATTCTCGGGAGATAAATCGACGACGGAGAGGATCATGTTGAACGAGAATAAAATGAAAATTCTTATCGCACTCGCGACAAAGTCCGACGATTTCCACGAGCCATTGTGATCGTTTCTATTGTAGAGGAGAAAAAAGGCTCGAAAGATTTAGCGACTATACCGAGATAATTGATTTAATGGTGCGGCACAGATACGTGCACGAGGGAACGTTTATCTCCGGGAAAAAAAAATAAAGAGAATGAGAAAAAAAATAGCAAACTGCTAAAGGAGCACAGAGCTTTTTTTGGCGTTTGACTCACTCCGTGTTTGAAAGACGACGACGACGATGTGAACGTCTTACTCACGGAGAGACTCTCCTCCCAATAAGGCCCTTCTCGTACACGCGCCTCCGGACGCGAAGCCACTTTATTTCGTAATCTCTCGCGAACTAAGGAGAACTTGCACCAACTACCTCGTACGTACAGAGATTCGGTCTCGATTCGACGTCCTACCATTTATGTCAAAATCGTACGCGGACTAATTAATCGCCGAATAAAAAAAATAAAAAAATTGGAAAGTTGATTTTTTGAGCATTTTTTGAAAAATTCAGTTAATCGATCGAAAAATACGTTTGGCAGAAAATGATAAAATTCTAAATTGCGGATTCTCGCGTCTGGTTTCGCTGGAAATTGTGGCTGACGAATTTCCGACTGGCAAACGGATGTGGCATTTATTCAGCGACGAAAAATCATCGAAATTGTATGAATAACGCGCGAGAGAAATAAAAGGATTGAAAAGATTTCGCAAAACGTTGGTGGCCTCGTTAATAGGATCAACGATACGTGTTCAAATGTACGAGGGAATAAAATGAGTGCATGGTTATTAAAACACCTTCTCAAATTGCGAGCTCCCTCGGGCTCGAGTAATTCAACGCGTCAGCTGTTCGCGGTTAATGAGATTCGCTGATCTTGACATTTTTCACGTCGAGTCGTGCCCGGTTCTCCACTCGGCGATCTCGATTCTTTCAAATCGTTCACCATCGTTGCGAGGCTTTTAGTTTTTTAAATTCATAACAGTTTCAACATTTTTTCAACTCACAGCGTTTGATTTTGGCTTCGAGGCTGCCACGTAAGCCAAATACTGTATGACTTTCTTCGTATTCTCCGTCTTACCGGCGCCAGACTCTCCCGTACAAAGAATCGACTGATCCTCGCGATCTGAAATTTATTTCATTTTTTTATTCATAAATTATCGTCATTCTAATAAACAAATTACATTTCCAACAAAATTGTATTTGAAAATGTGGAGAAATTACCATTTTTTCTCGATTTTTTGACATTTGGCAAAAATTCGCATATTTTTTCGATATTTTGGCATTTTGAAATTTTTTTTCATATTTTTCGATATTTTGGCATTTGATAAAATTGACTTTGTTCGATATTTTGGGATTTTGGCAAAAATTGACAATTTTTTCGATATTTTGACATTTGGACAGAATTGTCATTTTTTCGATATTTTCGAATTTGGTGAAAATTGTCATTTTTTTCGAAATTTTGGTATTTTAAAAAAATTGGCATTCTATTCGATATTTTGGCCTTTGGAAAAATGGACTTTTTTCGATATTTTGGAATTTGGCAAAAATAGGAATTCTTTTCGACATTTTGGTATTTAGAAAAAATTGGAATTTTTTCGATATTTTGGCATTTGGACAGAATTGTCATTTTTTCGATATTTTGGAATTTGGTAAAAATTGTCATTTTTTTCGAAATTTTGGTATTTTGCAAAAATTGGCATTTGTTTCGATATTTTCGCATTCTTTTCGATATTTAGGCCTTTGGAAAAATGGACGTTTTTCGATATTTTGGAATTTGGCAAAAATTGCAATTTTTTTCGACATTTTCTAGTCAAAGTTTCTTTGGGCCTGATGAATTTTCTCTTTTAAACTCGAGCCATTGATTTTCTTTCGACTCATTGCGCGACCAAAGCCGCGACTGTAAAAAAAAAAATGGAACGTGCCCACATTCGTATACAGATGATTTGTTACTCGCACAAAAGATACGTGCCACCCACCAGGCTCTAAAAGAATCACCATACGTCATTGAGTTATATCACGATATAAATTTCTCGTCCAATTTTCTCGGGCAGTACAAATTTTAGTAGCACGCACGAATCGTTTGAAACTTCACTACGTTTAGCACTCCACAAAGATTCAATGGAGCAACGAATTTACAAAAATAAAAATAAACATAAAAGAATTTTTTCCACAGAAAAAAATGTTTGGAAATTTTTTTTTTTTGTCAAACGGAAATGTGATATTTTACGAAATTCCTCGATAAAATCGCATGGACAGAATTCCGTCGTCGCAGGAAAAAATGTGCCGACTCGAAAAAAAAAGAAAAAATTCCGAAATTGAATTTCGAATGCAATTTTATTTTGACGAATATTTTTCGCGATTTATTTATCGCAATGGGACAAAAATGGGAGTAAAAAATTTCTATGCTTTCGGGTGAGGAAAATAGTTATTGAAATTTCTCACCTTGAAGCATTGAGCGGTAGGCAGTGTCGGTGATGGCGAAAACATGAGGAGGAACTTCGTGCCTCTTGATGCCCTTATACCTTTCCATTATTTTTTCTGTGTATATCGGGAGCCTTTTGTAAGGATTTACAACGACGCAGAAAAGTCCCGAGTAAGTCTGAAAGCGTAAAAAAAAAAAAACGTCAATTTGATGGAAAAATAAAAAGAAAAAAAATCGATAGTGAAGAGATAATTCGATAAGAACGTGATAATGGAAGAAAAAAAAAATCGAATGATATTGGAGGCTGTAAAATAAATTGGTAAATCGTCCATGCTCATTTCCTGCTTGTCGAACGAGTCAATTTGCATCGATCCTAAAGTAGAAGTCGTCTGTGACATTAGAATCGACACGAGTGTGGAGGCCGATGAAAAAAAAACAGGATTTTGCTAATTAATCAATCGTTATTAATTTTATGTATCTGTCTCTCGTGTTATTCCAAATCGTCAACATTATGTAAACAAAGATATCGTGTGGACATTCGATTCGCATGTTTACGAAGCTTGTAATTAACAGGATTCTTGAGAAAGTTAATTAATGCTCGTGGGACGTGACGATTATTTCAATATTGCAGTTTTTATTCGTTGAATAATGCACGCAATTGTTTATCCATTTTCCAACAATTTTGTTTATTAAAAAAAAAAAAAATTTTGTAAAAATTCGTCAATTTTTTTTTTGCTCAATTCTGAGGTCAAATTTTTTTCTCGAAAGTAAATTCGATCGACTGCCTACACATAATGTGCATGGGGAATCTTGGAAATGGACGAGTGTCCTTCTGGTTATTAGCAACAATGAGAGAAGATCCGGGCCAGTCACCGGCGGCGCAGCAGTGACACGAGTGAACCTCGTCTACGAGGGAGATAGGCATTCGCAGAATTTTATTGTCGCATTATTCAGAGACGTGCAAGCGAGTACGCGAATCCATTGCCAACTCCTGCTCGTCGTCGTCGTCCTCGTCGTCGTTTGGTGGAATGTCAGAACTTGCGGTGACGTCACGAACGTACGCGCAAACATGCGTGTGCGTAAGAACGTTGCATAGGTTGAGAAGGAGAAAAGGGAGAGGCCCGGATACGTCGAGAACGAAAAAATCGAGCGATTTTCGATTTTTGATGAATTTTTTTTTTCATTGAAAATTAAATCGACGAAATGTTGAATTTTCGAAAAATTCTTGAAAATATTTTATGAATATTCGTTTGTGCAGATTTTTTTTATCGTTTCCGCACCAATTTTCATTTATATCGCGCCAAGCAAAGTGCAGCATCGAATCTGCATACATATTGAAGCGCCCGATGAATATTGCGAGAGAGTAAGTTCACCTTGGAGGACAAAAAAAAAAAAATGACTCCAAGGGATCGGGAGTAAATTTGCCAGAGTTTCGGAGCGAAGGCTCGGCACCGAAAAACATGATTCTCATTTGGATTCAAGGTATGAATGAAACGAGCAAACTTTGAGCGCGCAGGTAGAGAAAAAATATAGACGAACGAGAGTCTCCGAAAAGAACGAGTATTTGGGTGTGTCAGAGACGCCACTCGGGGCCTAGACACGCGAGGATGGACGAAAAACAAAATGAAATGGAATTTGGGCTCGTCTGTGAATTTTTCCATAATTCACAATCGAATACGTAAATATTATCATCTGTGAGAAGAATTTTGCTTCCTCGTAGAGCAAGCTATGCAGAATGTCCCAAAATATCGAAATAATCATATATAGAAAAAATGTCCCGATCTGTGTGTGTGTGTGTGTGTTCTGGGACTGGAAAATACAAACGTTCATAACTCGAGAACGGTTTGAGCTACAGAGCTCCCCTTTTGCACAGACGTCGATCTGTACAAACTCTTCGTTCTCTGTAAATTTTGTTTGAATTGCTAGAAAAATACGAATTCTAGGGAATTTTGAAATTTTCAAAAAAAGGCTGTCGACGCTCTAACTTTCGCAAATTTGAAGATTCATTACTAATTATTTTTTTATAGATAGAGTATCATAATAGGAAGGTTGGTATGGAATTTGGGGAATGTCGGTTGAACGGTTTTGATTTTATGATTTTTTGAATGCTACGAAATTTTGAGTTTTTTGAAAAATCGTCCAACCGCTTTAATTTTCACTAATTTTCTAAGATATTGTGTACAAGTCTGTACTTCCTCTCTACTTTCTAGTTAAAATATCGCAGTTATTTTTAAAAATCCAAATTTCGCGAAATTTTGAAATTTTCAAAAAAATGATTTTTTATGATTTTTCCAATTTTACGAAATTTTGAGTTTTTTGAAAAATCGTCCAACCGCTCTAATTTCTGCAAACTTTTAAAGATATTGTGTCCAAGTCTGTCCCTGCTCTTTACTTTCTAGAAAACTTGTCAAAATTAAATAAAAATACAAAAAAGGCTGCAAATTGTCGGGAAGCAATTGTTTTAATTTTTTGTTTGTTACAAAAATATTTAAGCTCGTATGGAATATTTAAAATGTTGAGAATCGTGACGAGCCTGGACGTTGGAATAATAGAGAAAAAAAATGGTAGTTAGAAAATGTTTGGAGGATGAATTGAGAAAAAAATCAGTGCGTCAGCTCATTTTATCTTTCTCTGAAATGTTTGTCCTTCGTGAGAGGAGCGATAGAAGGAGACTACAAAGAAGAGAGGAGTCGCCATAACGTGTGTCTCGTCGGGGAAGATAATAAAAGCGGATAAAGGGAGAAAATAAAAAAAAGTTGGGCTGCTTGTGCGACAAGAATATATATTTCCATCGTTTTTCTTTTTTTCGTTCGTTTCATTTAAACAAGAAAGAGGGAAACTCGAAAGTTTTCACTGGCTCGTCGCAGACAAAATCGAGCGGTCATCTCTTAAAAGTAACGACAGTCGCTCTCAACTTTATGCCGTTGTTACGAAAGGTAAGAGGAGAATAAAGTGCATTCGCGAGGATACAAAGACTCGCGATAAACGGGAATGCATTTCGTCGAGCGAAAACGATACGAAATTCAATAAATTCCTCAACGCACAACTTTCATTGTTTTTTCTCGTATTTTTCAACGAATAAAAACGAAACCAAATTGTTTATTATTCCTAGACAGCCCGATGATCGTTTTTTCTCTCGTTTTTTGAAAATGCAATTTTTTTTGAAAAACGTCGAAATTTTTGGATAATTTCAAAATTTTCGTAATTTTGACATGATATTTCGTTTAGAACGAAACTGTCAGGAAAATTAACGATTGGAGTAACAAAAATGTTTGAAATTATGAAAAACAAATCTTAGTCGATATTTTTCAAAAAAAATTTGTTTTTCATTTTCTTCTCGTATTTTTTAACGAACTAGGGTGCATCACGCGCGCTAACGCGCGCGAACGGTTTTCTAGTAGCGCTGCAGCGCTCCTTTCATATATAATAACTTATCGAGATATGCGACAGCGTCTTGAACCCAACTTATTTTGAAGCAGTTTGATACGAAAAAACATAAGTTTAGGCAAATAGGAACAAATGTTCCTATTCAGTAAATTCAGTAAATACTGAAAGTGACGCATGACACGGAGAGAGATCACTAATGCTTTGTGCGTTATTGGATCGTTCTTCGGATTAACCGCCTTTTCATATTATGTGCACACGGGTAAATTTTAAATGACGTCTCAATTTCCTTCATTTCATTCTGTTTTAAAGTAAAAAAAAAATGTTCCAACACACTTTATTGCTTTTCTTTCGTTCGAACGTTATCAAAATTTTCTCGAAAATTGTTGAGCTCAATTTTCAAAAAAAAAAAAAGAAAATCATTGCAATATAGCCAAGGATTAACACTTTTCGAATGAACAAAAAAATAATTGAAATCATAATTTTCGTAGCCCTTAGTCAATCCCTTAAAACATCCTGTCAAGACTCTTTGCCAATCTGTTGAAAAAACCTCGTCGAGACTCTTAGTTGACTCCTTAAAAAATCCCATCTAGACTCTTGACCAATACCTAATAAAAGTCCCGGCGAGATTCGTGGTTAATCCCTTAAAAACTCGCATTAAAATGATTGATTAACCTTTTCAAAATCTTCGTCAAGACCCCGCGTTAATCCCTCAAAACCATCTTGATGAGACTCNGTGTGTTCTGGGACTGGAAATTTCAAACGTTCATAACTCGAGAACGGTTTGAGCTACAGGGCTCCCCTTTTGCACAGACGTTGATCTGTACAAACTCTTCGTTCTCTGTGAATTTTGTTTGAATTGCTAGAAAAATACGAATTCTAGGGAATTTTGAAATTTTCAAAAAAATGCTGTCGACGCTCTAACTTTCGCAAATTTAAAGATTCATTGCTCACTTTTTTTTTATACATAGCGTATCATGATAGGAAGGTTGGTATTGAATTTGGGGAATGTCGGTTGAACAGTTTTGATTTTATGATTTTTCGAATTTTACGAAATTTTGAGTTTGTTGAAAAATCGTCCAACCGCTTTAATTTTCGCCATTATTCTAAGATATTGTGTACAAGTCTGTACTTCCTCTTTACTTTCTAGTGAAATTATCGCAGTTATTTTTAAAAATACGAATTTCGCGAAATTTTGAAATTTTCAAAAAAATGCTGTCGACGATCCAACTACTAATTTTTGTTTTTATAAATAGAGTATCACAATAAGAAGGTTTGTATTGAATTTGGAAAATATCGGTAGAACGGTTTAAATTTTATGATTTTTCGAATTTTACGAGAATTTTGAGTTTTTTGAAAAATCGTCCAACCGCTTTAATTTTCGCTAATTTTCTAAGATATTGTGTACAAGTCTGTACTTCCTCTTTACTTTCTAGTTAAAATATCACAATTATTTTTAAAAATACAAATTTCGCGAAATTTTGAAATTTTCAAAAAAATGCTGTCGACGATCTAACTACTAATTTTTGTTTTTATAAATAGAGTATCATAATAAGAAGGTTTGTATTGAATTTGGAAAATATCGGTTGAACGGTTAAATTTTATGATTTTTCGAATGTTACGAGAATTTTGAGTTTTTTAAAAAATCGTCCAACCGCTCTAATTTCTGCAAACTTTTCAAGCTATTGTGTCCAAGTCTGTCCCTGCTCTTTACTTTCTCGAAAACTTGTCGAAATTAAATAAAAGTACAAAAAAGGATGAAATCTGTCGCGAAGCAATTGTTTTAATTTTTTGTTTGTTACAAAAATATTTAAGCTCGTATGGAATATTTTAAATGTTGAGAATCGTGACGAACCTGGACGTTGGAATAATAGAGAAAAAAAATGGTAGTTAGAAAATGTTTGGAGGATGAATTGAGAAAAAAATCAGTGCGTCAGCTCATTTTATCTTTCTCTGAAATGTTTGTCCTTCGTGAGAGGAGCGATAGAAGGAGACTACAAAGAAGAGAGGAGTCGCCATAACGTGTGTCTCGTCGGGGAAGATAATAAAAGCGGATAAAGGGAGAAAATAAAAAAAAGTTGGGCTGCTTGTGCGACAAGAATATATATTTCCATCGTTTTTCTTTTTTTCGTTCGTTTCATTTAAACAAGAAAGAGGGAAACTCGAAAGTTTTCACTGGCTCGTCGCAGACAAAATCGAGCGGTCATCTCTTAAAAGTAACGACAGTCGCTCTCAACTTTATGCCGTTGTTACGAAAGGTAAGAGGAGAATAAAGTGCATTCGCGAGGATACAAAGACTCGCGATAAACGGGAATGCATTTCGTCGAGCGAAAACGATACGAAATTCAATAAATTCCTCAACGCACAACTTTCATTGTTTTTTCTCGTATTTTTCAACGAATAAAAACGAAACCAAATTGTTTATTATTCCTAGACAGCCCGATGATCGTTTTTTCTCTCGTTTTTTGAAAATGCAATTTTTTTTGAAAAACGTCGAAATTTTTGGATAATTTCAAAATTTTCGTAATTTTGACATGATATTTCGTTTAGAACGAAACTGTCAGGAAAATTAACGATTGGAGTAACAAAAATGTTTGAAATTATGAAAAACAAATCTTAGTCGATATTTTTCAAAAAAAATTTGTTTTTCATTTTCTTCTCGTATTTTTTAACGAACTAGGGTGCATCACGCGCGCTAACGCGNTTTCTCTCGTTTTCGAAAAATGCAATTTTTTCGAAAAAACGTCAAAATTTCATTGAACGTGAAAAACCGAAAATTATTGGATAATTTCAAAATTTTCGTAATTTTGACATAATATTTCGTTTAGAACGAAACTGTCAACAAAATTAACGATTGGAGTAACAAAAATGTTTGAAATTATTATAAAAAACAAATCTTGGTCGATTTTTTCAAAAAAAAAAAATTTTTTTTCATTCAATTCGTCAAGTTACGAAGGTTTCGCCCTGAGCTGAGAGGAAGATTGATTCGTCAGCATTCCAGAGTCTCTATGCAAAGTTTACACGAGCTCCAGATACCGAAAAAAAAAAAAAATTATTTCCTCGACGAGGGAGGCGAATTTTTTTCATCATTATTTGCTAAATAATTCGCTCAGCAAACTTGATCGCATTCCAGTGCAATGAGCGATAAACGATTCAAACTTTCGTCGAGTCGTTTCACCACAAATTTCAATAAAAATGTTTTTCTTCCTGGACAAAGAGACTTTGGTGTCAAAGCTCGTGAAACGATGATCCGCGTCGCGTGTGAAATGTCGAATATCTTTTGGATAAATCATGGAAGAAAAACCGTTGGAATTTCTCGGTAAAAGTCGAAAAAAAAAAAACGTAAAAAGAGAATCCCGCATGACTCCTCTCGCAGTTTAGTGTGACGCGCGGCGTAAGGTCGTTACAAAGGAGATTCGCGTGTGTGTGTGTGTGAGTGTTGCGATCGACGCGCTTCCGCGCTCTTTTGCTCGCGTAGCTTCCTACAATCGTGATTCATCGTGGGCTACTCCGTCAGCTAGCTTTCCCCCAGGTGAGCAGCAGACGTAGCAACATTATTCGTCATTCACCAAGCCACACGGATATTATACTCTCCTTTCTTTTTTTCTCGCGCCTCTCAAGAGAAAGAGACGCGCCAACTTTTCTCCGCTGGGAATACCATTGACCGATCAATTGACGCAACGGTAATTTCGTCCGCACGGAACTATGACGCACGACGATCGAACGAAAATTGTAAAAATCGAAAAAAAAACGGAGAATTGAAATTTAATGTAAAAAAAAATAAAAAAAAATTTTGGAATCGAAAATTTTTGATTCGAATTGAAATAATTGTGAAAAATAATGGCGCAGAGAGGAGAAGGCGTTTGAGGAGAAAAAGGTATTGGCAGGAGAGACGGTAAGGTACGCGAAACTTTTTCGAGACGCGCGGTGCTCGCGGTTCGTGACGATGTTTTGCTCGATTTTTTTAGTAAATTGGCCACGACTGTGTCCGAAGGTCTCTGAGAACCGGTCCCCCGAAAACTTGTCCGTGTCGTCGAACCCAAATCGGCATTCCTGCCTAGCTTCACGTATATATATGTATCTATAACCTGCTGTGTACGTACTTTTCGCCCGTGGCTCATTTATTTGCTGGCCTGGAATTGTGAGAAGTAACGTTTCAACGGATGAAGCTGCAAATACGTTTTCCAAACCAAAAAAATGTCAAAAGTTCATTTGCACACACGAAAAAAATGACATTTACCGAAAAAAACATTGATAATTGACCCTTCAAGTACACACTGGGTCATTTTGACCCGAACAATTTTCCGTCGCCGATTGTTTCAATTTAATAGCAACGAATTTTTGTTTTTGACCCTTCGAGTACACACTGGGTCATTTTGACCCAAACAAATTTCCCTCCCTGAATATTTCCAATTTAATGGTAGCGAATTTTTTTTTTTTTAACCCTCGGAGTACACACTGGGTCATTTTGACCCCAACGATTTTCCGTCGCTGAATATTTTCAATTTAATGGTAGCGAATTTTTTTTTTTTAACCCTCGGAGTACACACTGGGTCATTTTGACCCCGACGATTTTCCGTCGCCGAATATTTTGAATTTAACGGCAGCGAATTTTTTTTTTAACCCTTGGAGTACACACTGGGTCATTTTGACCCCAACGATTTCCCGTCGCCGAATATTTTCAATTTAACGGTAGCGAATTTTTTTTTTAACCCTTGGAGTACACACTCGGGTCATTTTGACCCCAACGATTTTCCGTCCCTGAATATTTCCAATTTAATGATAGCGAATTTTTTTTTTTTAACCCTCGGAGTACACACTGGGTCATTTTGACCCCAACGATTTTCCGTCGCCGATTTTTCGGCGTTTAAATTTCATTTTCATTCGCTACGAAAAACGTCTCTAGAAAAAAAAACCAAATTCTCCCATTTACCGGAATACAACGAGTCGAAAAACGTCTTGGGTCAAATTGACCCAGTTTGCATTCCTCAGGAGTCGTGCAATCAAAGGATTAAGCTCGCCAAGCAAATCAATCGAGTAACCCACGAATCAGCGACTCCATAAAGCCCCCACGATGCGCACCAGCTTCACACGAATCGTCCTCGAGAGTTTTGAGACTCCGTGAGAGTAATCGGAGTTATTAATTTGTGGAATTCGTAAGAAGAATCATTCGTGATTGTCCGCTGTCTCTCTGTCGAGCGTGTCCGGTTAAGGATGACGATGCCTCAATCGACAAGAATCGGATACTCGCGCGGAGAGTCGCCCGCCAGTTCGTGAGAATCGATTACAGAGAAGAGGGTGGGAAGGAAAAAGAAGCGAGAGCAGATAAGCTGTCGCGATCGAGCTATAAATGGTGAGCCGATCAATTGAGATTACGTACATAGAAAACACACAAACACATATATATAGATATATCGATAGCACGAGGAACACGATCAATAATACTTGAGCGACAGTGCGATTATAATCTCGCATTGTGAAAGCGACATTACCGAGTCGATGCGGGGCGCACGTTACAATCAAATAACTAGTCGTGTAATTAAAGCGAATGAAAAAGCGACGTGGGCAGATTTCTCGATTCCATTTAAATAAAATAATAAATATCGCGACAAAGGGAGAAAAATGACAATTTTTTCATTTGCATTGTGGAAATGCATCGAGAGATGCAAATTTCAAGATTCTCGTGAAATATTTCATCGGCACGATAAAAACCATTTTTTTTTTCGAGAATTCGAAAGTTGGTGGGAAAATTTTCATGATTTTTAAAATTCAATAAACAATTGATGGAAAAATGTATTTTTCGTGGGACTGATAAATAAATTTTGTGAAAAAATGACGAAATTTTGTTGGACGCGGTAAACCGTAAAATTTTTTGGATTATTTCAAAATTTTTGGAATTTTTACAATATTTTTTCGTTTTAATGAAATTTTCGGCTTATTTTTAAAAAATTGAGAAATTTTGTTTACGAAACTCGGATTTTTCGTTGCATTCCGAAACTACAGCATCATGATATATTTGATCGGGACGACAAAACGATTTTTTTTTCTCGAAACCGAAAATTGGTGGGAAAATTTTCATGATTTTTAAAATTCAATAAACAATTGATGGAAAAATGTATTTTTCGTGGGACCGATAATTAAATTTTGTGAAAAATGGACGAAATTTTGTTGGACGCGGTAAACTGTAAAATTTTTTGGATTATTTCAAAATTTTTGGAATTTTTACAATATTTTTTCGTTTAAATGGAATTTTCGGCTTATTTTTAAAAAATCGAAAAATTTCGTATACGAAACTTCGTATTTTTCGTTGAATTCCGAGACTTCAGAATCGTGGAAATTCGGGGGTTAGTTTAAATGAAATTTTCGGTTTATTTTTGTTCGGAATGGTGAAGGAATTACGAAATGATCGATACGAGGCTTGTCCATAAATGGGCAAATCCTCGTCGTCTCATTAAGGGGGTAACAACGTTGTGTATTCACTTTCATTGCNAAAATTAGTGGGAAAATTATCATGATTTTTAAAATTCAATAAACAATTAATGGGAAAATGTATTTTTCGTGGGACTGATAAATAAATTTTGTGAAAAATTGACGAAATTTTGTTGGACGCGGTAAACTGTAAAATTTTTTGGATTATTTCAAAATTTTTGGAGTTTTTACAATATTTTTTCGTTTTAATGAAATTTTCGGCTTATTTTTTAAAAATCGAGAATTTCGTATACGAAACTTCGTATTGTTCGTTGAATTCCGAGACTTCAGAATCGTGGAAATTCGGGGGTTAGTTTAAATGAAATTTTCGGTTTATTTTTGTTCGGAATGGTGAAGGAATTACGAAATGATCGATACGAGGCTTGTCCATAAATGGGCAAATCCTCGTCGTCTCATTAAGGGGGTAACAACGTTGTGTATTCACTTTCATTGCGTATGGTTACGTGTTATCACACTTAGTCGTTTTTTAAACGCGCATATTCGTGCGTCGATGCATGTGTATATTGAAAATGCTTGTATATGGTGTAAGCCGAGTTTATGCGAGATGTCGAAGTTGTCGTTAAGGCACTTCCGAAGCGGGTTAAGGACGCTCGTCCTTATAAGGACTCGTCTTTGCCTCGTGCCAGCTCAATCCTTGCACATTATTCAGAATGCGATTGGAATTTCATGCCACCAAGGAGAAGAGAAAAAAACGAGTGAAAGAGAAATAAATAGTGTCATTCGCGTGCTCTCTTTTGTACATTATTTTATTTTTTATCTTTTATTTTTTATTTATTTTTTATTTTTTTATTTTATTTTTCATTTTATTTTTCATTTCATTTTTCATTTTATTCTTCATTTTATTTTTCATTTTATTTTTTATTTTATTTTTCATTTTATTTTTCATTTGATTTTTTATTTCTTATTTTATTTTTTATTTCATTTTTAAAAATTTCGACAATATTTTCAATTCCTAACGGAACCGTCGGCAAAATTTACGATTGGAATAACAAAAATTGCTCTTCGAAGAGACTCTCCAAAATATTTCTTGCTGCAATGTGACAAAATTTTTCATGATTTATCAAAAAGAAAACGTTCAGTCGAACGTATCCAACAAAATTTTCTTTCCAGTGATACTGCGTCGTTCCCGAAATTACGGTACGTAGTTTCGGGAACGCTTCGTCGAGGCCCGCAGCCGCAGGTGTGGGAGTACAGGTACAAAGAGTCTGAAGCAGCGAGAGAAAGAGAGAAAGAGAGAGAGAGAGAGAGAGGGAGAGGACGAAGGAAAGTTTGGAGGGTTTTAACGTTCGTAAAGTACTTGGTATTCCGGATATTTATACATGTCTACAAGCCCCATACATATGAGGAGAGTCTTGTGTGCGTACAAAGGCAAAGCTGGAGGGACAGAGCAGAAAGGAAAGGAAAGGAAAGGTTTATGGCAACAGCTTGTGGGCGAGTTTAAAAGGCGATTTGTTGGAGCGTGGTTGAAATTTTGGAGCACCTGTCCTTTTCGGCGAATGGAAGAATCGATCGCGAGTGCGAAATGCAACAGCAAATTTATTTAAAAAATTTTTAAACAATTGAAACTGCGAGAGAAAAATGTTTTGTCGCCTTCGAAAGATCGAGGCACGAGAAACAATTTTCGGGCACGTGTTTGGTGCGTGCTGGCTCGATCGTTAACAGACAAAAATAACAAAAAAGGACTCTCCGGCAAAGAGCTCCTCGGAGGAGAAGGAACGAGAGTGAAAAAATGGCGAGCGAGGAAAAAGGTGCAAAAAAAAATAAAAAAAAAGGCTCAAGACGAAGAAGAGATAAAAAGGGGAAGAGAGGATTTCTCTCTCTGGAGTATAGCGAGCGCGCGGTGTGTATGACATCAGCCTCGCAGAGAGCTCTCTCGTCCCCCCGGACAAGAGGCTTGCCGCGGTTGACACACATGGCTGGCCCTCGGGTTCGCGCGCGGTAAACGGCCTTCCTTCGTTCTCGTGGCTCTGTGTGCGTTGCTCTCCCCCTCCCCCCCCTTTTTCTCGTCACGAGCACGTAAAAATGTAAATCTTTCTCTTTCTCCATCGCGGACGTACCTGAGAAAATGTTGCATTCGTCTCGAAATTGCAAAATAAAAAAAAAGTCGGAAATTTTTTCGAAAATTCGTAAAATTTCGAATTTTTAATTTTTTTTTTTTTTTAACGGTTCGTGATGGAGAGTCCGTGCGTTTGGGTGTATTTGTGAGTGGATTCGGCATGACGTCATTTGAGGCGATCTCGTGGACGATGAGGGCACCGCGCGCAATTTCGTTCTGAACAGCGGGCGCGTGATGAAAATTGATTGACGCGGAGGAGCAACGAGATTCAAAAATGGTCAGTAGGAAACAATGAAAATAAAGATTAATGTTTGAGCTCGTGTCTCAAGAAAATTCTGAATAATGAGAAAGAGAGAAAAAAAAAAGAAACGTGGAAATGTCCGTTGGAACGCCAACGTGCCGCGCGCGCGGCGGTCTAACCAGTTTTCACTAATTTCATTATAACACAGTGTGTAACACGATGCGCGAGTTAAACGCTTTGCGCGGAATACACCGACGAGATGTGTAATTAGGAGAGGCAGAGAGGAGGAAAGGAACAAACTGAATTTGCCTTATTGTGGGAATATGAAAATTGAGACTGAGCGGAAGGAGCACGAAAATTTTTGGTCGATTGAAAATTGCATTGTCGGAAAAGCGAAAGAATTCATTTTTCCGCATCAATTACATTTTTCTTTTTTTTTTTAAAGGTTCCGATTTATTTGTAGAATTTTTTTTTGGCGAGCGAAAAATGTTTTTCCATTAATTACTTTTTTCTCTTTCTTTTTAATCGTCGCAATTTATTTGTAGAATTTTTTTTTGGCGAGCGGAAAATGTTTTTCCATTAATTACATTTTTCTCTTTTTTTTAAACGTCCCGATTTATTTGTAGAATTTTTCTTTAGCGAGCGGAAAATGTTTTTTTCATTAATTACATTTTTGTCTTCTTTTTAATCGTCCCAATTTATTTGTAGAATTTTTTTTTGACGATCGAAAAATGTTTTTTCCATTAATTACATTTTTGTCTTCTTTTTAATCGTCCCAATTTATTGGTAGAATTTTTTTTTGGTCCGAAAGTCAACGAAAAATCATTTTCCAATCAATCCCATTTTTTTTTTCGTCTCAATTTATTTGTAGAATTTTTTTTTGGTCCGAAAGTCAACGAAAAATCATTTTTCCATAAATTCCATTTTTTTTTCGTCTCAATTTATTTGTAGAATTTTTTCTTTACTTCCGGAAGCACACTCGGACAATTATCGCGGAAATAGCACAAAGATGGCAATAAATAATAAATCCTTGTCAATGAGCCACTAGAATTGAATCGAGAAATCTATTGGAAATCCCATTCCTGTTTAGCTCTGGTCCGGAGATGTGAAATTATTGCAGAGCGTGTTGCAGCAGAGGATCGAGTATGCTCTTGAAAAGCAATCAAGCGTGGAGGAGAACGACAGAATCCAATTTACGTATCGAATTTTCCGTCCACGATAATCGACTCGGCGAAATTGCCTCAACTTTTTTATTTCAATTTTTTGTTTTATTTTTTCTAGTCGTGGAGGATCAATCGATGAGACCGCGATGGGAAAAATCGTCTGGTCATGAGGTTTCGTACGAGGAAAATAGAGACGATGAGGTTTTGGCAACGCACCCCTGACAACGCGCGGGGCCACGTGTTGGTCTTCGCGTAACAAAACGCTCGCGCAGTACAAACCGTAAATAACAAACAATAAAGGACGGAGAATGTGTATATTTAACCGCGAACTTGAGCGATGCAACGCTTCCAAGTTCTATTTATAAAAACTTGTACTCTATTTTCGCTTTGGTAAATATATGTGTGTATATATATATATATATGTGAGTGCTTTCGTGTATACATGCATGAAAATATGCAAAGAGACTAAGGCCAAGAACATGGCTTTTGGCGCTTCGAGGGAGATTCGTCTCCGTGAGCTGCGGTCTTTACCGAGTCCGATGGCGTCGTATATACGTCGCTGGATTGGCGAACGAATCAACGACGATGTGAACAAATTGACTTATTGTTGGATGGACGAAAAACTCGGCGTTACCTTGCGAGTACATACTGGGTCAATCTGACCCGAGACGTTTTTCGTAATGTTTTTTTTTTTGTAGCGAGAAGTTTCTTGCGGTAAATTATTCATATTTTATGGGAATGAATTTTTTTTTTGAGGAAACGAAAATCGAGTGCCAGAGAATCGATGGCGAAAAATTTTCGGGTCAAATTGACCCAGTGTGTACTTCAGAGGGTTTTGAAAAAAAAATCGTTGCCATTAAATGCCAAACGATCGGTGACGAAAAATTGTTGGGGTCAAATTGACCCAGTGTGTACTTCGGAGGGTTTTGAAAAAAAATTCGTTGCCATTAAATGCCAAACGATCGGTGACCAAAAATTGTTGGGGTCAAATTGACCCAGTGTGTACTTCGGAGGGTTTTGAAAAAAAAATTCGTTGCCATTGAACGCAAAACGATCGGGGAAAGAATATTGTCGGGGTCAAAATGACCCAGTGTGTACTCGAAGGGTTAACAATCGAGAGAAAACAATTTTGAACTGAAACTTCAATGAATTTGTGGAAATTTTAACATTTTGTTGATAAAAAGAAAACGCTCGACACAAAGAGAGAAAATTCGAACGCGATCCCCGGGGTTAACAGACTTTTTCAATACGTCTCGACGTTTCGACGAGTGCCAAGAAAAAAGTGTCCTTAACCTCGCGGGCTCTGCGTCGTAGGACGTCCGGCCAAGAGGATGAAATAAAATTCGTTCATTCACCCTTAACGTTGGGATTGGACCAAGAGAGTGCAACGTACGCGTTATATTCTCATTTTCTCAGGCCCCAACAACAAATTTGTACAAAATAATGAAAAACGTATTTTTGCATCGAATTAAAATGATAATTATTATTGGAACGAGGATTTTGAGAAAAAGAGGGAAAAATAATTTTTCATCGTTTTGGATTTTAACGAATTACGAGCTAGTTTACGAAGAGAGAATTCGCAAACGTTTCCTGCGTGAAAAGCAGACCAGTTGGCGTGCTTATCTGTACAACGCCGACGAGTTGTTGCATACGTGAACCGAATGGCGTTACCGCAAAGTGTTAGAAATCGTGCGTTTTTTTTCTTCCTCCTTTATTCGCTTGTTTTACTTTCGTTTTGTTCGTTTTTTCTTCGAGACGTGGTTGGTGGTCAGAGATTTTCTTACGCGTCGCGAATATACTGGATTCTCTTGGCAAGAGAGTCGACGTCGGTCTCCGGGCCGCACTGACGTATATGCAATCCTCGCAGCATGTATATAAACGTGCGGCTTCGTCAACTGGCAAAATTGTGCTTAATACTCGAGAGAGCTCGTAATTCCATTGAGAGTGTCGTAGAAAATCATGCGACGAGAAGACGAAAAGCACGAGCGCGACTGTTAATAACGAATAAGCAAAGCCTGCAAATTTTACTCTCCCCTCGCGCTCCCTGCTCTCTGCGGGCCGCGTCCGCATTGGCGAGTGTCAAGAACTCGTTGGCCCAACTCTGACATTTCCCGATTATTCCCAGATGTCGCAAAACCTTCCCTCGACCACTGTTTTTCTTCCTTAATCGCCTCGAGATCATTCTCATAGTTTGCACGAAATTATAGCGCGTTCAATGAAGCAATTAATCAAAATTAAATTTTTTAATAAAAACAAAATATCGATAAATAAATCGATATTTGAAAATCGATATTTATAAATCGATATTTATAAATCGATATTTATAAATCGATATTTATAAATCGATATTATAAATCGATATTTATAAATCGATATTTATAAATCGATATTTATAAATCGATATTTATAAATCGATATTAATAAATCGATATTAATAATCGATTTATTAATCGATCTTTACAAATCGATATTAATAATCGATATTTACAAATCGATATTAATAATCGATATTTTTTTTTTAATTTAAAAAAAAATATAGAAATTTTCAATAAATACAAAATTTTTATAAATAAATCGATATTTATAAATCGATATTTTTTTTACGCGTCGAAAATCGAAGTGGATGTTTGAATCGGGTTTAAAAAAAAAATGTTAATTACGCATTGAATTTCGTGTATAAAGCGGAATATAAAAATGTAGCGCGCGAGGATTCCTTTCATGTGTTTTTAATTTTTCAACAGCGGCGCGCGAATCGATCGAGCCAATCAACGTCTCTATTCATCGCGAGTTGTTTAAAAAGCGTAAATTATATTCCTCCAGCTCGAGAGCTCCCCGGGCTCTGTGAGATGATTTTTTCTTTCGGCGATTATTCCAATCGGCAGCATCAATGGATTTGGAGCAACGAAGAACGACCGCGAAGAATTCAACGATGTTTGTACTTTCGATGGCTTTTTTTTTTTGAGGCCATCGCGTTTTTTGTTCGGGCTAAACGAACAGCCTTGCGAGAAACTTGGTTAAGAAATGATAATTAATAGTTTGATCGAATCCTCGAGACTCGGTGCATAAAAAAAAATGAAAAGAAAAAAAAATAAATTAAAAAAAAAAAGAAAAACGCGAAATCGTGGCAAAAGTGCGAAATTCCTCGAGCTGTTTGAACAGGTGCGTGAACTCTGTTTACCTCCCACGTCTCTTATAGAAATATATCCTACGACCCACGTGCACATGCTACAAAGTGACTCTGCATCGTTAACAAGTTAACAAGCGAATAAGAAAGAAAGAGATAAAAATAAATCGATTGAAATTGCGCGGCGATGTGACGAATTTGTCTCGCGCGAGCGTTAACGCGCGTCCACCTCCAAACACAACGAATGCGCTCAAATAAATTGTATATTTTCTTTCATACGTTTTTATACGCCGACGAATCGCTCGGATTCGGATACAAACCGAAAAAAAAAAAA
>JBAJMU010000004.1:14906036-14935003 GCA_037952995.1 Hyposoter didymator | reverse complement strand
GACGAGAGTTATTATTGAGAACGTCGAGAGCCAAAAACCTCGAGGGGACTCTCCCGCAACTTTTTCACCAATGAGTACCGCACACACTCACGTGTGTCTTGGAACACACACACACACACACATTTGTAATGTGACAGGGTGTGTGTCGGTGGTAAAAAGGAACGAGAGTGTTTGTACAGCTAATGGAAACGGTTCATGTTCGAATATTCCGGCGCTTTCTCGATCAGTGTGTATGTGTGTTTGTCTGTGTGTGAAGAAACTCGTGCAAATCGCGTTTGAATATCGAGTGAGCCAGAGGAATGGTCGTCGCGTACAACGAGAATGCGGGAGAAAAAACTAAACGAACGAGAACGAGCAGCAAAGAGTAGCATTCACTTTTTTCGTCTTTCCTCTTTTTTTTTCACTCACTCTTATTCAATTCGCCCCGAACAGCTGTATAATTTGCTATCTTATCGAGTGAAAAAATGAGAAACTCTTATCGCGGTTTACTGCTTTATTCGACCGACAGAGAGAAAGGAAGAGAGCGAGAGAGAGAGAGAGAGAGAGAGAGAGAGAGAGAGAGAGAGAGGGATAAACTTCTTTCTTGGCGGTTCTGCGACTCTCTCCTTCTCATTACAGAGGAGAATAAAAAAAAATGAAGGAATGAAAAAATGAAAGTGTGGTCGATTTTTTTTTATTACGCTTCGCGAACTTGATTAATTTCTCTTTTTTTCGATGTGATAATAAAACATTGGTGTACGACGAAGATTATTAAAATTTTAGCAGAAATCTCACAAAGTTGAAGTTTGCAACGTTGGAATGCAACGAAATTCCCTATTTTCTTGGGCAAATGTCAAGATTCTCATTGAATATTTAGTCAGGACAATAAAACGATCATTTTTCAGCGTCCAAAGAGAAAATGAGTGCGAAAATTGTTCTGGTTTTTAAAATTGAACAAACAATCGATAGAAATACGTATTTTTCGTTGGGGCCCAACGTTGCAAACTTGAGGCTCATGAATTCTCGATGATTTTCGTCGACAAACTTGAGCTTTTTGTATGTAGGCCAATAAATTTATTGTGGCAAGTAAAATTGTCCATTGGATCGCCGCGATTACGTTATTTTTTTCTTCTTTCCTTCAGCGAAGGCTGAGGTTTGAAAAAATAGAGTCAATTTATGAGAAGATTGGTTCGGAGCACGTGTTTCTACGCACACACGAGTTCCTTTTTTTTTTTCATTTTTTTGCTCGCAAGGATTTTGAGGGAATTATTGAATGACGTTGCATGGGAACATGGTGCGTTGTGCCGTAGTTTTTTCTCTTTTCCTTTAGCCATATATGTTCCAAGGCTTAGAGAGCGTTAGTCATTGCAATAACCGCGTCCAGAGCCTCTTCCAAAGAGCACACAGAGACAGTCTGCACACGTATGGAGGAGCTGAGTCAGGGCTGCGAGTCGTGGATCGAATGTTGGCTGACGTTGGAAAAGGTATAACAGTCCAAATGCGGGTTTGTTCTTATCACTCTGATAACAATATTTCTCGCTCTCTCTCTCTCTCGTTAACCGAATCGATCAACGAGACTTACAATCCTCTCATTTTTATTTTTCCTCCCTGCATTGTGTCTAAATTTTCATTCTCGAGTTTTTCGGCGTTCGAAAACGTTGATTTTCTTTATTCATTATTTTAATAATTAATTTTATTAATTATTTTAATAATTAATACGATGGGTCGAAATTTTCTTATTATTATTAATTTTTTAAATTTTTCATCAATTATTAATTAATCAATTATTATGAGTGTTATTATTATTAATTTATTTATAAATTATCGATTTATTTATAAATTATTAATTTATTTATAAACTATCAATTTATTTATAAATTATCAATTTATTTATAAATTATCAATTTATTTATAAATTATCAATTTTTTTTATAAATTATTAATTCATTTATTAATTATTAATTCATTTATAAATTATCAATTTATTTATAAATTATCAATTTATTTATAAATTATCAATTTATTTATAAATTATCAATTTATTTATAAATTATCAATTTATTTATAAATCATTAATTTATTTATAAATTATTAATTTATCAATTAATTATTTATTTATTTATTCATTTATTATTTTGAATTAACTTTTTTTTTTTAATTTTCAATCTCGCTGTTGGAGAAAAAAATTAATTTTCTGTTCGGTCCTCGAGCAAATTGTGGGTGAAAAATATAATTTGAATGAAGGGATTGGAAAAAAATAGTAAAACGATGTTATCAAGCCGTTGGAGGGTGATGATTGCGCGGGTTTTTAACGACGTAATTACAGAGATCACGTTGGCCGGTAAACATATAGATATATATGTTTCTGTTGGGTACAAAGTTGGCACGAATGAGGAGATTCTGACTCTCTCGTATTTCTCAGGCGCGTAGCTTAGGGTAATAGCCGGCCCCGGGATTTAGTGTTTTGTGGAGTGAATTTAAGGTGGTGATGCACCGGGTGTTGTGACATTTCGATGACAGTGGATGGTGGATGTCAAATATTTTAGCCTCGTCATAAGTTTTTGGGCAAAATAATGTTTTAGCAGTTTCGTCAACGATTTTTCAAAAGTTTCTCGTCCTCGCGTACACGCGCAATTATTATTTTTTATGAACATAATGGAATATTTTTTTTATCTCGCGAGACTTTACGATTTCCGGGCGTGGTCGCGACAACCAACAGCCACGGAAGGGACGTGCGCTCTCTCTCTCTCTCTCTCTCTCTCGCACACACACACACGAACGCACAGAGGCACATGCACAAAGTATCTTTCTCCCTTTTTTTCTCTCAAGCTCGTGAGTTCAACGGAATTCCGTATCGCGACCGACGTAGCCCTCATTAACGGCCACTCAACTTTTACGCCAATGAAAGCGAGTCGATTGTCCCCGCAAAATGCGAAATTAAATTTTCAATCTTTATCGTTTTTTTTTTTTCTCCTTTATTCAAAAATTACCACCAAAACGTTTGACGACGTTTCTCACACGAATTGCAAGTTGCTCCATCAACGTATCCATTCAATTTTCACTAACCCCCGTTTCATCGATCTTGATATCTTGCAAAAATTATCCAGCAACTTCGAAACGAGTAAAAAAAAAAAAAAATTTACATAACTGTAAGAATTTTTCGTAAAGAATTCACAACTTGTGCAAATAAAACTCATCAACTCAAAAAATAAAAATAACAAAACAATAATTAGAAATAAATAAATAATAAGTAGAAAAAAAAATCATGACACTAAAAATTTTAAACTTGTCCAAATAAAATTCATTAACTCGAAAACTAAAAATATCAAAACAATAAGAATAATAATAATAACAATAATTAGGAATAAATAAATTAATAATAAATTAGGAACAAAAAATCAACGATATAAGAATTTTTGTATAGAAATTTGTCAATTTGTCCAAATAAAACTCATCAACTCAAAAAGGAGAAATAATAAAATAATCCGAAAAAAAAAAAATTAATAAGTAGAAAAAAAAAAAAATAAGGAAAAAAATCATAAAACTGTAAGAAATTTTTGTAATAAACTGAAAAGTTATGCAAATAAAACTCATTGCTACTAATATCGAAAGAAAACAAAGAAAATTATAATAACAATAATAATTTAAAAATAATAATAATAATAATAATAAATAATAAGAAAATAATTTTAAGAAAATAAGAAAAAAGAATTTGATATTTTTTTGGTATCGAGTGGAAAAATGTGATGTTTGGTCGGCTGCGTGAATGAATGATATTTTTTGTTGCTAGAGCTGGAGATCGAGAAAGAAAGATTGTCGTTCGAGCGTCGCGGTCATACGCGAAGTAAGATTTAAAGTTAGAACATGAACGTCGTTGCGGAGTGGCCGCGGCGAATCGAATTAAATGTCATCCGGAGTGCGAAGCAAGGTCGTCGAAAGTTGCTGAAATTTTAGCTTCTCCCTTTTTATTTGTTTTGTTTTTTTCTCGAATTTTCTCAAGTTTTTTTCGTTGAGTTTCGTATTTTCTTCGTCGTGAAGGCGCGATAGAGAAAATACTATAGACGTGCCGCTGCCGCTGCTGCTGGCGTCAGGCTTGAAAGGAAAGATCGCTCTTGCGAGAGCACGTCGTCTCGAACAAGTTTTACCGAACGTATACGAGCATTACCAAACGTCCAACTAACGAGAATCCGTCGAGAAGGTGTATTTTAAAAATCAAAAGTCTTATGGCGTCATACCCACTTCGGAGAATTTTCTTACGAGCCTCAAAGGTAAATATTTAAATGTCAATATTATGGGAAAAATATTGTTACGAGAACAAGGAGAAAAAAAATTATTTTATAAATTCAGAGACGATATAATTTTCTTGTGAAGGAATATTCGATGCCAACCAGATGAGCAAAAATTATTCCAAGGTCACGAGAAGGGCTCTTGGGCAAAAAGCCTCGCCTTCCAACGACGCCGAAGTTTGCAACGTTGGAACGCAACGAAACCCAATTTTTTCTTCACCAGAATTGACAATTTTTATTGAGTTTTTGTGTCAGAACGATAAAACGATTTTCTTGCGAGCCAAACCGACGCAAGAAATTGTCGAGATTTTAAAAAATTGAATAAATCGTTAATGCGAAACGAAATATTTTTCGTTCGATGCCAACGTTGGAAACTTCAGGCTCATCAATTTCGATCTTTTTTTATAATTTTTCTCAAATCGTAATTTTTCTCAAATAATTAAAATAGAAAAAGAAATTAGTTACGAAAAAATTGTGAAAATCATTAATTTTGAGGAGAAATAAAAAACACGTGGCGCGATTATAATTGCTGCGAGAAATTGTCGAGATTTAAAAAATTGAATAAATCGTTAATGCGAAACGAAATATTTTTCGTTCGATGCCAACGTTGGAAACTTCAGGCTCATCGATTTCGATCTTTTTTAATAATTTTTCTCAGATCGTAATTTTTCTCAAATAATTAAAATAGAAAAAAAAAATTAGTTACGAAAAAATTGTGAAAATCATTAATTTTGAGGGGAAATAAAAAAAACACGTTGCGCGATTATAATTGCTGCGAGAAAGGAACGAAAACTAATGGCAATTACGAAGCTGTCGGCTTTATCGGTAATGTCCAATAAAACTTAATCTCTCTGGGTATGTGTGCAACGCAGGCCGAGATATTTATTTGAGAAAATAATCGATAACTCGATTTGGATAGTAAAATAATTAGTCGGCTGGTTACGGTTTAAACGGGAAATAATCGTAGATAAGGAAAAAATAAAGACACTCGAAATATAAATAATAGAAAGATAAAGAAAAGTGATTCACGTTATCTCGCCCGAGCATTTCCACACTAATTTCTCGCGGAAAATACAAAAATTATGCGATTAGCTTCAAGGTCACGAAGTAGTTGCGAAAATTTTCATTTTTTTCATTGACTTTGGCTCCGAAGCATTTTTCATGTGTACTCGAGTAATTCAACACTAAAGTTCACGTGTACAAGCCCAGAGTTTACATATATACATCGTGTGCCTAAAAAACTCGATCAAACTCTCAATTATTCGATAACCACGTGGTGAAAATTTTTTTTGTTAAAAAATCGTGTTTCTATACTCGATGCCAAAGAGTGTCATCACGAAATTTCATAAAATTCTCATTATTTTGAATTCTTGATCAAACCTCCACAAATAAATCGGCCGAATGAGAATTTTTTTTTTCTCATTCGATCAAACTCTCAATTATTCGATAACCACGTGGTTAAAAAATTCAAAAAAAAAATCGTGTTTCTGTACTCGATGCCAAAGAGTGTCATCACGAAATTTCGTAAAATTCTCATTATTTTGAATTCGTGATCAAACCTCTACAAATAAATCGGCCGAATGAGAATTTTTTTTTTTCATTCAATTGCGATCAATTATTCGATAACCACGTGGTAAAAAAAAATTTTGTCAAAAAATCGTGTTTCTATACTCGATGCCAAAGAGTGTCATCACGAAATTTCATAAAATTCTCATTATTTTGAATTCGTGATCAAACCTCCACAAATAAATCGGCCGAATGAGAATTTTTTTTTTTTTCATTCGATCACGATCAATTATTCGATAACCACGTGGTAAATTTTTTTTTAATAAATCGTGTTTCTATACTCGATGCCAAAGAGTGTCATCACGAAATTTCATAAAATTCTCATTATTTTGAATTCGTGATCAAATCTCCACAAATAAATTGACTGAATGAGTTTTTTTTTCATATTTTCTCATTCGATCGTGTTTATCGACGAGACTTTAGCCAAACTTTGTCAACTCGATTTTATTTTACTGGCAATCGTATTTTTCTCGAACGTGAAAATAAATCGGACTCGAGTTCGCGGCAGGGGCTGAATTTGACGTCGTCGCGAAAATGAGGGAGATAAGAAATGGAGGATGATAAAGAGCGATGGAATTGGCGTGACAATCGTGGGGAAAATATATCGAGAGACAGAGAAACGAGGAGGAGAAGGAAAAAATAGGGGATAAGAAAAGATAAAATGAAAAATGAGGTACTCACGTAAATAAGTCCGGAGTAATATCGATCCTTGAGATTGTGAAGTACAGAAGCCTCGTTCAAGCACGTGAGTTCGGCCATGTCCTCGACCTTGTCGAATTTGGGTGGATTCATTTTCTGAATATCGTCCCTTGCAACGAGTACACGTTTGCCGGTTTCGGCAATTTCGACCTCGACTTCATCGCCGCGATCGCCTTTAATGCCAGCGGCAACGAAGCCCTGAGTTTCGTGGGGAACCCATACCAATTTTTTCTGAGTCCATTCGGCTTGTGTCGCGGGATCGTTGAAATTGTTACGATCTACGGAAAGGTAACGCAATTCCGGATCTGACCGGTCTACCCTCGAGTCAGCGTCCGCCATGTTTCTTTACACGCGCGCACCACAATGCTTACGAAGCAGTCCGCCGCCTTTAACCGTTTCCTCTGTCTCTGTCTTCACTCTCGTCTCGTTTTTCCGCGTTTCCGACGAAATCTCTAGTTTGCTTTTTAATATCGTCAAATATCGCGTGAGAGACGAAAAAAAAACACACACAAATTATCGTTTTTTCGGTTAGGCCGCTGTGCGGTAGTTGGCACTATGCTTCGCTTCGCTCTCTCTCTCGCTCTCGCGCGCTCTCCCGTCCGAATCGCCTTTTTCTTCGAGAGGCGAACGCCGCGCTCTCACTCTCAACGCCCCGTACGCTGCTGTAGCGTATACACACTGGCACGCACACATACACAAAACACGAAGACGGAAAACGTCTTATTTACGGTTTCTCACGAAACACGAATTCGTTGTTTTCCTTGCGATGATTTTAGTTTACTTGTATATTTTCTACACTCTCGATCGCGAGAGCCTCGCGCGATTCGAACGCCAACTACGTTTTTTTCTTCGAGTTTATTAACCACCGCGATATTCGTGCAGCGCGGAAAAAACTGAGGACGGAACCGAAATAATGCGAGACTACGAATCTTTCCGCTTTTTATTTATCACTCTCCGCTTTTTTCTCTAGTTTCGTACACAACCTCTATCCTTTGATTTATCTCTCTTGCTTTCACTCTCTTTCTCGATAACTCGACTCTCTCTGAACGACAGAGTCGACACACCGCGCGCTGGCCACACTACCTTCTGAACGCTGCTGGCTCCCGGCTGGCCGACTCAACCCCATGCCTCGCGACTCGGAACCCTCTCTCTCTCTCTCTCCCGCTGCAAACGCGCTCCTTTCCGCTCGCCCCCCTCCCGACGCGTTTGCCGACTCGAGTTCGAACGCACTGACGCGCTGCCCGGCCCAGTTGGTTGCGAGCGCCATCTACCGGCGAAGCGCGGGACTCTGTTCGTTGCGTAGCGCGGCCGGTAGAGGGCAGCAGCCGCTTGGTCGCGCGGTTGATCAATTTCCATCAATAAAAATCGCTCAATTCTCTACACACGCGCGATTCCCACGACAATTATCGATTTCCCATAAAGAATTTCTGTTTAGATTGTTATATTTATGTTGACGATTCCCACACGCGAATTACTCGATTCGCGCCATTTTTTTTCAAGCTAATCACGCCGGGGCGTAGCGATTTGCAAATCTGCTCCTTTTATCGGTCTTTGCGTAACAAAGCTGCAAGGAACACGAGATTAATCGGCATCTAGTCG
Organism: Hyposoter didymator; assembly: GCA_037952995.1. NCBI lineage: Eukaryota > Metazoa > Arthropoda > Insecta > Hymenoptera > Ichneumonidae > Hyposoter > Hyposoter didymator. Next base: position 14,926,874 of record JBAJMU010000004.1, on the reverse strand, counting down.
TCGTTTCAACGTGGCGGAGACTCTCGCGTGCGTCTCGTGACAAAAAAATCGCGTTTGGGCGTAAAATTGACGCGCGTGCATATAGATCAGCATCAACAGGTAGGATTCGGTGTAATGCGCGAATCGCGCTGCTGCCGCTCTCCCCGAAATAAACTCGTCGAGTTGAACGCATTCTCATGAATCGATTCTCTCCATAATAGATTTTTATGCTCCGATCGATAACCAAAGTAAGTTTTACCTCGATGCCGCGCGACCAATCGCGAATTAATCGCACGTATCATCGTTTACGACCAAATATGGTCATTTTTCCGTTTGTGGGCCATATGAACACGCGCCAATGCGAATTAAGGTCAAAACCTTGTTTTCGCCTCAAAGTTAGGCCCGTCCTCATCGAGCTATAGCTCCGTGTACATATATATACGCCGTATTTGGTTACAGCAACGAGAAAAATTTACACGAACCTTCGGAGAGGGAGATTCAACGGTCAAGGAAAAAAAAAAAAACTATTGTTGGCCCTCGTGTGTTAAATGAATCATAAAAAAAATCCTTATTCGGCCAAGGAGCACGAGAAAATTCTCGACTGACATTAATTTGCGTATTATCGATAAATTGCTGCAAAAATCATGGAAATTTATTTATGTCGTTAGAAATGGAAAAAATTCTTCGTAAAATGTTTCGTCTCCTCGAAAAAATTGACAAATCGTGACTTTTGCGAAAAAATGGCTGGGAATTTTTCAAAAACACAGTTTCTCATAAAAAATTAAGGAGGAAGACTCTCGATCCCATAAAATCCCATGAAAATCCCATAAAAAATAAAATTCAATATTCAGGATCGCGGCTTTCCCAAAAATGATGGGAAATTATTATTTTTTTCTTATTCATGAAAATTTGGAATCAATTTTTGGGAAAAGCCGCGATTTTGTAAAATATTTACGATTTTTTTTTTTTTTTNTTTTTTTTTTTCCTTTGGATCGTCGACAGAATTCGTTTTCGCTGAAATCTGCGATTCGAGCTGGAAAAATGTCTTCGTACGGAGCTAAATTGGACGTCGACATCAATAAATACGCAAAGGACAAAAATGTATGTCGAAATTTGTGGATTTTTCGAAAACGTATCGATTTTTGGGGAAATTTGTGTTGGAAAATTTTTGGCACGGAAAATAATGGAAATACGAATTTCTCGCACAGGCCACGATCGTCGATCTACGGAGCGACACTGTGACAAAACCTTCCAAAGCCATGCGAATCGCCATGTCGAATGCCGACGTCGGAGACGACGTCTTTGGCGAAGATCCCACTGTCAATCGTAAGGAATAACGAGTAATTCAAATTTGCGAGCTTTGCGAGACATTTTTTTTGCTCCGAGCTTTATGGACGATTTTTTGGGCCTAGAATTGGAGCGAAAAGCTGCCGAAATGGTTGGAAAAGAAGCTGCTCTGTTCGTCACTTCCGGAACCATGGGAAATTTGATTGCCAGTAAGTTTTTTTTTCTCTGCCATGAAAAAATTGTCAAAATTTCGTAAAAATCGTGTGGAGGAGCAGAAAATGATTTTTTTTACGAGAAAAACTTGATCGAACGTTCATCGAGGCCCAAATTTTGCTCAACAATCATTTTCAAAGCTCCAGACTCTTTTTTTTTCTCTGCCATGGGAAAAAATGGTCGAAATTTCGTAAAAATCGTGTGGGGGAGCAGAAAATGATTTTTTTTGAGAAAAACTTGATCGAACGTTTATCAAGGCCCAAATTTTGCTCAACAATCATTTTCAAAGCTCCAGACTCTTTTTTTTTCTCTGCCATGGAAAAAATGGTCGAAATTTCGTAAAAATCGTGTGGAGGAGCAGAAAATGATTTTTTTTACGAGAAAAACTTGATCGAACGTTCGTCAAGGCCCAAATTTTGCTCAACCATCATTTTCAAAGCTCCAGACTCTTTTTTTTTCTCTGCCATGCAAAAATTGTCGAAATTTCGTAAAAATCGTGTGGGGGAGCAGAAAATGATTTTTTTTTACGAGAAAAACTTGATCGAACGTTCGTCAAGGCCCAAATTTTGCTCAACCATCATTTTCAAAGCCGCAGACTCTTTTTTTTTCTCTGCCATGGAAAAAATTGTCGAAATTTCGTAAAAATCGTGTGGGGGAGCAGAAAATGATTTTTTTTACGAGAAAAACTTGATCGAACGTTTATCAAGGCCCAAATTTTGCTCAACAATCATTTTCAAAGCTCCAGACTCTTTTTTTTTTCTGAAAAAAAGTCAAGCAGCTCTTTACGAGGATTCTCAATCGAAATGGAATAATTTGACAGTAATGGTTCATTGCAACGAGCGAAGTTGCGAGGCGTACTGCGGCGACAGATCGCACACGGTGTTGCACGAGCAAGGAGGAGCAGCGCAGATCGCAGGCGTGACGTTGAGTCCCATAGCGAATGGAGAAGACGGAACGTTCAGTCTGGAGACTCTGGAGTCGAGGATGCGGAAGGATCGTCTGCACGAGCCGACGTCGAGGCTGGTGATCGTGGAGAATACGTTCACCGGCAACATCGTGGCTCAGTGCTGGTTGGACGAGTTGGCGGCGAGGGCAAAGGAGCGAGATTTGAAGTTGCACATGGACGGAGCACGTTTGTGGAACGCTTCGGTGGGTTCGGGGCTGTCGGCTGCGAGGATCGTCGAGAATTTCGATTCCGTGACGTTCTGTCTGAGCAAAGGTCTCGGGGCGCCTGCAGGATCGATTTTGTGCGGCAACAAAGATTTCATCACGCGTGCGAGACGCGCGAGAAAAGTTTTGGGCGGTGGAATGCGCCAAGTCGGAGTCCTCGCGGCGGCAGGCATCGTCGCCCTCGAAGAAACGATCCCGCTGCTCAAGGACGACCACCGACGAGCCCGGCAACTGGAAACCGCGATAAACAAACTGCAAACAGAATTTTTCCAACAGATTCGAGATACAGGAATAAAAACGAACATGGTTGTTCTTCGCGTGCCCGAGGATCGTGACTACGACGCAAACAATTTTGTCCGCAGGCTGAGCCTCGTTCTCGACGAACCTGACGAACCCAGAGTCATCGTCAGGGCTCTGGCTCTTTCTAAGAAAATCGTGAGACTCGTTCTTCATCGTGACATCGACGACGCGATGCTCGAAGCTGCCATTTCCAAAATCGAATACGTTTTAAAGTTGAAAAGCTGCTAAAATATTTCAACTCAATAAATTTGCTTCAAAATTCTTTTTTTTATTTTTTATTTCAAATTTTTACCCAAGTTTTTGAGTTTTTGAAAAACTTGCGGTTCCCGTAACATTTTACTACTCCCCAGCATTTAGATTCGTGTTAATAACGGAAACTCCTTCCGGGATAAAATTTAAAGGACTTTTTCGGAGATTTTCTGAATTTTTTTCTTTTTTTTTCAATTTTAACCCTTCGAGTACACACTGGGTCATTTTGACCCCAACAATTTTCCGTCACCCGATTATTTGGCCCAAAAAATAAATTCAGGGCCATGAAATTCGATTTTTTTTAGTTTTCATGAAATTTTCAGATTCAAGGTCAGGAAGTTCGTAAGAAAATGAGGAAAAAAAGGTGATACCTTGAAAAGTTTGGTTCCGTAATCCTTTATTACTCCCCAGCCTTTAGATTTTAATGAATAATAAAAACTCCTTTCCAAACAGAATTCAAACGAGTTTTTCAAAGTTTCGGAATTTGCTTCTGAATTTTTTCTTCCAATTTGAACCCTCCGAGTACACACTGGGTCATTTTGACCCCAACAATTTTCCATCACCCGATTATTTGGCCATGAAATTCGATTTTTTTTAGTTTTCATGAAATTTCCAGATTCAAGGTCAGAAGGATCGTAAGAAAATGAGGAAAAAAGGTGATACCTTGAAAAGTTCGGTTCCGTAACCCTTTATTACTCCCCAGCCTTCAGATTTTAATTCATAATAAAAATTCCTTTCGAAATAAAATTCAAACGAGGTTTTCAAAGTTTCGGAGTTTGTTTCTGAATTTTTTCTTCCAATTTTAACCCTTCGAGTACACACTGGGTCATTTTGACCCCAATTTGGCCATGAACTTCGAGTTTTTTAGTTTTCACGAAATTTTCAGATTCGAGGTCAGAAGGATCGTAGAAAAATGAGGAAAAAAAGGTGATACCTTGAAAAGTTCGGTTCCGTAATCCTTTATTACTCCCCAGCCTTTAGATTTAAATGAATAATAGAAACTCCTTTCGGAATAGAATCAAAATGGGTTTTCGTTGAGTTTCTGAGTTTGCGTGGAGATGGAAAACGCTACTCGGCCGTGATTCAATTCTGGAAAGCATCGTTGACCGGTTCCTCGTCGTCCTCGTCTTCCTCGCCTTCGCTCTCGAAGGTATTATCAGGAATATCGTAGAGTCGGATCATAGGCTTGTTGGGATCTTTCATAATGAGATATTTTCCGTCTTTTTGTTTGAGGCAAATATCGATGATGCAACGGAGAATGCCCCAAGCGTTGTCCATGTTGAGGTTTATTTGGGTGGCGAATTCGTTGGGTTTGTATTGCTGGGTGCCGAGGATAACGTGTTTGGAAGAGTCGCGGACCGAGGCACGGGAAACATATCCGAACTTGAGTTGGTCGGAGCCAGCGAGAAGAGCCTGGACGGTCCATTTGGCGAGTTTGCACGCGTTGTTGCGAAGTTCGTTGGCGAGGACAGCGCCGCGTTGGGTGTCGAGTTTTTGTCGCCATTCGACGCCGTTGGCCAATTTCGAGTCCCATTCGTTGAGGGCCTTGATGGTGAGGAACTGGGTCTCGTTGTTGGGGCCTTGCATAACAGCATCGTGTTCGCAACGACAGACAAGAGTGACGCCGTTGTTCAAGTCCCATTTGCGATAGCGATAAGCAACGCTGGCAACGTCGCTCTCTTCCTCTTCGGAGATGAAGGGATTTCCTTCCTCGAACTTGTAACGAGGCTCGGTGGACTTTAGAACTTGTTGGGAAAAGTTGTGATTTATAAAAGTTGCTTCGAGGGCTAAATTCCGGGGGGAATTCAATGAATTTCCATCGTCCTGTGGCGGCTCGACGCTCGTCTCGTTCACCGTCAAAAGATCGAATTCCGTGTTGTCGCGCTTGTCAAAAAACAACTTGTCTCCGATCTTCTCGATAACGATGTCCCACGAATAATTGCTCCGCGTGGAACACATTATCGTCGCCAGTATCGCGTCCGTCGCGTATACGTTTCCTTCAGTTTTTGACAACTTGCGGATCACCGGGTCGTCGGTCGTTGTCACCGTGTGGAATATACGGTCGATTCTCTGCAGCGGCTTCTCGTTCTTCACGTTCACACGGTCGTACGTTTTGTCGTAATACTCCAACGAACCAGCGCACAATATATCTTCGCCGTCCTTCACTCCGGGCAACGAGAGCTTGGCCAATCGAGGGAAATCCATTTCCTCGATCGTCGACCAATCCGGACGCACCGTCACCGAAGCATCTCGAATCTTTATCGGCGGCTGATTCTTATGGTTTCTCAATCCCTGCTGACGACCCCAGCGCTTGGTCTGTCCCTTGCGCTCCCTTTCCCTCAGCTTCAACTTTCCTAGCTGCTGCATCTGGTTCATTCCGCCACGCTGACCTCCGCGCCCTCTCATGTTTCGCTGATTCTTTCCAAAACGACCGCGTTGGTACGGCGGCTTCTGCACTCGCGTCGTATCCACCAGGTGGAACGTCGACTCATCCTCGTCGTGATAATACGCGTATTGACTTCCCGAGCCAAACTGCGACGCGTACTTGTCTGTAATTTTTTCAATTTATTAATTCGTATCCAAATTGTACCGAGGGATCGAGTCGGAAGCCACGCCCACGTAAAGATGGAAAGGAAAGATCCGTTTCGCCGGAAGAATTTGACATTTCCGAAAGACGAAAACCAAATTTTATCAATTGTCGTAGTCTCGATTTCGAAAGTTGCATAAAAAACACGACTTCCCTCTTTCTCCCGTTTTTTTGTCGTTTTACAGCATTTTTTACGATTTTCTTGACTTTCAACAAAATTGCACCGAGCTCACGCGATTCTGCATCAGAAAACGAAAAGAATGAACCCCGAGTTGAACTCTTTTCGTCAAATTTTACGGGAGATACGAATTTTCTAAAATTGGGGTCATTTTGACCCCAGGTTAGCGGAATAGGGGGAAAAAATGAGGTTATCGTTTTAAGGTTATGGTTGAGTTTTGATGGATTGATGAAAATCCATTAAAAAGCGAAAAATTGTTCGAAAGTTTGAGGTTATGTTGACCGGGGAGTGGAAAACTGGAAAATGTTGACACTTACTCGTGAATTTTTTGTCCTGGAAAGCAGCGCCGGTCCAGTCGGAAATCTGCAGAAGAATCGAGTAGAAAAAAGTTAAAATTTGAGGACAAAAGTCTCAGCTGTTAGGACGGTCTGTCGAGTTGAGAAAATAGGCGTTTCTTACCTTTCCAAGGCGATCACCCTTCGAAAATGGCTGATACGGTATATCCTTGAATTGATCCGGCAACTCGTACGGTCCCCAACCGTCCGGATTGTTTTGTATCGCCGGTTCTTGGAAATGTACCGGTTCCTCTTTTTGAGGAGTTTCCTCCACAGTTTCGTTGGCCATGTTCGTATCGGATTGTTAAACTAATAAGGGGACATGCTTTCACGCAAGAAAATTCACACTCAATCCACGCGTATGCGTCCCACGAGACGAACGAGTCACAGAGCCACAGTGCGTCGCACCGGAACACTTAGCAAACGGAAGAGACGCTGACGACATGTTGCCCATGTCCGCCATCTTAGAATTCGCAAAAACGTCAAATTACCGTCTAATAACCACGGGGGGGTCAAGTAACTCGAAGCATTTTTGTTTTTGAGCTTTAGAAGTAAATTTTCCGTTCGATTTTTGTGAAACATCGAATTCAAACGATTTTTTCGATCGCACGAAACTTTTTAGCGCCGTTTGGACAAAAACTTCTTTTCCACTTTTTATTTCCTTTCGGTTGCCACCTTGCAGCGCGTTCGCAGCGCCTCTCGTGTCGATTCCCAGAACCGAGCCCACACCAAAACACCAAAATCAAAATTACGTCGCGCTCGTATTTTTATATCAAAGAAAATTGTTCGTTTATCGCGACATCGATCGAGCCCAAATTTCCGATATTTTTACATGAAGATGCTCAGTGATTCCGAGCTTTTCGTTCAACTATGTGAAAATTGTGATATTCCGGTGCCGCCGGAAGTTCTTGAACAGATTCAAATCGCCAGGTTAGTGTCGTCCTGCGTGAGCAAAAGTTTTTCGTTCTTTATACACACGACTCACGCACCTTTTCGAAAGTATTTCGATTTTACCCAGCAAACAAATTCAAACAGACATTTCGCTTCATCAAAATTTCTCCACCATTCCCATTTCGATCACGTAAAACTCTCGAATTTGGTCGACGCCATAGCAACATATACAAAACGGGAGCAATCTGTCACACGACAGCTGTTCGCTCCCCAATTTCACGTCATCGAAAATAAACAAGTCACCATAACCTTTATGTTTTAAAATTCGAAACTTTAAGCCAAATTCATAAAAATGATTAATTGATTATAATCGTTCGATATTTAAAGGATTCCCACATGAAAAATTTCGAATTTGAAGATAAAATTCTTTAAAAATTCAGACTCTCACGATCCATTCAAAAAATTCATTTTCCAAAACAATTCATCGAAAAAAAACCAAAAAACCGACAATAAAATTAAAAAAATTGAACAATTTTACAAAAAATTGCAAATTTCAACAAAATTCAAACTCCATCACGATCCATGTAAAAAAATTCATTTTCCGAAATAGTAATTTGAAAATAAACAAAGAATTGAAATAATTGGAGGTTCTCTTTGCATTAAAATTCTCGTTGATTTTGTCGCAGCAAAACTGGCGAGCTGAAATTATCGTCCATGTCGATCGTCGTTCCGATATGTGGAATTCTCGCACGGGTATTGGCGTCGAGTTTGACGATAAGGAAAGTGGATCTGGGGGATTGCATGTTGCTATCGAAAGGGCTGAGCAGTATATTGGGCGCGTTGTGCCAAGGCTCCAACGTGACGTGCTTGAACTTGAAAGGCAACAATATAAACGGCGCGTCGGTAGGGCAGTTGGGAAAGATATTTGTGCGCAACAATACGCTGAAGGAGTTGTCGTTGGAATGGAACAGTTTGGGGGGCGATTTGGAAGAGTTTGGTAAATTTTGCGAAGGGCTCGCGACGAACCACAACGTGGAGACGTTGGATTTGCGATACAATCAGATTTCTCCGCACTGTGCGGAGGCTCTGGGGAAAGCTTTGCGAGCAAACAAATCGTTGAGGAGCGTGGATCTGGCATGGAACGCTTTGGGTCTGCGAGGGGGGCAATTGTTGCTGGAGGCTTTGCGAGAAAATCAAGGATTGACAAAATTGAATCTTCGAGGAAATTGCGTGCCGGACGATGTGGTTTTCGCGATTGACGAATTGTTGCACAAAAATCAAGTTGCCAGCCTCGTTTCGCAGGCGACGATCAACGAGAGCTTGACGAAACTTTCTTTGCTTCGCGACCAAGTCAAAACGTCGAGCCAAAAGTTTCTGGATCACTCGGGAAAGATCGAGGCAACGAAAATCCTCGAGACTCAAGCCGAAGCAGAGCCCCAGGCTCTCGGGGACTTGGAAACGGAGAGCAAGAACGAGGAGGAATGTGAAAAAGACTCTGCGTCGATCCAAGCCAACAAAACGATCGCTAAATTGAACGAAATGCTGCAGGAACGTGGCGCAGCGATCGAGCTACTGACCAAAGAAATAAACACTCGGGCCAAGGACACCGAGGCTGTTGAAAAGCTCGCGCAACAGTTGGAGACCGAGATAAAGTTGTTGAAGGAAGAGAGAGAGATTTTGCACGCAGAAAAGTCTCGAGAAATTTGCGAATTGCGAGAGATTCGTGAGAAATCGGAGGATCATTGGCAGCGAGAATACAAAAAGTTGGAGGAGAGTCTTCGGGAGAGTTTGGCTCGTGAGAAGGAGCTCGAAGCTCGTGTCGAGCGTTACGAGCGCGAGATTCGTAAAATAACAACGGACATGACATCGTTGCGTGAAAAAACAGTTTCGCAGACTCGATCGTACGAGGATCTCATTGCCAAGAGTAGGATCGAGTTGCATCGTGCAAAGAGAGAGACTCGGGAACGAGAAAATCGGCACAAAATAGAAACGAGTCTCCTGAAGACGAGTTTGAAAGAAAACACCGAGGCCTTGGAAGAGTGTCAAGCGCAGTTGCAAAAGACTCGTGTCGAACTTCGAGAAACAATCGAAAAAGTATCGACGTCGAAAACGCGAATTTCCGAGCTGGAAAAACAAAATTCTCGGCTCCTTCGGGTCGAGGAATCTTACGAAAAACTTAAAGAAGATAAAAAACTGGTGGACGAGCAATCTCGAGATTTTCGAACAACTGTCACGAGCCTCCAACGACAAGTCGCTAAATTACAAGGAGAATTAATCGAGCCCAACAGACGATACGAGCTCCTCAAAGACGAGCTCGAACAAGAGAGAGAAAAAAATGCAAGACTGAAGCTCGAGCTGGGGGAAGAGCGTTCGAGACATCAGGAACAAAACTCCCAAATCCAAACCCTCAACGCGCAAATAACTGCCCTCAATAATCAAATAAACGAAATACAAAATAATCACATGCTCGCCATCAGGGAACTCGATAAGGAAAGAAAAATCCTTAAAGATGCAATTACCAACAAAGAAAGAGATTTCAACGACTTGAAGTGAGTACAATGAGATTTCCATTAACCCTTAATGGTCACACGTGGGAAAAAATATTCTTACGAAAAAGAAACGAGAAAGAAAATTCATTTTTGCAGAATTTTTTTTTTCGACATTTTTTTTATATTAAAAATTGCACGAATTTAATAGAATCGTCAGGATCGTTACTCGAGGCTTGAAAATACGTTGTAGTATTTTTATTTTATTTTTTTAAACGATTTTTCAACTACTCATCGCCTTCAAAAGTATACTTTTTGGAACGGTCGCTAATTTAACCAGTTCCACCCGAAAGCATGCTATTTCGGACTTATGAAACGATTTTTCTTTTTTTTTAATTGAAAATTACAATTTCTGCATCATTTTTTGTAAAAAAAAACGTCATTTTTGCAGAATTTTTGTTTTTCGACATTTTTTCAATATTAAAAATTGCACGAATTGAATAGAATCGTCATGGTCGTTACTCGAGGGTTGGAAATACATTGCAGTATTTTTTTTTTATTTTTTTAAACGATTTTTCAACTACTCATCGCCTTCCAAAGTATACTTTTTGGAACGGTCGCTAATTTAACCAGTTCCACCCGAAAGCATGCTATTTCGGACTTATGAAACGATTTTTCTTTTTTTTAAATTGAAAATTACAATTTCTGCATCATTTTTTGTAAAAAAAAACGTCATTTTTGCAGAATTTTTGTTTTTCGACATTTTTTCAATATTAAAAATTGCACGAATTGAATAGAATCGTCATGGTCGTTACTCGAGGGTTGGAAATACATTGCAGTATTTTTTTTTTATTTTTTTAAACGATTTTTCAACTACTCATCGCCTTCCAAAGTATACTTTTTGGAACGGTCGCTAATTTAACCAGTTCCACCCGAAAGCATACTATTTCGGACTTATGAAACGATTTTTCTTTTTTTTAATTGAAAATTACAATTTCTGCATCATTTTTCGTAAAAAAAACGTCATTTTTGCAGAATTTTTGTTTTTCGACATTTTTTCAATATTAAAAATTGCAAGAATTGAATAGAATCGTCATGGTCGTTACTCGAGGGTTGGAAATACATTGCATTATTTTTATTTTATTTTTTTAAACGATTTTTCAACTATTTATCGGCCGATAACGACCCCAATGACTGTTACGTCACAATCTGGGGGTGTGACTATCGAGGGTTAAATAAACTCAATGAATCAATCGAGTCAGTTGCACTTTCTCAGTAATTCCAAAATTTGAAAATTTTCGTGTGATTTTCAGGACGGAGGAAGTGCAAAGAGCGAGTCAACTGTACGCAGCATTCAGCAAGTATTATTTGGGTTCGATAGGTCCCAACGTGACATTATGAAATCGAATATATCGCTAGAAACTCATCTCCCACCTGTTGATTCACAATTTTGTAAATAATTTTTTATACAACCAAACATTTATCCACTCGCGGTCTCCAGTTTTTTTACAGTAAGGTCATTAGTCGATCGGTCGATTGCACAAGTTGCAGGTGTAGTAAATAGTTTCCTCGGAAAGACAAACATTCGTGTGCGTTATTATCGAATCCCGAGAACGATAGAGCGTGCGTGAAAAAGACTCTTGGACATTGGTTGACGGTTCAAAATATAGAGTGCAGTAAGGAGATGCGTTAAAAATGCATAATCGCCTTGACGATCCCCCCAGTCGACGTAAAATCAAAAAAACAAAAAAAAAAAACAAAAAAAATTCAACCAGTTCAAGGTCAACGTTGAATTATTGATTCCAATTTTTTTTTCCATGTTTTGTGCACGATATAAAGTTCTGCCGATGTTTCGAATCGATTGGCAACGCGTCTGAAGCGAAAAGCTTCGATGGAAAATGCTCATTTTGCAAATATCGTAATTTGAATCATAAAAACTGAATCGTCAACTAAAAATCCAGTTTGTTTCGTCACATGAAATAATGACGAAGTTGCGAGGACAGAATAAATTCTTTCTCAGGCGATGGCCGAGGCAATTCGTCACGAAAAGCCTTGTACATAAATAGAAGAATGTTTGACATTCCTCTGACACACACACAAACAGGCAAATAACCAAGACAGACTCGGGGAGCTGTGCACACATTACTTTCGTGATAACTATCATAGGTGTGTAGTTATAGGTTTGAGCGATTGCAGTATTTTACCATCCAAGGTGAAAAACAATTATCTACGCTTGGCAATTCTCGCTAAACGATTTTCATCATTTTTCCACGTATTATTACTTCGTTCGAGTCTCAACGAGCCTACGAATTACTACCTTAATGAACTTCCGCTAATAATTTACAATCATTATCGTCTCTTTATCGTCAACTCTTAATTAACCGAACGAGCTTTTCTTCACAAGATTTTTCGATCTTAAAAAAATATAATTTAAACATTTCCTCAACTTTTTTCGAAAAATACTCGAAACTGCAAACGGACGATGAAAAACATTTTTTTAATTATACTAAATTTTGAAAATTGCCAAATTTTTCTACCATCCACGAAAATCGTCTCTAGTGTTAACTCTCGATTAACCGAACGAGCCACTGTCCATATTTTTCGACATATATAAAGAAAAAAGAAAAAAAAATCCAAGAATCTTTAAAAATGGCAATTGGACGATAAAAAAGATTGGAGAAGTTTTTAAAAATTCTGCAGAAAGCACAATTTCTCTACAATCCATGAAAACCGTCTTTATTGTCATCTCAAGCCACAGTCCATATTTTTCGACATATAAAAAAGAAAAAAAACTCCAAAAATCCTTAAAAATGGCAATTGGACGATAAAAAATATTAAAGAAATTTTTCAAAATTCTGCAGAAAGCACAATTTCTCTACAATCCATGAAAACCGTCTCTATTGTTGTCTCAAGCCACAGTCCATATTTTTCGACATATAAAAAAGAAAAAAACTCCAAAAATCTTTAAAAATGGCGATTGGACGATAAAAAATATTAAAGAAAGTTTTCAAAATCCTGCAAAAAGCACAATTTCTCTAAAATCCACGTCTTGATCGTCAACTCTTAATTAACAATTTTTTTTTTCCAAAAATCCTCAAAAGTGACAATTGAACGACGAAAAAGGAAAATTTTTCAAAAAATCTCCCAAAAAAGCTTAGTGTGTCTAGAACCGACAAGAATGTCGTGGAAAATAGTAACGGTAGGATGTTTTGAAAGTCGTTGATAAAATTCGAGCAATATTTCCTCAAGATTGCACGATTTTCCGTCGCACGAAGGAATCCAATGAAATATAGCTATTTTGACGAACGAGAGAAGCCATTAATTCATCATGTGCTCGTTGCTCGTGTCAATATTTAATGGAAAGAGATTCCAGCTGGTAGTCGCACGATAGCGCGTGTCGTTTAGTACACACACACCCACACACCCACACACATCGAAAGAAAACAAAAGAAAAAGCCTTGAGCACGAACAAAACAGGATAAAAAGGCGTCTCGAAATTTTCTAGGTCAGCCATGCAAAGGCAGAAAAAAACGAGGAGAAAAATGAGTATCAACTTTTCAGCTCGTCATCATAACAATGATAATTATTAAAGAAATTTATTCTCATCTGCAGAATAAATCTGCATCGATTAAAAAAAAAGGAAGAAAAAAAAATGTTTCGAAGTTTCTGTCTCGCCGAAAAGTTTTTCTATGCACTTTTTATCGAATCGATGGGATTGCATCGATCCGCATGATTTTTAACATCGAAATAACCAACAAAAATGACTTTTGACAATAAATAATTCTTTAATAATTTAACATTAAAAAATTTATTCTCATCTGCAGAATAAATCTGCATCGATGATAAAAATGGAAGAAAAAAAAATGTTTCGAGGTTTCTGTCTGGCCGAAAAGTTTTACAATGCACTTTTTCGATGAATCGATGAGATTCGATCGATCTGCATGATTTTCAACATCGAAATAACCAACAAAAATGACTTTTGACAATAAATAATTCTTTAATAATTTAACTTCATGTTTCTATACATTTTACATCATTATAATTATACAAAATACATACATTTTTTAAAAATCCTTATTATTTTTATTAATTTTATAATTTCTATAGATTTCTCAACACTTGGTCCGTAAACATTTTTTCCCGAACCTTTCGTGGGTAAATCTGGACACACGGTTTATTTTCAGCCTTTCATTAAATTCCAAATATTCCGAAAAAAAATTTCCAAAATCTTCGACTTGAAATCCCAATGAACAAAATTGTTGAAAAATTGTTTTTCCTCGTCCAACAACACGAAAGACTCGGGTTTACGGACCAAGTGTCAGCGAACGTGGGTGAATAAAGGGGAAGGTCGATGATACGAGAGAAAAAATGGGAAAAATCGTACAATATCGATGCACGACGTAATTATTATCTCAATCGCCAAATATTTAGCTAGTCGCGAAAAAAAAAAAAGAAAAAAATAAGGAAAATGGCAATTGTAAAAAGGACAAGATTTCGAAATGATAAATAAAGGGAGATTATTTGTATTATACAAATGGCAGTTACGGCTTATAAGTCTCTCATTTCGAGGCACTACTTAAGACTCGGCGCGTCCACATAATTTCCTCCTCGTCAGGCTTTTATTAATTATTATTATTATTATTATTAATATTATTATTATCAATATAATGAACGCTAATGAAATATTATCTCTAATATAGAGATAGGCTCGCCGATAGTTGCTGAAAAAATGGCGCGTGACGACGAGTCCCTTGAGAGAGAGAAAAAAAAACCAAAAAATGTTGAAAATTTTTTTTTCTCCCCTCGCTGGACGCTCGTCTTAAAAATAAATTGGACTACGTACAACTTTTCCAACATACCGAGTGGTTTTTTTTTCTAATTTTAATAGAATTTTCTATTTTTCTCGAGAAAAAAAAACAAAAAAACGTTTTTCAGTTTTTCCAAAGCGTTTACAACTCCCTAACGCCGTGCAACTCGCAGTCGAGCCTGCGCTCCGTCAGTCGTTCGGTCGGTTAAAATAATCCTCGTGAGTTATCGTCGCCGTTGAGTTTTCGAGGCAATTAAAAATTCTCGTTGCATTGGAAAGAAAAAAAAAATGACGCGAGGGAAAAATGGAAATCTGCTCGACAACTGTCTGGCTCTCGTGATCGCGCTAATTATGGCGGAACGCCTTGAACGTTGATACAACACGAATATCGATTCAGCGATGTATATTTTATTTTTCCAACTAAAAAGCTTGTCACTTTGGAGAAAGTGCGAGTTTCTTCGATGAGAGATTAGTCACAGTCTAAAAAAATGGATCGAGCGAAGTGAAATTCGTGTGTATCGAAAAGTTTTCTTCAATTATTTCTTTTCGTTAATTTATTATCGTCAAAATAGACTCGTCAGGTTCAGCATTTTCGTAAATCTAAATTATACGTTAACATGAGACAATATTTTTCGTCAGTACGAAAACATCGTGCAGAATTCTCATCTCAGCAAATTAACGAAATTCGTCGAAATAAATGTTTGTCGAAACTTTCGAGTTTGATAAAAATTCGATTATTTTTAACGAGCGATTCGCATTCAATGGAATTCGATAAATCTCCAGAAAGTGGAGAAAAAAAACGAAAAAAATTTCTCGATGAATGAAACTTTGGAAAAATTCGCTGCTTTGTCGAACTTTTGATCGTGCTTTTTTTTCGTTAACACAGACTCGTATCGCCCCGACGAAGGAAAAAAAGTGAAATTTTCATCAATGGCCAAAAAGCGACAAACATTTATCTCGATAAAATCGTTTTTCGCTATTTTCGTGAGAAAAAAAAGGCTGAAAATTGGTAGAAAACGATGAATTCGTTTGTTCGTGGGATTCGCAACTAAAATATGATTTTTGATCGATAAGTTTAATCCGGAGATGCAAGAAAATTTGATTTTCGAATCAACAGTTTTTTCCTTCCTTTCCACGCAGCACTTTCGTAACCAACGTGCGTTTCGTACGAAAGCTCGAGATTGTCAAGACAAACGAAACTGCGTGTTCGTCTGTTTTTTCTCTTCAATTTGTTCGTCGACGTAATACTAAGAGAAAAAAAAACAAAATCGAGGCTCGAGACGAGTTTCTCCTTGGCCCAAAAATCCGGAGGTTCAGGCAAAGCGCAAGATTTCCATTGAAACAGTTTCTCGAAATGACTGTTTTGTTTTCCATTGAGAAAAGAGAGAAAAGTGTTTTTTTTTTCGAGGAGGCAAGAAAAATGGAAATTTCGAAAAGATCGCGTAGCAAATTTAACACGAGCCTGAAGTTTGCAACGTTGGCATCACGAACGAAAAATATTTCCTGTCGCCTGAATTTTTTAAATTTTTAAATTTTAATTAATTTTTTAATTAATTAATTAATTAATTAAATTTCAATTAAAAATTTAGAATTTTAATTCCGAAAAATTGTCGAGATTTTAAAAATTCTAAATTTTTAATTAAAATTTAATTAATTAATTAATTAAATTTTAATTAAACTTAATTAATTAATTAACTAAATTTAATTAATTAATTAAATTTTAATTAAAAATTTATGATTTTTGAAATCTCGACAATTTTTCGGTTAGGCTTTCGGTTCGCGAGTCTGCTGAAGAAAAAATAGGATTTCGTTGGGTTCCAACGTCGCAAACTTGGACTCGATAATTTTACAAACTGTACGGATATTCGGCGAGATAGTTTTTAATGAGAGGAGGAAGAAAATGAGTGTTCAATCGATGTGTATTAACGGCGATTCTGGCGAGATGTGATAAGCTTTGAACTTCCTTGACGAGAGGTTTGGTGAGATAGATTTGTCCGTACAATTGTCCGCTGTAATCGACCCAAACTTCTTTGCGATGTTCGTCGATGCGTTTGGAATAGTCGACGTAATATTGTAGCATTTTGACGGGGCATTCGAAGAGAGGCATTGCGAGGCTGAGTCGTGGTTGCGCGTCGAGGCGAAAACGTCCGAGGAAATAGTGGACTCTGACGGAGGTGGGTCCGCGTGGAGTTTGGACGGAGACAGCGAAAACGAATCTGCTGTCGGAACTGTCTCGCATGAGCCAGCGTCCGACGGGAGTATTTTTCAAAAGAGTTTCGCTCTGTTGCCAGCTGAGGCCTTCGTGATACCATCCGCTGATTTGGAGTATTCTTTTGACTCGTTTGAGTCTGAAGAAGTCGTGGTCGATGGAGTAATTGTCGAAGGTCCAGGGACAAGGCATGAGCCAGGAGAGTGGAGTGGTGGGAGAATCGTTTTGTCTCTGATTGTTGGAGGAGTTGTCGGTCGTTGTTGTTTCGTTGTTGTTATCCAAATGGACGAGTCCGCCGCCGTTGAAATTGTCGCGTTTGGTAGTGGCAGCGACGATTGTGGGGGAATCGTTGGTGCCGGGAGAAGGTCCGGTTGTCGCGGTTATGTTGACGGTGCAATGCTCGACGTTCGGTGGTAATTGTACGGTCGCGTTTACGCGGATTTCCATGGGAGGAGGAGAAGCCTCGTTGCAACATTTTCTTTTGGAGGATTGATCGTGGTCGTTGGTGCGGGAGGTTGAGTGCGAGTTGCTCGCTGCGGAGGATGATTCTTTGTTGTTTTTCTCGGAGCAACAACAGTTCGAATGAGGTTTCTCGGAGTTGTTGGATTCACTATCTTCGGAGATGACGTTGCAGATTGTTTCGTTGGTTTGAGGCTGTGATCGTCGGGTTCCTGGCAGTTCCTGACAGCCGCTCGGTGGCCAGAGACAAAAAGTTTCCAGATTCTCGTTCGTTGGAGATTTATCGGTATTGCTATCGGAGGCTGAGAATGAGGAAGACGAGGATTCATCGTTGCTGTCATTTTCTTGATAAATAAAACATCCGTTGCCGGTTAAATCGATGGGCAAATGTTTTTGAACGAAATAACCACCGCCCACAGATAATTTCGGTCGAATTTCGATTCTCGGCGAATGCACAAAGATCTCTGTGTCGTTGTTGCGAATCAAACAGCCTCCGGACTGTATATTCGGAGTTGTGATTGTCACGGTGCCCCCGGTCAAGTCGCAGCTCGTGTCGATGTGACAATTTGAAAAATCGTTCATCCTCGTCGTTCCTTTCGAACCTTCCATCTCCAGAATTCCCTCCTCCATCCTCGAGAGATTATTTTCTACTTGTTGCTGCTGCTGCTGCTGCAACAGCTGCTGTTGGTAATTAAAACATTTGATCCAATTCTCATTTTCCTGGATTTGGCTGCCAATTTTATTGAATATCGAAGGCTGTTGGATAATCGTTGGTCCGTGGATGATTGTCGGTGCATTGATAAAACAGGCTCGATTGTTTTCTGTGTATTCTCGTGGCACGAGCAAATAGCCACCGCCGAAAAAGGCCTGCTCCTTCCTCGGCGTTTCGCTCTTTTCGAGCATTTCCCTCTTCTCGTCCGTATCATTGGCGACGATGCTTCCTGGCGCCTCCAGATTGCAACAGCCCGGAGCGGGGAAACGATGTCGACAATTCGGACACATTACCGTCAGCATCGTGATTCGATGATTTCGCCTCTCAGCATAATCGAATTCGTCCGAGATCAACTGAAACGAGCAAGAAAGATAAACTCGTTAATGGTTTGTCGTTTTTTGGAAAATTTCATTGTCAGACAATCGATTTTCAGAATTCTTCGTTCGTTTCACTTCCGTTTCATTTTTTTAATAGATTTTTTTGTTTTTGGATCGACAATTTTTGACGTTTCGTCAAAAAAACTGAAAAATTGAGATTAAAGATTGTCGAGTATTTTTTTGTTTGTATTTTCTCCTCTTGGAGGCTCCGGATGAAGAAAAATTCAACAATTATTCCAAAGTTACGATTTAAAAGAAAAAACAATTTTTTTTTTCTTAAATCGACAATTTTTGACGTTTCGTCAGAAAAACTGAGAAATTTTGAGATTAAAGATTTTCGAGTATTTTCTCCTCTTCGAGGCTCCGGATGAAGAAAAATTGAAGAATTATTACAAAGATACGAAAAAAAAGAAAAATAACGCGATAGACAAATGTCTCGAGATTTCGTGAACGACGAGGAAGGCGTGAAAAACGATTTCGTGCATAATAATCAATGAATATAAATACAGAAACGAAGAAAAAAACGTGCGATGAGAAACATCGAAAAGAGAGAGAGAGTTGCATGGTATATCGGGCGTTATCTTAACGGCCTCGATAAAAACAACAATCCGGGGTGTAAAGAATCAACTAAAAGAAAAGCAAAGGCTTGAGGAGATTCTAATAATAGAAATCCGTTGTTTTTTCTCTCCTTCTCGTATTTCATCGTCATTGGATGTCCGAGTGAAGGATTCCAATGAATCGGCTAACCGATAAGCGATTTCCTTGCCCTCCCTCCGTCCCACCTCACTCTTGTTCTTTCCTCGCGATTACTTCGAACCGTAATTGACCGTTACGAGATAAGGCCATGAAAAGAAAAATATGTAAATCTTCGAGTGCATACTGGGTCATTTTGACCCCAACAATTTTCCTTTCTCGATTGTTTCTCATTCAATGGCAACGAATATTTTTTATAACCCTTCGAGTACACACTGGGTCATTTTGACCCGAAAATTTTCGATCGTTTCTCATTTAATGGCAACGAATATTTTTTATAACCCTTCGAATACACACTGGGTCATTTTGACCCGGAAAATTTCCATCGTTTCTCATTTAATGGCAACGAATATTTTTTATAACCCTTCGAGTACACACTGGGTCATTCTGACCCGAAAAATTTCGATCGTTTGGAATTCAATGGTAACGATTTATTTTCCATAAACCTTCGAGTACACACTGGGTCATTTTGACCCGAAAAATTTCGATCGTTTGGAATTTAATGGTAACGATTTATTTTCCATAACCCTTCGAGTACACACTGGGTCATTTTGACCCCGAAAATGTTCTGTCACGAATTTTTTAGCCTTCAATTTCCATTCCATTCAAAAAAAGTTTCTACAAAATAAAAAAACACCAAAAAATTCATATTTTCCGTAATACGACGATTTGAAAAACGCCTTGGGTCAGATTGACCCAATATGCACTTCTCATTATTACGTCGAATTCCAAATACAATGAAAATGCTCCCGATTAGGCAAATGATTGCAAAGCATCGATTAATCATGCTGGACAGCGTTTTTCATTTGAATCATCGATTGCGCGGTAGCAAAGGGTGGCAGAGCACAGCAACGCCGCGGGCACACTCCGTACCAGGAAACCGAGAACCCGGATGTAAATGATACGTGTGTGTATATATATATATGTACCGGTTTTTGACACAAGCGAGTCGGACACTCGCGTCAGTTTCCTCGAATCCAGACCGATACGCAATGGCACCATTACGTAAATTGCTTTTCGACGAGAGTTCCCAGAGCATTCGCGCGCTATTGCGTAGAGCGACAAAATAATCGATAAGTTCGCGATAATCGAAAAATTCATTTCCTCGATACACGAAAATCTTTAATAAAACTTTGTCCCTCCGAGTACACACTGGGTCATTTTGACCCCAACGATTTTTCGTCACCGATCGATTTGCATTTAATGGTGACGATTTTTTTTTTTTTACTCTTCGAGTACACACTGGGTCATTTTGACCCCAACGATTTTTCGTCACCGATCGTTTGGAATTTAATGGTAACGATTTTTTTTTTTCAACCCTCTGTGTACACACTGGGTCATTCAGACCCCAAGAACAACAAGAAACGCATATTTCCCGAAATCAAACGATTTGGGTCAAATTGACCCAATGTGCACTCGAAGCCTCACGATGTGCCGAGAGATTTAAAACCCGAAATATTCCGTTACACAATAAAGTCGGGAAATGACCTTGAAAACTCTTCCTGGATAAATAAAATTTCTCGCGCCCCCTCGAAACGTAAAATTCAATTTTTGTTCCATCATTTTTCCAAATTGTGTCTCCGTTCGTGGCGAGTCTAAAATTTTCAACATCGCAGTCGCAAAACCGTTACAAAAAATTTTCGTCGAATCGATACACCGTTTGAAATGGCACGGAGGCGTTTTAATGAAAAAAACTGAAAGTGTGAACGCGTAAGAATCACAAACGCACCGACGACGAAAATAAAAATCGCGATGATTATTATTGCGAGAAAAAAAACGGTCGACCGTTCGATCTTTTTCCGCGGTAGGCGAAGGAACGAGAGAAAAAAGTGTCAAGAATGTTGGT
>JBAJMU010000004.1:14883629-14897545 GCA_037952995.1 Hyposoter didymator | reverse complement strand
GATTTTTTGGGTAAAAACGAAAGCGTCTATTCGCGATGTATCGCCTTCGACCTTAAAAGGCTCGATGGAGTTTTTGTGCGAGATTTGATGGAGCGACTCGCATAGAGAGACGGTGTGCAAGAATTTTCGTTGTTTCTTTGTCATCGGGGCCTGCACAGAGCCCGCGAGAGAGAAATGTTTTCGTCACAAGGAGAAAAATTTGTGTTGGCTCTTTGGGTTTTGGTCTCTGTTTGAAAAAGGTTCCTGTCGGCTACCTGCATCCGCCCCGGCAGCAGCAACAATTATCCGAAAGGCAAAAGGTAGTGGGAAGAAAAGGAAGAAGAGAAAAAATGGTTTCTCGGTGGGTTTTCGCAGCGGAATGGAGGCGCGCGAGGCCGAGGATTCGAGAGACACGACGCTGCTGCTGCTCGCTCGCTCGCTCGCTCGTCGAATCATTCCCCGTTCTTCTTTCTCTCCTTCGGCTTTCCTCTGGCTCGCTTGTTCGTGCGGCATAGGAATGCGCGCGGCGCGCAGCAAGACCAAACGACCCAAGAGTTCTTTTCTTTTACTGCTGCGGGAGATCGCGTCTGTTACACACTGGGACGAGGAAGTTCTCGGCTGCTCGAGAGAGAGAGAGAGAGAGACGGAAATACAAAACGAAAAAAAAAGAAGCAGCGAGTCTCCCGAGAGCGAGAGAGCACGTTTGGCAATCGAGTGGGAGAATCCGAGGAATCCGACAATCGGCTTTAGTTTCCATTTTCCAGAAGAGAGAGAAAGTTCATTCTCAGCAAACACAAAACTCTTCGTATTTTCCTCACGGAATATCCCCGACTATATATATTTTCACATTTATTTATTTCACGCTTGACTCATAGGAATTACGCCTCCCCCCCCGATTTTGCATCGTTGGAATGCCCAGAAATTTATTATTCATCGCGATCTCCATTTTTCATCGAATTCTCGATCAACTTTCTTTTGTTTTTTCGATTTTATTTGCTCGAGTTATTCGCGAAATACTGATACGCACGAAGAGACGACGCGCGAGTCTTTGCGAAAATTCAACATTCCTGTGAAATCGTTTTTTTCGACGCGAAATTTCACGAAATGCAAAATCGGATTTTCTGACCGGAAAATACGATCGAGAATCGATTTATCGGTTTATTTCGATGCAGAGTAATGCGGGAAACGATGTAATCCCCGGTCGGTTATTTTGTCGGATAATTATCACGATGCATCGACGTTTTTGCGCGATATGTAAATATCGACTCACCTACAAAGCTTTCCGGTGAATTTTCTCGTCTCGTGGGGAAACTTTGCACGAACACACTGAATTTTAATCCTTGCGATCGTAATGCACTAGATTTTTCTGCGATTCACGATTTATCGAGAATTTTCGTTATTTTTTGATTTTTGTTGTTTTTTTTTTTTTTTTAATAAATTGCAATTTTTGGGGTTACCGGTTTTTAAAAACGACTGAGAAACGTTGCACAGTGTTTTTTGTAAAGTTAGATTCTCGATTTCTATGCCGAGCGCGTATTCTTTTCACTTTGGAATTGGAATTTCTCAATTCGATCGAATCGCGAGTTTGAACGAACGAATTTTCTCGCTCCGCGCCGACCAAGAGCTCTGCACGTTGTGGGGAACGTTCCCAACCACACTGACGGTAAAATGATGATTCGCCACGAGTGAATGAATTTTTAAACGTGTATATACGCGACGAGCGAAATGAAGGCGTGAGAGCGAGCGAGAAAACGCGCGCGAAATACTGCCAGCGCGAGGCCCGAGCGTACGAGCTCGAGCGAGAGAGCGGAGCGCGGAGTGGGGGCAGGCACGGAGCCAGCGCGCCGATGCGCAGGAGTGGGGACGCGCGGGACTGGAGTGGGGGAGAGAGAGAGAGAGCGCTGGGGGCTAGAGCAGCGCCGACCGAGCGGCAGTCGCCCGCGCGAGTCCGCGGAGAAAGGGGACGCGAGAGTGGGGAGTCGCTGCGCCGGTGGGGAGGGGGAAATCGTGGAAGTTGACGCGGAGCGTTGATCGCGAGCACGGAGAGACGCACGAGAGAGTTTGAGGATATCGCGCGCGCAGGTGTGTGCATTTTTTTGTCCTCCGTGAGTTTTCGAGCGAATCGAGAAACTCGGAATTTTTCCAACTTGACAATGTTTTTTTCTACTATTGAAAAAAATCATCGACTCTTGCCTTTGCAAAGAAAATTTCCAACGTTTATCGATTCGCTCGACTTCCCATCGAAATTTTATTCGACGACCGTTAAGATCCCGGAAGTCGAGCCCAATTTTCAGAATCGACACGATGACAAGGAAATATTTAGCCAACGAAAACCTTTTCCTTCGATGTTTACCGCTTTTCCCACCGAAATGCTTCCAGGAACAATAAAAAAGAAAACACGCAATTAATAAGAATGCTCGCGCGATTCCAACGAAAATAACAAATCCAAGAACTCGCGTATTTCCACTCGAAATTTTCCTCGCGCGTAGTAAACATGTTTACATTGCAAAGTTGAGTCTCTCGAGAGCCACTAAATTCCAAACAAACGGCGAAAACTTGGAAAAAGTTTGATTTTCGTGACAATTACGTTTCTGCACAGAATTTGCAAACTTCGTCGTAGACTTTTTTCTAATTCTCTAGTCTCTCGTTCAATTGAAAAAAAAAATGGAGGGAAAACGATAATTTGCCATTTCCAGGCAGTGGCGAAACGATCGAAGAAAAAAGTTAGTCCAAGAAAAAAAAGAGACGAGTTGTGCGATGGTTAACGCGACAGAGTGTACATTTCCCAGTATTCCGTTGCTTCATTTCTCGCCGAGTTTCTAATTATAGATCGCGACCCAAGCGATGATCGGTACTGGAAGGAATCCTGGCTTCGCTAACGATCGCTTCTCTATAGATATACGAATACAATTTCCAACAGACATCGAACGAGCTCTAAATATACGGAGATGCGTATTATAACAGATGTAGTAATCCGCCAACGCAATTCCCCACCGAGTTCTGATTTCTCGACGAGCAAATGTTCGTCAAATTTCTCGCCTTCGCAACGCGTTATCGGGAAGTCCATTTTTTCTTTCCCTCCCTTTCCTTCGATTCTCATTCACAATTCCGCGTCCAGAGCCTCCTCCAGAGTTTCGAGGAAAAAAATAAAAGCCTCGTAAACACGAAAAAATTCCAGAAATTTTTTTAAACCTCTCGATCTATTTTCCTACGACGAATAAAAATTTCGGACACGTAGGAAACGTTGAATTCGACGATTTGCTCGTCGAAACAACGCAACACGTTTTTTTTTTTCGTTCTCAATGTTTATGGACGTTGTTTCGTTTAGATTTTTCATTCTGACGATACAAAATTGCGTTGACGAGGTTTTGGGGTTTGGTAAACGATGGAAATTCATTTTTTAATAGTATTTTTCAAAATTTCGTCTTTTTTGCTGTTTTCCGTGACAAATTTACGTTGACGAGGTTTTGGGGATTGGAAAACGATGGAAATTCATTTTTTAATAGTATTTTTCAAAATTTCGTCTTTTTTGCTGTTTTCCGTGACAAATTTACGTTGACGAGGTTTTGGGGTTTGGAAAACGATGGAAATTCATTTTTTAATCGTATTTTTCAAAATTTCGTCGTTTTTGCTGTTTTCTTTGATCGAGGACAGTGGGAAATCGTTGGTTGAGACGAGCGCATGTAAAAATTGATGAAATTCAAAAATGCGTTTTCGTCGTCACTTTTTTCGAGTTTTTCCACGTTTTTTAAAAGTTTATTCTCACCACGTGACGACGAATTCTCGGGCACGAAGTTTTCACATATTTCAAACATCCAGTCACGTATTTATGGCCACGACTCGGTCGATACGATACGGGGATAAATTCTTCGGGGCTAATGAATTAAATGCACACGTGATCGACGTCGTTATCAATTTTTGAGAACCTCACTGATTGGCTATTTCGGGAATTCTCCAAAGTTTATGAGAGAACGTGCTCTCGGGGTAATAATACGATTCGTGAGAATTGATTGAGCATCCAAATGAGGCGATTGTTTATTTCGTAAAATTGAAAATCGTAATGACGCGTTTCTTGGAAGCAAAATGAATTTTCTTCGGTATCGCAAAGTTCGATAACGTTGTTGGGTTCGGAGGATGCTTTCGATAAAACTTTTACAATTTTCTATAGTCGCGGGAATTTTCTCACGAGCATTCCACGCGTGGGCAACCTTGGAATTCATTTTCCTGCTTTCCTCGCAAAGAAATCATGAAAAAATTCAATTCTCGTCGGATGCGAGATTTCTCTTCGTGTTTTCTCGGAAAAAGCCACGAGAAACTGCACGTGCATACGATCGAATGAATAATGGAAATAAACAATTATTTTTCTTTTAATAAGAAAATAAAATTCGTTTTCCACGAATTTATTCATTTTTTCTTTTCATCGCCACACATTTTTATCTCGCTGTCCCATTTTTTCGACTCTCGTGGTATTATCGTCGCTGTTAATACACAACTGTACGGCAAAGCTCAAGAGTACACGCCAATAACGGCTACGCGACCGTTCTAAGAAACTTTTATGACCCCGCCAGACAATGAAGCTCGTAATATAATAATTTCGTCCACCAGTTCACACACACAAATACGTATATATATGTTCGTGTGTTGGTGACGATGATATATATTGTCTGGAGCACGCAGCACGACAAACACGTAATATGCGAAATGCAAACAGTGCAATAATAAACACTCGTCGTTTGCATCGGATTACGTAATCCATTGAGAAAAATAGACGAAAATTCGTTATTATGTTGATTGAAAAATTGATGGAAAGTATTTTTTTTTTTTGGGTAAATTTTCGTTGGAAAATTTGCGGACACGATTTTTTATTAATTTGAAAATTTGTGGACACGATTTTCGATTCATTCAAATGTTTTTTTATTAAAATATTAATTGAGACAATTTTTGAGGGATTCGAAAATTTTTATTGAAATATTGATTGAGCGATTTTTGAGTGATTTGAAAATTTTGATTTAGACATTGACGGACACAATTTGCGGTTGATTTAAATATTGATGGTAATTTTTTTTGATTTATTGAGAAATTGATGGAAATAATTTTAAATTAATTGAAATTTTTTATTAATTAAAACGTTGATTGCCACAATTTTTAATTAATTAAAAAATTTTAATTATAAAATCGATGGACACAATTTTTGATTAATTTAAAAAATTGATGGAAACGTTTTTCGATTAATTTAAAAAATCGATGGATACAATTTTCGATAAATTCACAAATTTTAACAAAAATCTTGATTCTCACAATTCTCGATTGATTCAAAAATTTTAATTAACCCGATGGACACGATTTTCGATAAATTCAATATTTTAAAATCAAAACATTGATTCATAGAATTTCCGATCAATTAAAAAATTGCTAAACACAATTTTCCAATCTTGATAAAAAAATCGACAAAAAAAGCCAGCAAAGGAAAGGATTTAGAGAAAACATAAAAAGCTGCTCGTTAAAAAGGCGTCTCGGAGAACCATTTCCACGTTTTTCTTTTGTTTCGTTATTTCGAGGGTTCCTCGAGAGTTGTTACGAAAGAATAAAGCGCAGTGGCACTTCACCTGGAGTGTTCCATACAGACGTGGAGTGTCGAAGGGGAAGAAAATCTCGTTGCGGGTTCGAGAGCCAGACGAATAATAAAAGTGAGTCGTTTCGCGTTGGGCTCGGGGCTCGAGGGGGGACGGAGGAGGAGAAACGAGACGCGAAGAAAGGTCGAAAACGAGAGACGAAAGGAAAGAAGAGGTGCCTCGCTCTTGTGCATGCGTCTCGGAGAAAGAAAGAAAGCCACCAAAAGAAAGGGAAGAAATATCGAGAAATAATGCTGCGAAAAAAAAGAAAAAAAAAAAAAAGAAAAACGTTTGCCAGAGAAATGAAACGAAAAGGGAGAAGAAAAAAAATTCGAGACACTCTCGTCGTATATACCGGCGGGCAGAGCTTCTCTCTCCGCCACCGCCGCGCCGAGAAACGCGATTACCCCCGGCGAGGGTTGCGCGCCCAACGAAAGCGAGAGAGAGAGAGGACGAGGGTGAGGAAAGAAAGACCCGCCAACGATTCTTGGAATAGGTGTTCCCGCATGGCTGATCGAGACTCCAAACTGCACTCAACTTAAAACTCCCCCTTCCTCTTCCGCCTCTTCTTCCCTCCCCTCCCCTCCCCGCGTCAATATACACGTCGGATATCCAACTAAAAAGACTGTTTTGATTGTCCCGAGTGCTTCCAACCTACCAAGGTGATATTTTCAAAGGGCCAACAACTCTATACATCGCCAATAAATCTTTCCATATTTTGTTTTCAAAGGAAACATTTTTTTTACTCTGCACGACGACCATCAAATCGAAATTTATATTTTTAGCTTTTTTTTCCGTACGAAATCGTTTGCGAACCAGAGTTTATTAAAAACAACGTAATCTAAATTCGAAATTGTCCGAGGGAATCTGTTTTTTTTTTTTATTCAATAAACAAAATTTCGATAAAATTTTGAGATCGATTTTTTTGAAAAATTGAATAAAACTTCTTCGATGTTACATCGAAAGTGTGTGTAAAGTTTTAAGAGGCTTCAGCATTTAGAAACGGAAATATTTAATGTTGAAAATTGCAACTTTTAACACACGATCTCATGAGAAATGACTGAAAATTGTGATTTTGTCAATTTTAAGGAATTCTGTCGATAGAGACTCGATTTTTTTTTGAAAAATTGAATAAAGCTTCTTCGATGTCACACAAAAGTGTGTGCAAAATTTTGAGAGGCTTCAGCATTTAGAAACGGAAATATTTAATGCTGAAAATTGCAAATTTTGGCACACGATTTTATGAGAAACTGAAAATCGTGATTTTGTGAATTCAAAGGAATTCTGTCGATAGAAACTCGATTTTTTTTTTGAAAAATTGAATAAAGCTTCTTCGATGTCACACAAAAGTGTGTGCAAAGTTTTGAGAGGCTTCAACATTTAGAAATGGAAATATTTAATGCTGAAAATTGCAACTTTTGGCACACGATTTTATGAGAAACTGAAAATCGTGATTTTGTGAATTCAAAGGAATTCGGTCGATAGAAAATTGATTTTTTTTTGAAAAATTGAATAAAGCTTCTTCGATGTCACACAAAAGTGTGTGCAAAGTTTTAAGAGGCTTCAGCATTTAGAAATGGAAATATTTAATGCTGAAAATTGCAACTTTTGGCACACGGTTTTATGAGAAACTGAAAATCGTGATTTTGTGAATTTGAAGGAATTCTATCGATAGAAGATTTTTTCTTACGTCATACACTTCTCGAGTCTTGCTTCATTTGTATGCTTATTTATGTTGAGTAATTCCGGGAGCTGTGTCGTTTCACGAGCTTGTTTACTTATCGGAATAATTATAAATTATCCCGATAAATCGAGATTTATGCGAGAACTGCAAATATTTGCTCACCTCTCTCGCACTTTTCGAGAGACATTTTTTTTTATACGATTTGACAAACACGACGTCTGATCCTCTTCAATGTAAACGAGCGAGAATTATTTTTTCCTCGTCTTTTTCGAAAATGAGTTTTTCAACAACGAACCTGCTATTTTTATGGGAAAATTAATTTGCCGTTAATTCACAGGATCATGGAAAATTTCCACTCGCTATTTATTTATTTTCATTCACAAAAAAAATTAATTGACGAGCCAAAGTTTTTTCATCGACTTTTTTCTCGATTTTTTTGCTCCCGTCGAATTTCAAACGTTTCACGAGTTTCTCGCACGTGCCCTGGAAGTGAAATATTGTTAAAAATCGTCGACATTTTGTTGAACACGGTAAACTAAATATTTTTGTTATAATTTCAAAATTTTCGTCGTTTTCGCAGTAAATTTGGTTTTTAATGAAATTTTCTGCTAAATTTACGATTAGAACGATTAAAATTTGTGTCCGAAGAGACTTTCTAGAATATTTCTTGCTGCGATGACACAATTTTTGGGATTATTCAAAAAAAAAAACGTCTAGTCGAACGTATCAAACAAAATAATGATCTTTTTCAACAAAATTTTGTTTCCAGTGTGGAAAATACATGCTTTCGTTTGTTGGATCAGGGCCTTTATGTGCCCAGATCCATACGTACGTACTGCGCGCGGAGAGATAGGGACCAAAGGATTGAGAGAGATAGACTCTTCCTGGAAGTGAGAGTTCCAACTTCTCGCGCACTGGGAGGATCGTGTGTTGAGAGGCCCGCATAGGCGTGGCACACACGATTCGTCTACACGCTCTTCATCTCGTTATTCTCCTTTTTTTTTTTTTCAAGTCTCGTGTTCCTCAATATCGCATTTTGAAGTTTTATACCTTTTCGCCATGGAGCTCGATCCCTATGGGGACAGGAATCCATTTCCTATTCGACTTTTTCGTAAAAAAGTTTTTTTACAAAAATTTTACGATTTTTAACGATTTTTTTTTGCCTGATTGGCTTTTTCTTCCGTTATTTGCTTTTCGGCTTCTTTTTGCCTCTTTTTTCTCCACGTACCTGGACGTGCTCTTCGCCACATTAATTCTCGTCTCCTCCCAATTTCGCTCGCTTTTTTCTTCCTTTTTCTTTTTCTCTTGCCTCCGGAAACGCATTCGTATCCTGCGGACATACTCGCTTTTCAAATATGATTTATGTGCATCGCGCCACGCACAAGCATCGACAAGACAGATCGCCTCTGGCTATTGCGACTAAATTTTTGCATAAATCTATCCATCGCAATTCTCATACCTTTTCAAAGCTCTCGTAGCTTTATGATGAAAAAAGGAAGGAAAAGAAATTTTGATTGCACAAATTCCCCACTGCACGCCTCTTCCTGGAACTTTAATCTTTTTATCTCACCTCTTTGCTTTTCTTTAGCCGCGTTATTCGACCAATCGAGTCATAAAAACCGTCTGATCCACGAGAATTCCGAATAGCTCTGAGAAAATTTTAAAAAATTTCAATTTTTTTCATTTTTTTTTCGAAATTCTCGAAATTATTTAAATTCCATTTTTTTTTGACGATGACCTTGAACTTTTTTGAGCCTTTCCGGGGAATCGTAACGATCGTCAACCCGTTTTACTGTCCACGAGAAATTTAATTTACCGAACGCCAGATTTTTCGCTTGTGCTTCGTTTTTTTTTACGTTTTTTTTTTTTTTGACTCTCCGATATAAAGTCCAAAGTTTCAAGAGCACGCAGAAATTAGTTCGATCGATCAACACATATCTTATCGCGCGAAACATGCGTATTGCGTGTTGGTCGCTTACGAAAATAATGAATTGTGAGAATTATTTACTCGCTCCAAGGTCAACGAGGAGCCGGCGGTTTTCGGGAACGCGGAACGAACATTTGTTTACGTTTTTACTTGTTTGTTTTTTTTTCTTTTTTTTTACGGGGTAGCGATTTTAACGTTTTTGTGGGAGTTTTCGGATTTTTTTTTCTTTCGTTCGTTATCTCTTTCGAGGTTTCTGCATGGATCCGTGTCGAAAATGCCTCTTGGGAGAGAAATGGCTGCGCGAGATATATTTATAGTGCCGCGTATACCGACGCGTCGCGACGCCTCGTTCGTCGACCTTTCATTCTCTGCTCGGCTCTTTTGTAACGTATTATAGGATCCGACCATCATTCACACGCACGCACTTTCTTCCCTCCGTTTCTTTCCGTTTGATCGACCCTTCGAGTACACACTGGGTCATTTTGACCCGAACGATTTTTTGTTACCGATTGTTTGGAATTTAGTGGCAAGGAATGTTTTTTTTTGGCCCTCGAGTACACACTGGGTCACTTTGACCCCAACGATTTTTTGTTACCGATTGTTTGGAATTTAGTGGCAAGGAATGTTTTTTTTTGGCCCTCGAGTACACACTGGGTCATTTTGACCCGAACGATTTTTTGTTACCGATTTTTTGGAATTTAGTGGCGACGAATCTTTTTTTTTGGCCCTTCGAGTACACACTGGGTCATTCTGACCCGAACGATTTTTTGTTACCGATTTTTTGGAATTTAGTGGCGACGAATCTTTTTTTTTTGGCCCTCGAGTACACACTGGGTCATTTTGACCCGAACGATTTTTTGTTACCGATTTTTTGGAATTTAGTGGCGACGAATCTTTTTTTTTGGCCGTTCGAGTACACACTGGGTCATTTTGACCCGAACAATGTTGTAAATCGACTAATTATCGTGTAATTTGAAATGTCAAAAAAATTTTTTCAGAGAAAATTTATCTCGAAAAGTCGATTTGATTTTTCGTGGATTTCTACGGGAATAAATTTTGTTTGGAATCATTGATTTTCCATCCGGAGCTCGTGCTCCTTGGCATCGGATTTTTTAGACGAAAATGCTTTGTCGAGCAACTGCGTACGCGGTCGTTGACAGTAATACTGCGAAATCTATAGTCGAGCAATTTTCTACAGACTTTGGCTTCGTCGATGTATGGATTTCTATACCGACATAGATTTATAAATAATGAATGCGCGAAGGAATATATAGATATAGCCGTGGGTATAACGGTGTGCTGTACAAACCCCGAGAGTTCAATATCTCGGTGAATTCATGGAAATGGACTAAGGACTAGGGTGATATCGATTGACGCTCGTTCCACTTAGACTACGCGCTCCCGAGCCAAGGTCCTTTCCATAACACGCGAACTACCGTTTTTTCCACTTGTTTTCCCCTTTCCTCTTGTCCCTCGTGTTATTTAGATTTCAATTCGCTTTTTTCTGGTTTTCAATGCCTCTGCTTTTCTACATTCCTTTTGGACGATAATGGAGAAGGGAAAATATCGAATTTTGCAAATTGCTTTCTCACGATAAATCTTCCTCTATGAGGAATTACATTTTTCATTTTCTCTGGCTCTGAACATCGTGCATCTTGAGCATGAGCAAGCAATTTGCAAATTTCAATTTACAGCGTTTTTTTTTGTATTTTTTTTTTTTTAATTATATAATTTCGGGAAATTTTCTAGAAAGTTGAGAGGAAGGAGAGACTTGTACACAGTATTTTACAAAATTTGAAGAAATTAGAGCGGTTGGACGATTTTTTGAAAAACTCAAATTTTCGTAAAATTCAAAAAAAAATCATAAAATTTAAAGCGTTCAATCGATATTTTCCAAATTCAATACCAACATTCCCATTATCATACTCTATCTATAAAAAAAAACATTAGTAATAAATCTTAAAAATTGCGTCGACACCTTTTTTTTTGAAAATTTCAAAATGTCGCAAAATTCGTATTTTTTAATATAATTTTGAAAAGTTTTCTACAAATTAAAAAGGAATTACATTCTCGTACACAATATTATACAAAATGTGAAAAAAATTAGAGCGGTTGGACGATTTTTAAAAAAACTCAAATTTTCGTAAAATTCGAAAAAATCATAAAATTCAAACCGTACAATCAATATTTTCCAAACTCAATACCAACCTTCCCATTATCATACTCTATCTATAAAAAAAACATTAGTAATAAATCTTAAAATTTGCGCAAGTTAGAGCGTCGACACCGTTTTTTTGAAAATTTCAAAATTCCATAGAATTCCCATTTTTCCATCAATTCCAATAAAATTCTCAAATCGATTTTCTCGGACATTTGAAACACATTGACATTGAAAACTTGGGAAAAAAGAAATTTCACCGTCGCATAGCTTCGTCAATGAGCTCAAAAGTCGGGGGAACAGTCGATCGCGAAGAATAGACGTTGCGAGGGAAAAATTTCGCACGATCCTCGATCTTCAGAAAGAAAAATAGTCGAAAATCTCGCGGTACACCGTTCGTATATTTACTTGGAATAAACTTATCAGCTGTTGACAGCAGCGTGTTTTTTTCTCTCTCTCTCTTTTTTTTTCACGACTACGATCGATACGACGCTCGTACTCACGTGTTTACTTATCGTAATTCATCACGTGACCTCTTCTCGCGGAACGCAATGTCAGCGTCTTCATTTACGTTACTCGCGATTCTCGGTTTTTTAAATTCGATTTTTTTTTCGCTAGTTTTTCGGACGAAAAAGTTTGATTTTATCGTCAGGCACGATCCAGATCGTTTCTTTATTAATCGACGAGAAAATCCATGTCGAATTTTCGAATATTACGTGCGAGACTCGGGGATTCACTCACCTGCTTCGACTTTCATGTCGTTGACGAGCCTCAAGCTCCTCTGCTGCTTTTCTCTGCTCAGCAAAACTTTACGAAGCCAAGAAAACTCGTGCAATCGACGATGCGCACTCACTCGTAACAATCATTTTTATTTTCATCAAATTTCGAGGCTATCGGCGAGAATTTTAACACGGAAATCCACGAGAAAACTCCGGAGAGACAAACAATGGATTCGTTAAAATCGAAAGAAGCAGGAGGACGATAAACAAGCGCGAGCAGGGCTTAGGGCGTGAGACAGACACACAGATCGCTGTTCCGTTGTTTTCTTTTTTCTCTCTCGACCGCTTCGCTCTTCGCGACGAATCACACACATGGAAACACACACACGATTATTATTTTCGCGTCACTATACTCGTCGTTGCGATGTTTTCAACGATCGATCACATTTGTTTTTTTTTTTTTCCATTTTTTTTTGATTTTTTAAGAAAATTGTAACGAGGACATTCGCTGCCAGGTCCAAAGCCTCGCTCGCTCCGCCGAGAAACCGCCTCCGGAGACGAGGGCCAGCCCCACGCCGCCTAGAAACATCCAGATACTCGTTTCGCTCGTCGTTGTGTTGCCAATTTCTCTCTCGAGAGAGCGCGCTCAGCGTCGAGCCTCGCAAATCTCGCGCGGGAAATTCGTACAAATTCAACGACGAACGAGCGAATTTTACGGAATTTCGGCTTCTCATCGTTGCCCAATAAATGGCTCGATAAAAAAACGTAATTCGTGACTTTTTTTTCATCGATCTATCGGAGTCTTTACGGAAATTATTTGAAAAATAAAATCAGCTGGAAATTGAAAAAAAAAAACGACACATTGCTGATTGCGATGTATTTCGGCTCTCTCGTGTCATGGGAATCCCTTCTCGCGCTATCGATCGCTCGGTATGACTCGTCGACGCGAATTTCTATTGGGAAATTTTTCGATATCGCCCTGGGAGGCGATAAATCGTTGAAAAAAATAAAATAAAAATACCACAACGTATTTTCAACCCTCGAGTAACGACGCTGACGATTCTATTCAATTCGTGCAATTTTTAATATAAAAAAAATGTCCAAAAAATAAAATCCTGCAAAAATGACGTTTTTTTTATAAAAAATGATGCAGGAATTTTAATTTTCAATGAAAAGCAAAAAAAAATCGTTTCATAAGTCCGAAACAGCATGCTTTCGGGTGGAACTGGTTGAATTAGCGACCGTTCCAAAAAGTATACTTTGGAAGGCGATGAGTAGTTGAAAAATCGTTTAAAAAAATAAAATAAAAATACTACAATGTATTTTCCACCCTCGAGTAACGACCCTGACGATTCTACTCAATTCGTGCAATTTTTAATATAAAAGAAATGTCGAAAAAAAAAATTCTGCAAAAATGACGTTTTTTTTACAAAAAATGATGCAGGAATTTTAATTTTCAAGGAAAAACAAAAAAAATCGTTTCATAAGTCTGAAAAAGCATGCTTTCGGGTGGAACTGATTAAATTTTGTTTTTTTTTTACGAATTGCGTTTTTTCTCGCGATGAGAAAAATTTGTCGTAAAATATTTCAAAACGAAGTAAGTAATCGCCACAAGTTTAATAATGTATATATAACAAAAGTGTATGAGAAATAATGGTGCGAGTCACGCTATCTGCGCGGCGCGTTGAAAATTCCACGGACTTGTTCTCGTATCGCGCGAGAATCCTCGGAATTGATTAATTTAATGAAAAACGTGCGTTTTCATGCTCGTAAGTGGCGCACAAAGTTGCCGCTATTAGAAATCTACTAATTTCTCGGAATCACGCCTTATCGGAGC
>JBAJMU010000004.1:14857174-14880713 GCA_037952995.1 Hyposoter didymator | reverse complement strand
GAGAGAGAGAGAGAGAGAGAGAGAGAGAGAGAGAGAGAGAGAGAGAGAGAGAGACTTTCTGGGAAGCCTCTCCTCGCTTCCATAAATAGCATGGACTTCTCCTCCCCTCCGTTGGATGCTCTTCTCCCCTTTATATACACTCTCGAACAAACGGTTGGACGTCGTAGGAGGTTTCGGTGTGAGAGATCACCGAGACACACGCGCTACCTGGAATCCTCCGCCGTCCTATAAAATTTTCTCTACACCAATATACATGCCTCCATGGGACTTTTCAATCTCAATCTTCGGCCAATTCGATACAGCGCACGAAAAATCTCATGGCGGAATAAAAAAAATTAAGAAACAAAAAAAAAACGAGGATTTCGTCGTTTATTGGAGAAAATTCTTATTCTCGGAAAATATTCGATAAATCGGAAATTAATGGGGAGAGTAAATGGAAAAATTTGAAATATCGACTTTTTGGGACTTTTTTATTAGTTTTGCCCATTTTTCTTTTTGCTCTTCGTACTCCTGCACCTTAGAGACCCGTAGGAAGCGAACGGTGCAAAACCTGGAGTATACTTTTTGGAACGGTCGCTAATTCAACCAGTTCCACCCGAAAGCATGCTTTTTCAGAATTATCAAACGATTTTTTTTGTTTTTCATTGAAAATTACAATTTCCGCATCATTTTTTGTAAAAAAACGTCATTTTTGCAAAAATTTTGTTTTTCGACATTTTTTTTACATTAAAAATTGCACGAATTGAATAGAATCATCAGGATCGTTACTCGAGGGTTGGAAATACGTTGTAGTATTTTTATTTTATTTTTTTAAACGATTTTTCAACTACTCATCGCCTTCCAAAGTACACTTTTTGGAACGGTCGCTAATTCAACCAGTTCCACCTTAAAGCATGCCATTTCAGACTTTTGCAACGATTTTTCCTGTTTTTCATTGAAAATTACAATTTCTGCATCATTTTTTGTAAAAAAAACGTCATTTTTGCAGAATTTTATTTTTCGACATTTTTTTTACGTTAAAAATTGCACGAATCGAATAGAATCACCAGGATCGTTACTCGAGGGTTGGAAATACGTTGTAGTATTTTTATTTGATTTTTTTTAAACGATTTTTCAACTATTTATCGTCTTCCAAAGTATACTTTTTGGAACGGTCGCTAATTTAATCAGTTCCACCTTAAAGCATGCCATTTCAGACTTATGAAACGATTTTTTCTGTTTTTCATTGAAAATTACAATTTCTGCATCATTTTTTATAAAAAAAACGTCATTTTTGCCGAATTTTTTTTTCGACATTTTTTTTACGTTAAAAATTGCACGAATCGAATAGAATCATCAGGGTCGTTACTCGAGGGTTGGAAATACATTGTAGTATTTTTATTTTATTTTTTTTCACGATTTTTCAACTACTTATCGCCTTTCAAAGTGAGTGGAGTTGATAACAGCCCCAATGACTATTACGTCACGATCCGGAGGTGTGTACATTGCCTCGGAATACCCCATGGATATAATTGTCTATATATACTCTCGTGTAGATATACATGTATATATATCCGTATTATTGTAGATCGAGAGGCTTTTGGCGCGTGCTCGACCAACTCAATTGAGTCATCCGCACTCTGCAAAAGAAAAAGATTGCTTTACTACTATGTATATATGTGTAAATTTGTCTTGGATATATCTATACGTTTGTGAACAATTTTTTTCTGCAATCCCGGCGACTCTGAGTCTCCCGAATCGCTGACACCATTTTCCCTGACGTCAGACCATGAACGAAACGTCTTTCTCTCTCTCTCTCTCTCGCTCTCTCTCTCTCTCGAGCAGTACAACGAACTCCCGCATTTATCGCTTTCTAACATTTAATTCTTACCTTCTCCATACGAGGAGCGAAAATCCCATGAAAAATTATTATGCCATAATAATTTCCTCGTCCCATGTCGCCTCTCTAAAGAATTTCGATCCTTCGAGTTCATACTGGGTCGTTTTGACCCCAAAAATCTTTTCTCATCGATTGCCATTTGATTTTCTTCGTCGAAAAAAAAAAANTTGATAATCTTCGTCGAAAAAAAAAAAAAAAAAAATGTTTTTTTTTCCGGAATACGACGATTTAAAAAACGCCCTGGGTCAGATTGACCCAAGAGCAACCCACGGGAGTCGTGCACTCCCAAAGTTAACAGAAACACACAAAAATTTCATTGATTTTCTTTCGAAAACAGCGGAAAATATTTTTCAACAAATTTTCGATGAAAAATTATTAAATCTCTCAGAGTGACGATACGTTCGATTTCTGAGGATTTATCAGGGAGATTCACGGTTTTGTATGCTCCTTTGTCGACAGGAAGTTGAGATCCATTCGCAAAATGTGCCATTGTCGATTACGACGAAAGATTCGAGGAAACGATCGTTGCAGGAAGAAAGAAATTGTGTTAATTATGATTCAGCTCGGTTTAATTGATGATTTATTCGTCTTACGTTTCGCAGGAATCCATTGAGCGAAAAAAAATGCCGAGGCTGAGCTTGGACTTGATTTTGAACGAAAAATTTGCTTTTTTTTTAATTACGGAATTTTCGGACTAATTAACGGAAATTAATGAAGAAAAAAATTCCGAGGCTAAGCTTGGATTTGATTTTGAACGAAAAATTTGCTTTTTTTTTTAATTACGGAATTTTTGGACTAATTAATGAAAATTAATGAAGAAAAAAATTCCGAGGCTAAGCTTGGACTTGATTTTGAACGAAAAATTTGCTTTTTTTTAATTACGGAATTTTTGGACTAATTAATGAAAATTAATGAAGAAAAAAATGCCGAGGCTAAGCTTGGACTTGATTTTGAACGAAAAATTTGCTTTTTTTTTATTTACGGAATTTTCGGACTAATTAACGGAAATTAATGAAGAAAAAAATGCCGAGGCTAAGCTTGGACTTGATTTTGAACGAAAAATTTGAAAATGCCGAGGCTAAGCTTGGACTTGATTTTGAACGAAAAATTTGCTTTTTTTTTAATTAAGGAATTTTCGGACTAATTAACGGAAATTAATGAAGAAAAAAATGCCGAGGCTAAGCTTGGACTTGATTTTGAATGAAAAATTTGCTTTTTTTTTAATTACGGAATTTTTGGACTCATTAATGAGAATTAATGATCAAAAAAAATGCTGAGGCTAAGCTTGGACTTGATTTTGAACGAAAAATTTGCTTTTTTTTAATTACGGAATTTTCGGACTAATTAACGGAAATTAATGAAGAAAAAAATGCCGAGGCTAAGCCTGGACTTGATTTTGAACGAAAAATTTGTTTTTTTTTTTAATTACGTAATTTTTGGACTAATTAATGAGGCTTAATCAAGAAGAATCATTAGTCGATTCGTTTCGCTTCGGGGAAATCGATTGTGTGTATTGAAATTTCGAAGGAGGACAATGAAATCTTTATTTTTCTTTTATTCTACTCGGAAATAATGGTCGTTAAGTTATTAGCGAGAATAATTACTTGCGAGAGCCAACCAGAGCCGTTAAAGTTAACTACCGTCTCTCACCAGACTCCTCGATAATAAGCTTTTCCTTGAATTCGATAAGACTTTCGATAGAAATCGATAACACTTTGCCTCATTCCATTCTCGTTAATTACTCGATGGATTTTCATTATTGAGACGAACCACCAGCTGACTATCCATTAGCACCAATTGTTACAACCTCAGGACAACGTTTTTTTTTTCCTCTTACCCATCCTCAGAGTTTCGTGCAGTTGCCCAAGCCTTAACGTGTCGAAATTACATTTTTTTACTGCGAGACGATGTCGAGACATTGAAAAACATAATTTTACCATTTTCCCCACATTTCCTATGTGGGGGAATTTTTTTTTTTCAGTTTTTAATCACAATGTTCTTGAAAATTTCTAAAACATCGAAAAATCATATTTACAAAAAATTTACGGATTTGTGTGTGTTCTGGGACTGTAAATTTCAAACGTTCGTAACTCGAGAACGGTTTGAGCTACAGGGCTCCCCTTTTGCACAGATGTTAATCTGTACGAGGTTTGAATTTTATGATTTTTTGAATTTCACGAAAATTTGAGTTTTTTGAAAAATCGTCCAATCATCGTGATTGTTGTTTTTGAGTTTTATCAAATCGTGACTGTAGTGTATCATTGGCTAAACATTCCCAGCCAGCCGATATCGTACAAGATAACAGTGCGGTGCCATAGTTACTTTCGATTTTATTTGTGAATCATATTTTCATCCTGATTTTATCGCCACACATACGTTTTTATTGTATGTTTATAGAATCGATTTTAATCATTTTCCTTTCGAATTCTTTCATCACGTTCTTATCAAAATCCACTCAACAGATTGGATTAAACTCGCACAAGAATTCAAAGAATCTTTACATTTCTCGTCAATATTTCAAAGTCGCTCGGCCTTATCGGGCTCTTCATTTTTTTTCGTCATTTTTTAAATTCTTTCAATTAACAAAAGTCAAATGAGCTTGAAATCGAAAATTGAATAGTTAATTCGTGGAGAATCTGTCACCGGACACACGCTGCGACATTTCTTGGGAGAAATCTCAAAAAAAAATTGACAGTTTTGAAAATTCAATTCTGTGTCATTATTTTCAAAGTTTATTGATTTTTGCATTTCATGCATTTTTGGGTGCATTACTCAATCTTCCAAATCTTGGAAAAAACAATTAATTCAATTTTTTCGAAAAAGATCGATATTTCGTTGGATTCATTCAACTTGAGATTTTTTTTTTTTTGAAAAATTCCAAAAATTTCGTCATTACTTAATCTTCCAAATCTTTGAAAAAACAATTGACTCCATTTTTTCGAAAAAGATCGATATTTCGTTGGATTCATTCAACTTGAGGTTTATTTTTTTCGAAAAATGCCAAAAATTTCGTCCTAGCAGGAAGAAATATTTTAGAAAGTCTCTTGGGACAGCAAATTTTTGTCCCAATCGTAAATTTTGCTGACGATTCCGTAGGAAACCAAAAATACTGGAAAAAGGACGAAAATTTTGAAATTATCAAAAAATATTCAGTTTATCGTGTTCATGAAAATATATCGAGGACTTTTGGTGAAATTTTAGTTGCAGTGGACGATAGAAATGCTAAACTTTAGGACGAGGCGTATTCCTCTGTGCGATCTGTCATTTTTTTGTTTTTCCTCTGGTCGCTCGGTCGCTCGTTCATTGCATTCGATATCTCGTGTTCCAGCAAACGCGATTCTCAAAAACTCGTTAAACTCGCTATCGGTAACGACTTACCGGAACTCCGATGGTGGCTGGAGTCGGGGGCGAGGAATGGGGCAGCCCGGGGAGAGGGAGGTTGAGGGTCTGTGCACAGTGATCGAGCTCGAGCGAGAGAGAGAGAGAGAGGAAAGATGCCGAGAGCATTATTCTTCTCTGTCGCTTTTTT
The DNA here is from genome assembly GCA_037952995.1 of Hyposoter didymator. NCBI lineage: Eukaryota > Metazoa > Arthropoda > Insecta > Hymenoptera > Ichneumonidae > Hyposoter > Hyposoter didymator. The sequence continues at coordinate 14,875,305 of JBAJMU010000004.1, read as the reverse complement.
TTCTTCATTTTTTTTTCTGTCCACGCGACATCCTCGTCTTTCTATAGCGTTTGCAAAAGATAGTGTCGATTTCAACGAACCAAACAACCCTCTCACCTCCTCCTCCCCCTCCTGGTGCTTCCATAGATTATGAAAAAACAAACGATTGGAAAAAAGAAAACAAGCGATAATACGATCTCTCAAGCTCGCCTCCCCGTTTGAGGGATTCCCTACGCTCTTGTGGGCGCTTGTGCTCCTCGCCGAGCATATTAATTGATTTCTCTTCCTGGAATCCTGATTTAATTAACGTGGTTCATGGAACGTGAATTATCAACACAACGTGCGAATATATATTCGTGAGGAATTTTTTCGAGACTGAAATAATCGTTGTTCATTTTTTGAACATTTTATTTTTTTAACGAAATAATATTTTTGTGTCATTTTCATATTTCGGGTTAATTACTGCGCGAAGATCGAGATTGTCTGTCGAATTTTTCGCTCACTGGCTCGACCGCAACGAAAACTTGAATTTTTCATTTTTTTTTTTCTAAAAAAACAATATTTTTGTCATTTTCAAATTTTGGGTTAATTAATGCGCAAAGATCGAAATTGTCTGTCGAATTTTTCGCTCACTGGCTCGACCGCAACGAAAACTCGAATTTTTCATTTTTTTTTTTCTAAAAAAACAATATTTTTGTCATTTTCACATATTGGGTTAATTAATGCGCGAAGATCGAAAATGTCTGTCGAATTTTTCGCTCACTGGCTCGACCGCAAGGAAAACTCGATTTTTTCATTTTTTTTTTCTAAAAAAAAATATTTTTGTGTCATTTTCAAATTTCGGGTTAATTAACGCGTGAAGATCGAAAATGTCTGTCGAATTTTTCGCTCACTAGCTCGACCGCAAGGGAAACTCGATTTTTTCATATTTTTCTTCAATTTTTTCTTCGGCACGATGAGGCGGAATGGTGGAGTTGCGAAAATCCTCGATTCGGAGATTTTTTTTACTAGATATCATGCAAAATATCCAGAGCCTCCTATTTGCCCTGAAATCTGTCGAGAATGCTCCTTCCGGCCTCGTTGGAAAGTTCAACTATCGATTCTTGGTACAATCTCAATACGTCACGCCCAAATACTCCCTCGAGGTCGCGCGGACACCGAGACCCGACGAGTCGAACGGTCGAGCCCGGAAATAAGGGAATGGATTTTTTTTTTGTGAGATTTTATTTTTACGAGCTATTTAAATGTGTTTTTTTTTCGAGGGAAATCGAACTAGACACTCGGCTGAAAAGACACTTTTAGAATGCGCGCAGTTGGTCGCTTTTAGTTGGAAGAAAAAAAAATGCCTCCTGTGAGGTTTGAACTCACGACCCCTGGTTTACGAGACCAGTGCTCTACCACTGAGCTAAAGAGGCCTTCACGTCTCCTCATCCCAATCGCACATATATCAATGAATTCATAGTCTCGACTCGTCAGTCGCTCCATTTTCTTTCCATCTTAACCCTTAATGGTCACATTGCTTTCGACCGACGATACGTTACAGAAATTTTGAGAAAATGGCGCTTGTGACAGCCTCTATCGGTAGTTTTGAGCTTCTAGTAGGAAGCCTCGTCGTTATTATTTCAAAGGGCTCGTTAGTTCAGTTTTGGAAGTCGCAGGAAGGGGATGGTGGGAAATCTGGAGTATACTTTTTGGAACGGTCGCTAATTTGATCAGTTCTACCTGAAAGAATATTTTTTTAGACTTTTGAAACGATTTTTTTTCTTTTTAATTGAAAATTACAATTCCTGCATCATTTTTTGTAAAAAAACGTCATTTTTGCAGAACTTTTTTTTTTCGACATTTTTTTTATATTAAACATTGTACGAATCAAATAGAATCATCGTGGTCGTTACTCGAGGGTTAAAAATACATTGTAGTATTTTTATTTTATTTTTTTAAACGATTTTTCAACTACTCGTCGCCTTCCAAAGTATACTTTTTGGAACGGTCGCTAATTCAACCAGTTCCACCTGAAAGAATACTATTTCAGACTTTTGAAACGATTTTTTTTATTTTTTAATTGAAAATTACAATTTCTGCATCATTTTTTGTAAAAAAACGTCATTTTTGAAGAACTTTTTTTTTTCGACATTTTTTTTGTATTAAAAATTGTACGAATCAAATAGAATCATCGTGGTCGTTACTCGAGGGTTGAAAATGTATTGTAGTATTTATATTTTATTTTTTATATTTGTTTATTGAGTGAATTGATTTTTTTTTTTTTTTTTATGGAAAATTACAATTTCTGCATCATTTTTTGTAAAAAAAAAAATCAATGGCTGAGGCGAAAGAAATGTCGATATTTGGTGAAATAAAAATACAAACGCGAATTGGCCGCAGTGCAGCCTCGAATATTGCCTCCTCTGGTCGTATCGCCTTAATCCTTTTAATCTCAAGAAAAAAATAAAAAAATAAATGACTCAACAAATTAAAAACACATTGTGGCGTATTTTCGAGGCTTGTTAATCGAACTTTTCGATTAGATCGAAATCGGAGAATGAAATCACAGGGAAATAAAAACACCCATTGAGATTTTAATCGATATATAATTCTTTCCTGCAACGTTCGAAGCTTTTTTCTTCATATTATTTCTGACGTCACATTGATAACGATTTCATCCTCTAGTCGTTCCAATTAGCGATCGTTGCTCACGATTATAAATTCGATTTCGTCACGTTGTGCAAAAAAANCAAATAACGATCGAGTTTCACGACGATGACGACGAATCTGTCAAATTTGATAAAAAGGGAACCCGTGCCTGCGTTCGCCAATCGATTTTACGTCATCTACAGGAAATCAGAATTATTCGCTGGCCATTGTTTTTTTTTTTCTCTTGGCTCGGTATCTCGTTGACGACGCTTCACGCGCAGAAATTCTCGAGAACCGGGACAATCTTACCGAGATGATGACTATCGCGTCAATTCATTGACCAAGTTTTATTTCCCTCGATTCTTAACGAGCATCGTTACAAATGATGACGATTTTTTTTTCCACTCGCAATCGTTATCATTTTTCTATTATTTTGGTTTTTCAAATAGCTCGAAACTATTGTCTCGTTATTTCCTCTACTTCCTCCTGCTGCTCGCTCTGTCTCTTTTCTTTTTTTCGCTTTGCAAAAGTACAGTCATCGGCCTCATAGTCTCGCTTTTCTGAGAAACACCTCGACGACCACGTCGCTATACGTTACTATTTCAAAGTCGATCTCGAACGTTTCTCGGAAATGCAGTTGCCTACACGCAAGTTAATTCAGTCTTCTCGAGTATATACTAGAGAGACAACTACTTTGGCTTACTCTGTGTGCAGTCGCCATGAGATTGAGGGAGAGAGACAGAGCCTCGCGCGATTGCATTTGACGCTGAAGCCGCGCGTAGGAGTCCTTTGAGACGATCGATCCTTCAAATTTCTAAGTAAAAGTATCGATGGACACTCGATCCTGGTTTTGTGTGAAAATTTACAGAAAATTCCACTTAATTGCCAAAGAAAATCGGGATCTTTTTTTGCTGAATCGTGCGATAACTTTTTTGGAGTAATTGAGTGGCTCGCGGAAGTCTCTACACATTTTTTTACGCCGATTTAAAAGAAATTCATGCATTACGCGCAATTGGTCAGGAAATTTCATTTTTTAAATTTATTTGAATTTAAATTTATTAATAAACAAATAAATAAATAAATAAACAAATAAATAAACAAATAAATAGATAAATAAATAAATAAATAAATAAATAAATAAATAAATAAATAAATAAATAAATAAATAAATAATATGAATAAATAAACAAATAAATAATATGAATAAATAAAAATTAATTAATTTCAATTTGAATTAAATTTAAAAAAAAAGATGTTGGAACAACTTCCTGGACACAAATTTCATAAATATCGAAAACACAATTTTTAACACGTTTCCATTTATTTAACGAATATTGTCCATCGTGCAATAAAAAATTATGACGTTACGTACTCGTGCTCAATACTTTTTTTTTCTTATCGTAAAGTGTCCTCGAGTTATTTTGACAATGGAAAAAAAAAAAAGAATTTGAAAAGATTTACGATGAAAACGTCGCACTGATTACGTTGAAGATTTAATGTAATCGCGGGTTGATTCGCGGGAGTAGCAATTTGTATGTCGCCAGGAAAAATGGGCTTTGAGAGACTCGCGTAACACTCGAAATGAGGAAATTGACGAGAGACTCAATATCGCTCAGTTTTTCTTGAGAATAAATTGTTAGCATGACGTGTACTTTCTATTGTGTTGGCTAATGCGCGGAATAAGCACGTGATGCATTGTTGTTTTTAAACGATTTTTATTGTTGGCTCATTGAACGGGGAGTTTTTGTTTTGACGGAACAATCCCCCGCGATTGCAAAATGCTCCGGAGCGGAATACGAAATTCCTTCGAATGCAATTTATTCTTGCGGAATAGCTTTTTTTTTTTTTCTTGCACATTTTTTTTGTCTCGATCTATCGATCTCGGCAAATTGCACGGTTATGCAATGCAATGAGCGGTTTTTTTTTCTTTTCTTTCGGTTTCCGTCGCGTACTTTATGAAATAATGAGTCGCATAGCCAACTTTCGCAATTTTTGTATTTATAACAGCGCTGGGTACGAAAACGTGTGTAGAGATTGTTGGAGAAATATCAAATATTTATGACGAGGCGACAAAAATCTTGGAAATGAGCGACTATACTTTTGCGTCTCGCAGCACCGCGTTTTCAATTCACTTACATCTTTAAATATCTCGCCGCCTTTTAATAGTCTGCCTCGTGCTGTTCGCGATACTTCGTGTCACATCGAGACTTTTTTTTCAAATACTTCGCGGTCTCCTTTCTCGCCGCAAATCATTCAGATTTTTCAGTCGCTTTTTCCGCATAATGCGATTTTCGTTTTTGGACCTTCGCGTTGACACACTGGGTCAATTTGACCCCGAGCCGTTTTTTTGCATGAAATCGATTTGTTAGCTATTTCGTAACTATTTTTCGTTTGGACCCTCGCGTTGACACACTGGGTCAATTTGACCCCGAGTCGTTTTTTTGCATGAAATCGATTTGTTAGCTATTTCGTAACTATTTTTCGTTCAGACCTTCGGGTTGACACACTGGGTCAATTTGACCCCGAGCCGTTTTTTTGCATGAAATCGATTTGTTAGCTATTTCGTAACTATTTTTCGTTCGGACCCTCGCGTTGACACACTGGGTCAATTTGACCCCGAGTCAAAATTCAAAGAATTTGTTCATTTTTTGAAAAAATTGCAAAAATAAAAAAAAAGGCGTGCACCTGTTGGAGGTTTTTCAAGACCGAGATGTGAAAATCGTGCGTACGCGGAAACTAATTTTACGATTGGTCGCCGATCGTTCTGGACCGCCAGTAGTTGCGAACGATTTTTCATCTCACTCGCGATCGCGCTTTACGTTACGCACGCGCTCATTGCCTCACAGCATCCATCTCGAAAGAGAGAGAATAATTAGTCGCGTGTCTCGCCGCAGCGGAGCTACATGGACGCGCTCGGAAANGCGGCAGCAGAGCTACATGGACGCGCTCGGAAAGACCAAATCGCGCATGCATAATGACGTGAAAATCGATGGCTAATCTTTTGGCAGAGTCTCACGATTCTCGTTTTCGTCGCAGCAGCAGGCGCGGACACATTTTCGCGGCGCCATTTATTTTTGTTACTCACACAGGATTTCTCTCGCGGTCCAATTTAACCCAGAGACGTCTGCTCGACATCTCCGCGATTATTGGAGAAAAAAGACACAAAACTCGTTCGCTCGCACGCGATAATTTCGAGCGATTAAAAAAAAAAAATTGCAGTTTTTTTTCGCGGAGCGTTTTCTTCAGAATTTCCGCGGAAAATTTTTGAGCCTTTTTTTCTTTTTATTTGTGACGTTGTTACGATTTGAAAAAAATTCTTCGATGCCTCTTCGATTTTTAAAATCGCGTCACAAGTCTCTGCGTACGTCATCGCAGGCGGCGCGAGAAACTTTTGATGACGTCGATGTTTCGAAATTGCTCGATGACTCGTTTAGACGATTTTATATTTTCTTTTCTTTTGTCCCCCGACCTACGCAAGTTTCTGTTACGATCAGAGCCCGCCAACTTTTTGCTTTCGTTTCTTGTTCGATCGTAATCGCTTTTTCTCACGAAATTCGCATTTGTTTTTTTTTCTTTTATCTATTTTTTCTCTCAATTTGTGCTAATGCTCGCGGTTTCCTGGAAAATGGTGTTATTTCGATGCGAAAATTGGCAATTTGCACGGCGAAGCGAATATCGCGTCGTCGTCGTCAGGACTCTTGTCATTTTTGGTATTTCTGTCTGGTCGTGTCTGACGTACGTCCCGATTCTCGTGACTTATATTTTTAGTTGAGAAAAATAACGAGGAACATGCTCGCACGAGAAAACGTGCTTTTCTAAATTTTGCGCCTGCGATGCTCGCGATCAATCCCATTTTGCTTCCTCATAGACGAAGCGCTATGTGAAGGGGAATTTTTTATTTTTATTTTTTTCCTCTGACTTTCGCAAATTTTGAGATTTATTACTAATTTTTTTTTTTTTATAAATAGAGCTTCATGATGGGAAGGTTGTCATTGAATTTGGAAAATATCGGGTGAACGGTTTGAATTTTAGGATTTTTCGAATTTCACGAAAATTTGAGTTTTTTGAAAAATCGTCGAACACCTCTAATTTCTGCAAATTTTGTAGAATATTGTGGACGAGTCTGTACTTTCTCTTTAGTTTCTGGAAAAGTTGTCGAAATTATTTTCAAAAATACGAATTTTGCGATATTTTGAAGTTTTTAAAAAAATAACTTGCGCAAATTTTAATATTTATAAATGAATTTTGTTTTTATAAATGGGTTGGTACGGAATTTGGGAAATGTCGGGTGAACGGTTTGAATTTTATGATTTTTTCGAATTTTACGAAAATTTGAGTTTTTTAAAAAATCGTCGAACAGCTCTAATTTCTGCAAATTTTGTAGAATATTGTGGACGAGACTGTACTTTCTCTTTAGTTTCTGGAAAAGTTGTCGAAGTTATTTTTAAAAATACGAATTTTGCGATATTTTGAAGTTTTAAAAAAAAGAAATTGCGCAAATTTTCATATTTATTAATGAATTTTGTTTTTATAAATGGGTTGGTACTGAATTTGGAAAATATCGAGTGAACGGTTTGAATTTTAGGATTTTTTTGAATTTTACGAAAATTTGAGTTTTTTTGGAAAATCGTCCAATCGCTCTAATTTCTGCAAATTTTGTAGAATATTGTGGACGAGTCTGTACTTTCTCTTTAGTTTCTGGGAAAGTTGTCGAAATTATTTTTAAAAATACGAATTTTGCGATATTTTGAAGTTTTCAAAAAAATAACTTGCACAAATTTTAATATTTATTAGTGAATTTTGTTTTTATAAATAGGTTGGTACTGAATTTGGAAAATATCGGGTGAACGGTTTGAATTTTATGATTTTTTGAATTTCACGAAAATTTGAGTTTTTTGAAAAATCGTCGAACCGCTTTTCATATCGAATTCACTAGCGACCATTAATCTCGTACTATTGTTTGACGGATTCTTCGATGCTAATCGATTTATGCTAATCGCCTGACGATCGGATCGAGGGATCCGCGCAGCAATGATTTATCACTTTTTTCCTCCTTCATTTATTTTCCTAGAAACGGAAGAATCTCGCGCTGTGACGGAGAAATGGAGAGAGATTTATTGCCGGATGAAATTTATTCACAATGCTAATTTTATTCGAGCCGTACGCGCGTATGTTTTCGGAGCCGGAGCAAAAAGAATTTCGGCTTTTTTGTTTCGCCATTATTTTCCACGCTCCCAGCCCCGGATTCTTTTGGACCTTCAGTCATTTTTTTTTCACCAGGCTTCATGAATCGTCGTACATTTTTCCTCATAGAGAAATTTCCAAAAAAAGTGTCGATGCTCCAACTTCCGCAAATTTTGAGATTTATTACTAATTTTTTTTTTTTTACGAATAGAGCATGACAATGGGAAGGTTGTTTTTGAATTTTGAAAAAATCGGTTGAACGGTTTAAATTTTATGATTTTTCGAATTTTATGAAAATTTGAGTTTTTTTGAAAAATCGTCCAATTTAATTTTTGTAAATTTTAAGATTCATTACTATATTTTTTTTATGAATAGAATATCATAATAGGAAGGTTGGTATTCAATTTGGGAGATATTGGTTCAACGCTGTAAATTTTATGATTTTTCGAATTTTACGAAAATTTGAGTTTTTTTTTTGAAAAATCGTCCAATTTAAATGAAAATCCAAAAAAAGGCTATAAATTGAAATTTTCAGCGTTTTTTAAAATTCGCATTTGTAGAGTAACGTGAAAAAAATGTTTATTAAGTCTTTTGGGTCTTGGAAATGTTGAGGAATTCGACATTTTTATTTGACGTTTGTTTTTTATTTTTTATTGCGTTTATTAACGTCCAACGGATCGTGGGGAACGAGGATCCATCGCCCACCATCGCTGCAAGGATTTTAATGCCTTTTTTTCGGTTTATTCTCCATGGGACATGAAAATACTGATTTTTTGGATATTTCTCTCGACAAAGAGATGGATTATCCGTGCTTCTTGGTATTGCCCCTTTTTGTGACGACAAAAGGACTCAAATGGTCCAGAAGCCAGGGAGGGAGCGGGGAGCAGAAAGTTTTTGCAACAGTAAATCATGAAACGGTTTGCGGAAGATGACGATTCCATGTAACACAGCGGTTTGTCTTTTTCTCTCTCGCTCTCTTCGTCCACTCGGTCTCTGTGCCTTTTTCCTGAGTTCTTTCTCAAGAGTTCAGCCGGTCCCTGAACTTTTGGTTGGTCACAGAAAGAGATTCGCTCTCCGGGCAACGGGGGGGCAAATGAGCATTACGAAGCAAGCGAAAATGCTCAGAACATTCGTTCCGCATCTGGAGATTCTCCAAAAATATCCACAGACTCGATTATAATTTCGGTTCGTCCATCAAAAATTTATTCTCGTCCCAAAAAATCTTTCGGGCCGATCTCTTAATCAATCAGTTTGTTAATCGTGTTTATTTTTGAATGGATTTGTTCGATTCGCTGCGAAGCCTCGCGGTCACCGTTTTGGCGAATTATTCACTTTAAGGAGACGCGCCGAAGAATCCTTTTTTTTTTTCGACTCGTTATTGACACGTCTTGCGGTGTGTTTTGTTGTTTTAATTAATTCATTCGATTCATTTATTTTGGGCTCAATCAGCCAGAGCTACCGGAAATACTAAACAACGTTCTCCACGCTTCGGATTTTAATACTATGTCACATGGAAATTTATTATCTCGTAGAAACTTGGCCAACGCCGCGTAAGTCATCGGCCAACCATTCAAGTTCTTCATCTTTATTCTCTCTCTCTCTCTCTTTCTCTCTGTCTCTCTGTCTCTCGGTCTGTGGCACCTCCATATTTCTCTGTATCTCGGAGTATCGGATGGCTTTTGATCCTTCGTTTCCTTCTTATATTTACTTCCTTTTGGATGGGCAAAATTTACTCGGACTTTCTACGAATCGGAGAGTCAAACAGCCGTGAGGCCCTCGCTCTGTCCTGCCGAGGGAGAGCACATCGGCCATTGCGACCAAGGGAGAGCCACAAGAGCCAACGGAGTTTCGAGCGACTCTCTCTCTCTCTCTCTCTCTCTCTCTTGCTCGCAACCCTTTGGTCGTTTATGTGTGTATAGGAAAATGAGATTTACACGAGCAGCCGTGCGTCTGGAAGAGCTGCTGGGCTCAAAGGCTCTCCCTTTGCACTCGATGCTCAGGCTTTTGCTTTGCTTCCCTCTCTCTCTTTCTCTCTCTCTCGCTCCTCCTCACTTTGGGCTCCGATCGCCTTTACCGATCTTCCGGGAACAAGAATCGTTTCCCTTTTTATTCTCATGCGTCTCATGTACACATGTTGGCAGAGCAGCGAGCAATCATCACTCTCGTCTCTCGTTTTTGCTTCAGAGAATTTTTATTAATTGTTTCGAAAATTTTGTCAATTTTTAGTTTTTCTTAATTTTTTTAAAATTTTTATTGTTTTTTGGATTTTACGAAAAAGCGAAATGAAACTCGTGGCTTTTTTGCAAAATACATTTTCGTCTCGTGTTCTTTTGATCGATCTAATTGGCCAACGAAAACTCTTCCCGATCGTTGGCGCTCAATGTGCAACGCTCGAGAGGCAGATCCATATGCGTCGCAAAATTACGTCAGCTTCCGAGAATCTTTCGGTCCAAATTTATCAGGTGCTCCGAATTTGTACCAGCAACCGCGTTTTTTTTTGTTTGTTTTTTTTTTCTTCATTCTCTGCTCCGTCTCTCTTTCGTGATGCGCGAAATCGCGAAAGAGTCGCGCACGTCTCGATCAACTCTCCCGTTCTCGTTTCACGGCTCAGTGCGCGACTCTCTCCTCGCCGCGCGATTGCTTTTCGATGAAACCATTTTCGCTACCGTTAAGCAGTGCCGACGAATGAAAATACGAAAAAAAGAAAAAAAAAATCCGGAGTAACGGTCTTGATTAGACATCGCTCCATTTTTTCTTGATAATCCGCAAAAATCTTGTGCCACAGGGAATTTCAATACTTTCCTGTAAAAATTGGAACCGGAAGTCCGTTTTTTTTCGCATTTCCGAGATAAATGTCTCGAGAGATATTCAGCAAATACTTTTCTCCATTTTTCTCATTATTTCAGGCCACAATCTTGAGCAGTCTTCGGAATGAAATACTCGGAGCTAAATGAGAGAAAATCATGTTGAAATTTGCATCGTTGCAATATGCAACGAAATTCTTTTTTTTTTCTCATTAATCGGCCGATTTACTTGTGGAGGTTTGATCACGAATTCAGAAATAATGAGAATTTTATGAAATTTGGTGATGACACTCTTTGGCATCGAGTATAGAAACACCATTTTTTTTTGCAATTTTTTTACCACCTGGTTATCGAATAATTGATCGTGTTGAAATTTGCATCGTTCCAAATGCAACGAAATTCTCTTTTTTCTCCAGCAAAGCTCATAATTATTATTCAATATTTGGTCCGGACAACAAAACGATCGTCTCGTGCGACCAAAAAACTCAATCGACACGAAAAATTGGCACGATATTAAAAATTCAATAAATAATAAATCCAACAAATATTTTTCGTCAAATCTCAACGTTGCAAACTCCAGAGTCATAATAATTGAGAGTTTGGTCGAACTTTTTAATATGCACGCGACGTATATCCGTATGTATGTAAACTCTGGGCTTGCACACGTGAACTTTAGTGTCGAATTACTCTCGCGCGACCAAAAAACTCAATCGACCCGAAAAATTGGCACGATATTAAAAATTCAATAAATAATAAATCCAACAAATATTTTCCGTCAAATCTCAACGTTGCAAACTCCAGAGTGTCATGTATATAAGAAACAGGGCCCTGTGTAGACGTTTACTCCGCATGCCTGTTGCCGGCATACACACGTATATACCGAACTTATAAAGATGGACAGGTGGCTCTCGTTTGGACGCACTCTTGATCCTCAGAACGATCGAACGAGGGTCCGAGATTCATGGAATCGTGACGGACCTTTAACCGCCTCCTCGCCTGCTTCTCTCTCTCTAGTTTCCTTTTTCCTTTTTTTTTTCGTTTTAAGGACATCCATAACAGAATCTATCCTTGTTTCCTTCTCCTTGTCCGCATGGGGCTGCGGAGCGATCGCGAGGAGGCAAGACGTGGCCATAGAGACGAGCAGGCGAACGCGGAGAGAGCGAGAGAGAAACTTTTCAAACGATCCTTCGAGCTCTTGTATCGCTTCTTGGAACTCGGGACCTCTCTCGATCTATTTCTATCTCTCTCTCTTGCTCTTTGGTCCTCCGCAGCCCTCCAACTGCAGGCGACTATCCATTATGCTATTTTATACTGACTTATGAATAAAATTTCTCTCTCGTCTCTCTGAAAATCTCCCATGGGGTTGCACAAAGCATTTTTTATTTGCCAACCGATTTATTCGACCCTCATTACCCGGAGCCTCACGCTCGCCTGCTGCTCGATCGATTCTCGAAAGCTTTGAAAAATTCTCCACGTTATTCATTGATTTTTGGGCCAAATTTTTTTTTTTTTTTAATTCAATGCAAATCTGTGAAAAATTGATTTTTGGATTTTTTTGGCATCTTTTCATCGTTGACTTTGAAAAAATTGGTCAAGGATGCGACGTTGGGCCAGTGTGAATTTTTTTTTCTTCAAATTCGAAAATTTTTTGCTTTTGATTTTTTTTGCATTTTTTTTTAATAATCCACTCGCCATGTCGAGGTGGAGCTCGTTCGTTTTGCTGTCAATAAAAATGATTGGCTTTCTACCCGTCGCAGGACAACTGGAAACTCTTTGTCGGCAAAGGAGATTCCTCTCGGAGCAGGAGGAATCTTCTCCTTAATTATTATAGCCTCGGATGGTAGAATAGTGTCTTGCAATATCGACCTCGACTGCTCAGTTTGAATGTTACGTCGTAAAAGTCTCGAAATTCAAATATTTAGCAATAAAAAAATTTTGCTCAGATTTTGACAGCCTCGATCGTGTCAGCCTGAGTCATTCATATTTATCTTAATAACTCATGGCAGAAAATTACAATTTCTGCAAAAATTTTCGTAAAAAAACGTCATTTTTGCAGATTTTTTTATATCGACAATTTTTTTGGATTAAAAATTGAAGGAATTTCATAAAATCATCAGGGTCGTTACTCAAGGGTTCAAAGTACATTGTAGTATTTTTATTTCAATTTTTTTTCGATTTTTCAAAACGATTTTTATTTTTGAAAATGTTTTTTTTATTTATTTCGTAATTTTGGAGGCAAATTGGATGTTTTTTTTTTTTTGACACTGATTGGGTCTGATTGACCCGACGTCCAGATGTCTCGTAAATATAACGAAGCCTCCATGCAGGAGCCGGATTGACACGGGACAAGTGTAAACACGAGCCTGCCAGCGTGTCATTTGGCAATGTGCCTAATTGCTTGTCCCCATCGCCCATGGTGTTGGCACGTTTGTATTCCATTTAAGTGATTCTCGCAAATCACACACACACTAGAAAGATGTAACGGGCTGACTCGAATTCTCGACAATGTCCAGAGGACAGAACCCGAGAGAGAGGACGGTGCCGCGCGATAATGACTGTTGCCAGGAAAACTCGGTTCATTGATATTCGATCCTCGAATTTTTCACTCTAGCAGATCGAGACCGCTATCGATTCTCCCACGACAATCGGCGACGAAATCTCTTTTTCCCCCCTTCCTTAACATTTTCCTATACTCTCGAAACGTTCCGCTCGTATTATTAGCGTATCACGAGAGTCCATCGCTTGTCCCATTTACGCGAATCGACTTGCATTATTTTTGGATCGATTCGTTTCTTCGAATTAGGCGCATCCCCTGATTTATTGTGGGAACTTTTTGTGCATTTGTTTTTTGTTTTTTTTTTTCAACCGGTAGTGCGTTTCCTTTTTCACGTGCGGATGTGATTCCGTTCCCTGGGAAAATCACGGACTGTCACATTTTCTAGAAATCTCTAAAACGTAAAATAAGTTTTTTTATTTTTTTCTGTTTACTCACGAGATCGAGTTTTTTTTTCTGTTTTGCTGCTCTGCTCGTATTTTGTGGGATCGTGATTCGCGAACGAATGAGACGGGAGTCTGGCTCAGAGCATGCGAACAATCTAATCTTCTCTCTTGTATAAATTTGTCGTTTCGTAGTCGATTCGGATTTATACGTGTCACTGTTGGAAGAAGGTCAACTTTCGGGTAAAGTAACGGTTCGTCCAATTTTCGGTGGAGGAAAAGAAAAAAATGAGATGCACGATGCTCAAATCTTCTTCTATGAGAAACTAGATTTTTTATTCTGGCTTCCTCATAGAGGAAGCTTCGAGCAGCGTGCATCTCGAGCATATTGAGGAAACAATTTGTAGTGGTTTTCGTATTTTCATTTAAATTTCATAATTTCGACAATTTTTCTGGAAAGTAAAGATACGGTATGGACGTGTACACAATATCTTTAGAAATTTGCAGAAATTGGAGCGGTTGGACGATTTTTCAAAAAACTCAAATTTTCGTAAAATTCGAAAAAAAATCATAAAATTCAAACCGTTCAACCAATATTTTTCAAATTCAATACGAACCTTCCTAGTATGATACTCTATGTATAAAAAAATAATTGGTTACAAATCTTAAAATTTACAAAAATCAAAGCGGTGAGACGATTTTTCGAAAAACTCAAATTTTCGTAAAATTCGAAAAAATCATAAAATTCAAACCGTTCAACCAATATTTTTCAAATTCAATACGAACCTTCCTATTATGATACTCTATGTATAAAAAAATAATTAGTTACAAATCTTAAAATTTACAATAATTAAAGCGTTGAGACGATTTTTCGAAAAACTCAAATTTTCGTAAAATTCGAAAAAAATCATAAAATTGAAATCGTTCAACTAATATTTTCCAAATTCAATACGAACCTTCCTATTATGATACTCCATGTATAAAAAAATAATTAGTAATAAATCTCAAAATTTGCGAAAGTTAGAGCGTCGACACTGTTTTCTTGAAAATTTCAAAATCCCCTAGACTTCGTATTTTTCTAGCAATTCCAACAAAAATCTCAGAGAACGAAGAGTTTGTACAGATCGACATCTGTGCAAAAGGGGAGCCCTGTAGCTCAAACCGTTCCCGAGTTACGAACGTTTGAATTTTACAGTTTAAAAAATCCGGACATTTTTTGTAGACACGATTTTTCGATGTTTTAGAAAATCTCAAGCACATTGACATTGCAAACTTCAGAAAAAAAAAAGTTCCCCGTCACACATAGCTTTCCGTATGAGGAAGCAGAGCGTCTGAAAATCGAGACATCGTAATTATTCTTAAATCCCAATATATATAGTTCACGCTTGGAGAATTTGGATTTAATCTAAAGTTATTTGGAATAACGTGTACGTTGAGGGGATTACGGTAATTCGTGATTTAACGTGGTCAAATAGCGAGACGAGTTCTATATACAAGATCAGGCGGGAATGACGCTCGCTGCTGTTGTTGCACCGCACAAATGCACATTTGCAACTACGTAACAAGATATTTATATACATTGAGCAATATATAAATATATGTATTCTCCAGGCAGTATATATTCGTACAAGTGTGTGGCCGATCGTGCGAAGCTTTAGTTCCCCCGTATATATCATCATCACCGGTACTCGCATTGTTTCACGTTTTAAGGTGCAAGAGAGCGAAAAAGAAGGAAATGAAAAGAAGAAGAAAAAGTCACGAGCAACAATAAAAGAAAACGGGAGAGAGAGAGAGCGAGAGAGAGAGAGAATAATTGTATCGCAGGATGAAAATGACGGTACGAAGGATCTAATTTCTCGGTCGGGAAACGCATGGATCGTAGGATCGTTTTCGATCGATGGAACGTATAGATCGCGATCCTCTATAGTAGATAAGTTAAACGGTGGCTATTTACCGTGCATGTTCGTATTAATGGCACACTCTTCGGCCACTTTGCCCAATAACAATTATTCCCTCAGCTCCCGGGCAAATTTATTTTTAAGCCTCATATTATCCTGATGCTGCTCGATACTTTATTATTTGTTCCGCATATATGTAGCGCAGGAAATAAATACTGAACCAAACAAACAGGAATCATCGGGAGCAGGCTTATTGTTCGATTGTTGGCTTTGGCATTCGTCGCTGATATTAATTCCATTCTCACGATGTTTATTCGCACAACGTTTTCAATTAATCAACATTTTCCTTCCTTAATTNTATAGATCGCGATCCTGTATAGTAGATAAGTTAAACGGTGGCCATTTACCGTGCATGTTCGTATTAATGGCACACTCTTCGGCCACTTTGCCCAATAACAATTATTCCCTGCGAGCTCCCGGGCAAATTTATTTTTAAGCCTCATGTTATCCTGATGCTGCTCGATACTTTATTATTTGTTCCGCATATATGTAGCGCAGGAAATAAATACTGAACCAAACAAACAGGAATCATCGGGAGCAGGCTTATTATTCGATTGTTGGCTTTGGCATTCGTCGCTGATATTAATTTCCATTCTCACGATGTTTATTCGCACAACGTTTTCAATTAATCAACATTTTCCTTCCTTATTTACGACAATTAATTACATTTAACTCAAATCTTAGAAATTGCTATAAATTCGGGATAAAAAACGATTAAACCATCAAATCTTTTTGAAACGATTGACTCCTGATTTAAATTTATTTTATGAAACAAAAAAAAACGCTGCAAATTGCTTCGACAAGATGCTGGAGATGCACGATGCTCGAATCTTGCTGCACGAGGAAGTAAAATGGAATAGAAAAAAAAAAAGCTAAATTGGTACATATTTCTTAATTTTGCGAATCCGATACTTTCTTATTTACCATCGAGTTGAAATTTGCATCGTTGCAAATGCAACGAAATTCTCTTTTTTCTTCAGCAAAGCTCATAATTATTATTCAATATTTGGTCCGGACAACAAAACGATCGTCTCGTGCGACCAAAAAACTCAATCGACACGAAAAATTGGAACGATATTAAAAATTCAATAAATAATTAACACAACAAATATTTTTCGTCGAATCTCAACGTTGCAAACTTGAGAGTCATAATAATTGAGAGTTTGGTCGAACTTTTTAATATGCACGCGACGTATATCCGTATGTATGTAAACTCTGGGCTTGCACACGTGAACTTTAGTGTCGAATTACTCTCGTGCGACCGAAAAACTCAATCGACACGAAAAATTGGCACGATATTAAAAATTCAATAAATAATTAATCCAACAAATATTTTTCGTTGAATCTCAACGTTGCAAACTTCAGAGTCATAATAATTGAGAGTTTGGTCGAACTTTTTAATATGCACGCGACGTATATCCGTATGTATGTAAACTCTGGGCTTGCACACGTGAACTTTAGTGTCGAATTACTCTCGTGCGACCGAAAAACTCAATCGACACGAAAAATTGGCACGATATTAAAAATTCAATAAATAATAAATACAACAAATATTTTTCGTCGAATCTCAACGTTGCAAACTCCAGCCTCATTCTCTACCAATTTAATTATCTGCTCATTTCATAAAACACATTTTTCCACGATTTTTTGGTATCGTAGATTCCCGAACGGTCATGACCCCGTAACAATTATTCTCGCCTGGATTTCTCAATGGCATCGTTTCATTGATAAATACTCTGCGGAGAGTATGACCAGGCGACAGGTTTACTCTGTGGCATTGGTAACAAGGCCAAGAGCAATTACATTCATAAATATGTTTGTGCAATTACATTCGTGTAATGATAAAGATGGAGAGCTTCTCGGTGGAAGGAGCGTAAGTAGATAAATATATATAGTACACACGCGTAAGCAGGAGTGGTTAACCGGAGCGAGACCATCTCGCGACCCGAGCGGTAAATGGTTCGCATGCCACGCGAGAACTCTGCATGCTGCACGTTGATGAACTTTTCTCTCTTCCTCTTTCTTCACAATCGCGCGTTTCATCGCGTTCTCTACTTGTTTCTCTTTCTCCATTAATACGACTGTCTGCTTTTGCTCTCTCGAGTATTTAGCACGAAATTATTGCCAGAGAAGCTCACGCGCTTAAGCGCGCGGTGCAAAGGAGGAAAAGGTTGACGTAGAATTAAAACGTGGCCCAAAGCTTATCGCGTCGATCAGCCGCGCGACTTAATTATAAAGCCTCGCGGCCTATGCACCCTCCAGCCTTCTTTCTGTGCACAAGTTTGTGCGGAGAGGAGATTGCATTGTTTCCTACTGACTACGCGGAATAATCGACGCTTCGCGGCTCTTAATTGCTCCCGCGGCCTGTCGTTCGCAAGCTCGTCAACGCCCTTAACATCGCACCGCGCAATCAGACAAGAACGGGACATAACAAATAATTAGTCTACTGTATAATCGTGTCATTTACCAATTCTAGCGTCTTTATTAGGGGTGTGCGAATATTTGAAAACTTCGAATATTCGGCAACAAATCGAATCGAATTGTTTGATTCGAATTTCAAACCGAATATTCGATTTTTTCGAGTATTCGATTATTTTTCGAATATTCGATTTTTTTTCGAATATTCGATTTTCTTTCG
>JBAJMU010000004.1:14804960-14838209 GCA_037952995.1 Hyposoter didymator | reverse complement strand
GGGGGGGGGAGGAGAGAAACTTGTAAGAGAAATATCACGATAATCATTTAGCCTCGTTCGATCCCTTCGCGAAGCAAACACGAGGATTTCGATTACAGATCGTTATGCTTACGACGACCTTTGCCAGAGCCTTGACCTCCCTACACACCGGATTCTTCATTAACTACGTTGTTTATTTCATTACGGTACACTCGATATCAAGTGGACAAAAAATTAATAACTACGTAATTGATTTTCGTAAGCAACAGAAATTCGACTCTCCGAATCATTACGGCCCCGTTACGTCAGTAACAAAGTTTTTCTTCACCTCGAACCGGTAACATTTGCTATTACGTTTATAACGTCCAAGTAATTCTCCTCGAGTGGGTTTTTTTTTTTCGTCTAGAAATGCGTCAGGCTACTGATAAAAAAAAAAAGTTTCAACGTTTGCCTTCAATGTCGTTGTGACTTTCAAGGGCCTTGGAAAAAAAATTGACAAAGATCTTGCGTAATCGTTGCATGAGGTTCTGCTCTCGGAAAAAGAGTGTGATTCTAAAATTCTCGTTCCCACACTGCTTTTGTCGAGGAGGGTTATCTTTGTCGAAATCCAGAAATATTATTCTCTGGGCATTTCGTCGAGGGCACCAGAGTACGATTTCCTGGGGCGATGAGATTTCATCATCGATTCTTGTAAATCTCGACGAAATACATCGAAAATGAAGAATAACATTTTTCGATATTGTTGATATTTTTCGAGATTTATTCAATTTTTGAGTTTTTTCATTTTTTTTTTTATTTCGAAAATTATGGACGTGGGACATAAATGTCGAATACGAAAGATGTTGAGGACGTGGAAATACATGTTTTTCAACCGTAAAAACCGAAAACAAAAATGTATGATTATTTTTGAAAAAACTGCGTTGGGCGGCAGTTTTTGAAACAACCAAGAAAAATAGACCAACTCGAAAAACGTCGATATCTCGAAAACTATCAACAATATCGAAAAACTTTATTCTTGATTTTCGATTTGTTTCGACGAGATCTATAAGAATCAGTCATCATCGTGCTCTCCCCTCGTTTAGTTTTCGGAAACGATTGAATGGATATCGCCGAAACGATAAAAATTATTTTTCAATTATTTATTTATGAATCCTTGGACGCTGACGTTGCGTTTCATCATTTTTTCCAGACGCCTCAGCGATTTTGAACTGCTTGTTATGAGTCACGATAATGGGCAATTATTGTGGAAAAAAAAGGGAAAGAAAAAATGAGTTTGAAGGCGAAAATGTTAAGTGTCCATTTACTCGTCATAATGGACTATAAACCTTTTTTTTTTTTTTAATTCGCACTTGCCCCTTCCCCCACTTGCTCCGAGGGCCTTGTACAGTGAGACGAGATTTTTTTGTTTGTTGTTAAAACCTCGAGGAGCGTGTGACACGGAGAGAAATTTGGCGCGGGGCAAAATGTTATACATATAAATTTGCTGTGCTCCGTTAAGGGGGCCCGGGCAAGGCTCCTATGGAGATGGTGCGCTGACACCCGCGCGCGAGTCGTTAACGGTTTCTCTTGTCGCTTTCGCAGACTCGACACGAGCGCTGAAAAAAAATTGAGCGAAAAGAAAAAAAGAAAAAAAAACGTAAGAAATAACGCCGAAAACGACGAGAAGAAGCTCGAGATTCGAGCAGCCAGCCAGCAGGTTGTAATTACGAGAATGAGACGTCCAGGTATGCTAAGGACGTTGGAGATGCTGCACAAATACTCTATCACTGTATACACGCCTCAATCCTCTCGTACATTCGATAAATACATTCCCAATTTATAAAAATATACAGACAGATAATTCATCATTTTTAACCCATTTTTTTAAATCCTCGATTTTCAAGAAAATTCTTCGCACGAGCATAAAATCCAATGCATCGTAATAACAGGGAACTTGAGTTTTAATGGACGTTGAAAAATTACGGCTCTTTAACAAAGTTTCTCGTAGTTTTTAACGTCAATTTTTTTCCTTCAGTATTTTTAATCCTGAACGAAAACTCATTTTTTAAAATTTAAAGCTACTGAACGGGGTAAATATTAAGATCATGGGTTCCATTCGTAAAATCGTGCTATACACAGTGGGAATGAAATTTCGTTAAAAATCGTTAAAATTATTGAAATAAAAATTAATTTGATAAAATAAATTAAAAAAAATTAATCAATACTCAAAATTAAAATCAAAATTTAAAAAAATGTTGAAATTTTTTTTTTTCGAATACGATGAACTATGTATTTTTTGATAATTTCAAAGTTTCGTTATTTTGACAGTATATTTCCTTTCTAATGGAATTATCAGCGAAATTTACGAGCGGAACGACTAAAATTTGCTTCCGAAGAGAATTTCTAAAATATTTCTTGCTGCACTGACACAATTTTTGGGATTATGCAAAAAAACCGAACGTATCGAACAAAATTCAATTTTCCCTTCATAGTCACAGCTCCAGATTGTGTTATGTAAATAATTGAAAAACTTTTATAATTAATCATTAAAATTCGCCAAATTAGCAGGTCGAATTAACTTGAACAGCGATTTAAAAAAAACCATGCAGATCTCTGTGCAAAGTTGCAGTCGAGTGTCGTCAATGTAGAAATCTGGTTAGTGATCTTTAGAAACTCATCCTTTTACCTTGCTGGGGTACAGACTCGACCAGTGCGAGCGTTTGATTCCTCGTCGGGCTCGAAGCTTCCTAGCGGAATACTAGGATGGCAGTATAGACTTTGATCAACACTCAGCGAATGATAATTCGTCCCGATTTGTCGATCTCTTACGATAAACAATAAAAATTTATAAAAATTTATAAAAAAAAAAAAAAAATCAAAAAAATAACAGAAAAATCTCGACGCATCGCGATTTCCAGGACCGAATTTTATAGTGACGAAAAGCATCGACTGCTCGAAGAATTCGTAGGCGAAATGATGGAAGAAAAATTATTCCGACGTAAAAAAATAATTTCACGATTTATTGCTCTCGATGAATTTTTTGTCTCAATTGAATGAAAATTCTTGAGCAACTTGAATTATTCTCGGAGCAGAATAATTTAAATTCCATAACGGTACCGTTTTATAAAATTGCATTATTTTTCTTCAATGGAATTTGCTTCTTCGTGCGGTACCGCGAGAGCTGTTGGTGTTTTTGTGTTTTTTTTTTTTCACGGGTTCGACGAATGGTTGATAAGCGTTGGTTCGCCACGGATATCATTGAATAATTGCAGTGGCTGCTGTTCGTTGCTCTGGCAGCGCGCGCGCCAAGCCAAAGGGTGTCGACACTGACGTACGAAATAAAACGCTCGGCAATTTTTTTTTTTTATTATTTATTTTTTTTATTTGTATCAATCTTTTGCTTTGCTGCGGCAGGCAAAGCGTAAGAATTTGCGAATCATGGCGTAGCTCGTGTTGCCCATGCGCCCCGTTAACGCCAATTTATGCGCGGCCAATTTTTTTATATATGGAGAAAATTATACGCCCGTAAAAAGCCTCAATGGGACGAATCGAACGTTTTTTTTTTATTCCCCCTCCGAGGAGTTGGATGCTGGATAAAAAATGTGTTCGTAGCTGCCGCCAACCTTCGCGGATATTCACGTCGACGATTTCTTGTTACGTCTCCGAACGACTCGCGTCCAATTATTATCGCATGTCCTGCTGCTGCAGCTTCTCTTTCGTTTTTTTTAATTTTTTTTAATCATTTTTCCGCGTTAAACAGTCTCGCGGAGCTAATCGATACAGATCGAACAATTGCGTACACGGATTCGTAATCCGTCGCCCTTTTTATCGGGGAGAAAATAAAAACATCCCGTGAAAACTTTGAGGAATAAATCTTAAAATTTCGTCGACAACTTTTTTTGAAAATTTCAAAATGACGTAAAATTCGTATTTTTGTAGCATTTCCAAAAAAATTATCAGAGAATCAAGAGCTTGTATGAATCAACATCTGTGATGAATGAAAACTAACTATGAGAATTGGAAACTTTTTTTTTTCAAATCTTATTAATATTATATTAATATTAATATTAATTAATATTCATTAATATTAATATTATTATGAATTATTATAAAATATTATTTTCAATTATTATAATTATAAATAATTAAAAATTACTATTATTATAAATTATTATGAATTATTATTTTCAATTATTATAATTAAAAATTATTAGAAATTATTATTTTCAATTAATATATTTCAAAATCATTATAAATTATTATTTTCAATTATTATAATTAAAAATTATTATAAATTATTATTTTCAATTAATATAATTAAAAATCATTATAAATTATTATTTTCAATTATTATGATTAAAAATTATTATAAATTATTATTTTCAATTATTATAATTAACAATTGTTATAAATCATTATAGATTATTATAAATTATTATAAATTATTAATATTATTATAAATGATGAAATATTTCGAGTTATAATGAAAATTTAATAATTTTCAGTCGAATGGTTGGGGCTCGTACGATGTCGTCCTGCTTGATGATATTGTCTCTGATGATCTATTCCTGTACGTCAGCGAGTCTATCGTCAAAAGAACGAGAAAGCAGAGAGTTGTTGACATCATCGAACGATTTAAACTTCGAGAACGATGATTATTCGGCCAAGTCATCGAGAGCAACGACGTACGAGGATGAGACCAACGAGGGCATTGGAATCCTGGAAAAAGTTGAAAAAGACGAGGAGGACGTCGTCCATGCGCCGTCGTCGCTCGAGGACCAGAGGGAGAAAACAACGTTGCGAAAAAATCGAAAGCACAAAGCGTTCTTCATGAATTATCCATTCGTGTCACGAATTAATCGGAGACAACCGTCGATCGGGAATTACGATAAAAATAATGAAAAGAACGAGCATCCCGAAGGGAGAAAAAAAATGTCGAACAAGAAACGATATCCACAGGAAAGCCAAATTTATTACATCAAATTACCACCCACGCCCTACACTTATGTGCCAGGCTTTGGCTACATTTCACAACCGCCGACCTACTCGAGCCCTGGAATCCACAGACCAATCAATCACATACAAAGCAGGCCAATCAGGCCTAATTATCAACAGAAACCAAGCTTAAATCCATTCATCAAACTACCTGTCGATTTCGTTAGCAATGGAAAACCAACTGGTGTTTATCAATGGCCAGCCAAACGACGAGAATCCACAATTAATCGGCTCAACGAACCTCCTTATCATTTTAATGGCCGACCCACGAGCCTGTACATGATTAATTCGAGTGGTCAAAAAACTGGACATCAACCTATTCGGTTAGCGGATCAACCCAGTCATGCTTATTATTGATACAACCTTCTTTTAGATATTTAAACGAAACTTTTGTATGTCCAGAGCGAATAGATCGATTTTTCGTCCCTGTTTCTCTTGTGCCTCCTTTCACATCGACATTCTCATGCCACTCACTTTGGAAGGCGACAAATAGTTGAAAAATCGTTAAAAGAATAAAATAAAAATACTACAACGTATTTTCAAGCCTCGAGTAACGACCACGATGATTCCATTCAATTCGTTCAATTTTTAATATAAAAAAAATGTCGAAAAAAAAAATTCTGCCAAAATGACGTTTTTTTTACGAAAAATTATGCAGAGATTGCAATTTTCAATTAAAAAAGAAAAAAAATCGTTGAATAAGTCTGAAATAGCATGCTTGCAGGTGGAACTGGTTAAATTAGCGACCGTTCCAAAAAGTATACTTTGGAAGGCGATGAGTAGTTGAAAAATCGTTAAAAAAATGAAATAAAAATACTGCAATGTATTTTCAAGCCTCGAGTAACGACCACGATGATTCCATTCAATTCGTTCAATTTTTAATGTAAAAAAAATGTCGAAAAAAAAAATTCTGCAAAAATGACGTTTTTTTTACAAAAAATTATGCAGAAATTGTAATTTTCAATTAAAAAAGAAAAAAAATCGTTGCATAAGTCTGAAATAGCATGCTTGCAGGTGGAACTGATTAAATTAGCGACCGTTCCAAAAAGTATACTTTGGAAGCGACAAATAGTTGAAAAATCGTTTAAAAAAATAAAATAAAAATACTACAACGTATTTTCAAGCCTCGAGTAACGACCATGATGATTCCATTCAATTCGTTCAATTTTTAATATAAAAAAAATGTCGAAAAAAAAAAATTCTGACCATCGAGGGTTAAGGCTTGAAAAAAGAACATTAATGAGAGATTTTGTGTGTGAAATTGTGCAAGTGGACGATCACGTTGGATTTTGGAGAAGTTTTGTAATTGCAGAATGAAGCATCGTGTGAGAGGACTGCGAAAAATCAAATTAAATTATTAAGCAGCGAAGAATCATTGTCTCATTATTATTCTTTTTAAAAATACTTTTAATATTTTTGTTTTAGAGAAAATTAGAAAGTTTGTTGGCTGCTGTACAAACTTGGATATTTATTGACGAGTGAGTTTGTTGCGATTTTTTCTCACGTCTCTGTATATTTATTTCGCCCCTTTTACCATTTTCTTGTTTGTTCGTTGAAACGTTTTTTTTTGTTGTATATATTGATGAACGTAATTGTGATGAATTACGAAAGAGATAAAAATATAAATACTTGTTCCCTCTCGTCTGGACCAACGTTTTTTACTCGCACTACCCGGACCACAGTCTTCGAATTCTTTGGCCAACCAGCTCCCGACGAAATAGAAGCTTCCGAGGGATTAACGCGCAGTTCCAATCCGCAGCCATTCTTTACATTCTTCCTCAATATCTCCGAACCACTTGCCACGTTATTTCAGTGAATATCGATTCGGGATTGGAATTTTTACAATCACGCAGCTCCGTCACACTCTCCGGAATTTTATCGAGGAATTTATTGGACTCGGTACGTTAATTAATTACTTTCCTAATCAATTAATGAATCCGCCATTTTTTTTCACGTCCAAAAGTCCCAGGACCTCGGAAACCAAAAGATTCGAGAAGCATAAATGTTCAAGGTCAATGTTTCACTACTTTTTGGCATTTGCAGCTCCAAGCCCTGCGGAGTTGAGTCAAGAAAATGATTGAGAATTATTTTACTTCCTGCGCGTTGTCCAAGGGATGGCAATTAAATTCTCGTCGGTGTCCGCGCGCGCGCGTCCTCGTAGAGGACTGCACTAATTGCACATTCCAGTGGACGCGTTCAATAACAGTTATTAACTCTTGCCACTCAGCTCAACACCTTTCTCGTCCAATTTACTCGAGTCCCAGACACCGAGCACACGCACAGACCACGTGCTTGTTTTTCTTTTTTCCAAACTCATTTTTACACCATCGAACTTTCGGTTTGTACGTGGAAAATTCAGGCTTTTTTTTTCTTCTCCTTTTCTTACCTTCTCGTCCTTTTATCTTCGCCGCGACATTCGAATCTCCCTTTTTGTAACTTCCACGTATCTCGTTTCGCATGAACTGTGAAATCATGGAGAATTCCGTGACAAGGCGCGAGTCTCCTCCTTCGAATAATTAAGTGCTTCGTCTCTTTATAAGTAGCTGTTGTGTGCTGGGTGTACGAGAAAAAACTAACCCTTGGGGATACACTGCGGAATGAAATTTTGTTGAATACGATCAACTAAATATTTTTTTATAATTTCAAAATTTTCGTTATTTTTTTCATAGATAGGTTCAGAACCACGTGGTGAATGTAAATTCCCAAAATCTTTACAAATTCGAAGGGCGGAAGTGCCTCTACTTTGAGAAAAACCGTTTTGGGCTATATCTCGGTAACGGTGCACTCTGGGCCCAACATGATAAGGACCTTTATCGTAGATAATGATATTTCCTATCTTTTTTGTTGAATACTTTTTTTTGTGCGATCAACTATTCACAACTTATGAGACTATTAACATTAATTTATTGACTTTTTGCTTGATATCTCTTGCAATAATTGTTTAAACAATAAAATGCATAGGACCGAACTTTTAGAGCTACAAATTTGCTACAACTTTCACTCGAAACTTTTTTTTCTCCAATCAATATTTTGTCCAGGAAATAAATTCACAACACCAACTGCTGGGAAAAGGTTTTCAGTCTCTTTCTCAGTTTCTACAATTTTACAAATAATCATTTATTCAATACAAATCGCCCAGTTTCCTTCCACGTATTAAAAACTAACGATTCGCTTACGAGAGTACAAAAAGTATCAAAAAATTAGCCACCCTTCTGCTTCGTCTTTAATCTTACGCAGTGTACATGAAAATACTCGAAATGTGACTGATTAAAAAGTACATGATGATAGAGCGTTGCGTCGCGATTGATGAATCTTTGAAGTAAATTTTTTCGATCATGAGAATGAATGAATGTTTTCTTTTTTTTTCCCGACGTTGGGTTTGTAACGAGGATAAGAAATTATAGTCTTTTTCTCTCTCAGTCGGCATCGATCAAGGCAAAAAAAAAACAAATGGAAATAGAGTGTGCGTGTTGAGGAATCGAGCGGATTTTTTTTTTTAGTCGTTCCGGTTTCTTTGCTCTACGAGAAGCTTTCGTGTTCGCCAGGACAATGAACATGAGGATATATTTTATTCTCGTAGTGTCGTTACGCGGACATTTATACTCGTTGAACGAAAATTCCCTCGTGAATGACACACGCGATAGGGGGGGGTGCGAGAAAGGGAAATGAAATTAGGGCAAAAGTGGATGGTAATAAACTGGCTGACGACTTTTCTCCATGACGTAAAAAGCTTTGGGTTTACCATTGCCAGGAAAATTTTTTTGTATCTTGTTGGTCGATGGGTTTGCATCATCGGTTTTGCTGGTTCTCGTGTTGATCGGGGCGTAATAAGAGGTGGCTGCTTTTTTCTTGTGTTTCTTGGGTCTGAGGGAGTTTTGCGTGTTACCCGAGGCGTCGAGTTCGTTAGAGAGACTCCAGACGGCGAGACGATCGTTCTTGTAACGTTCGTTATGATTCCTGGACTCGAGCCTGTAGAGATTCGAGTCTTCTTCCAATCTGTACGACTTTTTGTTGTTTTTGTTGGCTTTTTTGCCAGTTTTATCGGTTTCTTCCCGGCGCACGTGGCTCTCGTCATTTTCCTCGATCTTTCCAGACTTCCGAGTCACTTCCGGAAGTCGAGGATAATTGAGCCTTTTGTCGTTGTTCCGAGTGTGCTTCACGGGCTTTTCCTCGCCGTTCAGAGAGTTCAACGACGTGGAATGATGATGATGATGTTTTACGTTTACTTCGCTGACTCTCGATGGCTTTTCCAACTTGGAAACCTTTTTTGATCCATGAACAAACGTCACATTTTTTTTCAGCCCCTCGTTCGGGCTCCTTGGCTTCTCCTCGTCCTTCGTCTCACCCTCCAGCCTCCTTCGCATCTCCTCCATTTTTAGTTGCGCGTGATACTTTTTTTTCTCCGTTATTTTTTTCATCAGAGGCAAATTCCAATGATAAATTTTTCCAGGTTTTCCGTTGCTTTGAAAACCCACTTGCGGACTCGAGTTCACGATTTTTTTTGACTTAGAATCGTTCTCCTTCGGCGACTGCTGATCCTCCGCCTTGTGAGGCTTCGTCAACGTGTAGTACGGCTGACTCGGTGGCAACTTGACGACGTAAACGTGGCTGTCGCTGTGCCCGTGACGTCGGCTGTAAGGCTGATGGATTCGGGTCTTCGGACCTAATTCCATCTCCCCCACCGATGGCTCCGGTCCCGAAAGCCTCTTCTTGTGATGACCTTCCGGTAGCCTCACCGGAACAAGACCCAGACGTTGCAATATCGCTGCGTTGCTGTTGTGCACCGTCTCGAATTTTCGCGACTCTGATTTCTCGGCTGTGGTGCTCGTCGTGGTTGCCATGATCGTTAGAAACGCCATCAGGACACCGAGCCTAAAACTGAAAAAGAAGAAAAAACACTTTGAGTGAAATTTTACGGAATTATTTCATTTTTTTTTTTTTTGGATTTTAATTTTTTTTATTTTTTTACGTTCTTGAGAAATTTTATTTATCCAAAGGATTACACGTGTAAACAAAATTCCTATCGACAGAATTCCTTTAAATTTGCACCACACTGAGAGAATAGTGATTTCTAATGGCTCGCGGAATTTTAAAAGGCTTCACCGTGTAAAAGTCGAGATATTTATTTATAAAAATCACAATTTTCAATATTAATTATTTCCATTTCTAAATGGTGAAGCCTCTTGAAACTTTGCATACACTTTCGATGTAACATCGAAGAAGCTTTATTAAATTTGGAAAAAAATCGATTTCCTATCGATAGAGATCCTTTAAATTTGCACCACACTGAGAGAATAGTGATTTCTAATGGCTCGCGGAATTTTAAGAGGCTCCACCGTGTAGAAGTCGAGATATTTATTTATAAAAATCACAATTTTCAATATTAAATATTTCCATTTCTAAATGGTGAAGCCTTTTAAAACTTTGCAAACACTTTCGATGTAACATCGAAGAAGCTTTATTAAATTTGAAAAAAAATCGATTTCCTATCGATAGAGATCCTTTAAATTTGCACCACGCTAAGGGAATAGCGATTTCTTATGGCTCGCGGATTTTTAAGAGGCTCCACCATGTAGAAGTCGAGATATTTATTTATAAAAATCACAATTTTCACTAGTTTCCCATAAGAGTGTGTATTAAAAGTTGCAATTTTCAATATTAAATATTTCCATTTCTAGATGGTGAAGCCTCTTAAAACTTTGCATACACTTTCGATGTAACATCGAAGAAGCTTTATTAAATTTGGAAAAAAATCGATTTCCTATCGATAGAGATCCTTTAAATTTGCACCACACTAAGAGAATAGCGATTTTTTATGGCTCGCGGAATTTTAAGAGGCTTCACCATGTAGAAGTCGAGATATTTATTTATAAAAATCACAATTTTCACTAATTTTCCATAAGAGTGTGTATCAAAAGTTGCAATTTTCAATTTTAAATATTTCCATTTCTAAATGGTGAAGCCTCTTAAAACTTTGCAAACACTTTCGATGTAACATCGAAGAAGCTTTATTCAGTTTTTCATAAAAATCGTTCGTAGAATTTTTTCAAAATTTTGTTTATTATACAAAATTTGGAGATTGCCTCGGACAATCATGAATTTGTTCTTCAGTCAATTTGCAACGATTTTTTAAAATAAACTTTAGCTCTTAAGCCATTTTGCATGAAAGAAAAACTGAAAAACAAATTCCTTAAAAATGTTTCTATTTTTTTCATCATTTCCATCAAGACGATAAAATCGTTAAAGAACGCGGAAAGAAACCTTTTGTGCGCTTCCCAACGTCTCCGCAATTAACACACACACACGTGGTTCAAACAAAGAAGCAGCAGGATTGGGAAAGATGCAGAAGAGACGAAGCAGGAAAGGTGGGAATCGGGAGATAACATTGAAAAGGATATGACTAAGGCATTCGCAATGCATATTATTTGTCGGCGATGATCGCGCGGATGGTTTACAGCATCCTGCGGGAGAAGAGTTCACCAAATTGTGAGACGGAGTTCCCCGAATTGGAGTGGCGAGTATGTGCAAACGATTCCAGGGATTCTCTTGTCGTTTTACAACGTCACATCCTCGTGCATATATCTCTGTGTTGGGATACAAAAGTGCATACACTATAGCGGTTCGTTGCATCGGCGTTGTGTACCTGTGACCAGGGAGTTTGTTCACCTTGGCCTCTCCTCTCTCTCTCTCTCTCTCTCTCTCTCTTTCTTTCTTTGGCGCATGCAGTTCTCGCCGAACATTACGTGCCTCACACCGCATCCTCTTGGTCGTAGTTGCAACGACTTTTACGAGCTGTGTCCACACACAAGACACTGCGCTACGAACACACTCGAGTGAAAAACTCCCACTGTGCCTCTTGCTGCTGCTGCTGTTGCTGCTGCTACATGAACAACTACCAGGAGCCTTTGAGATCGAGAGTTCGTGCGAAAGATTCACGATTCATGCGTAGATGCACGTGGTCACGTTCTCTTTTTCGCACTCTTCGTCATACGAGAGGGAAAAAGAGAGAGAGAGAGAGAGTTTGTCTCCCATTGTTGGTGCAAGGCACTTGACGATTATTCGGAATTCGAGCCAGTCATCCTCGTTTGTTCTTCCCTGCGAAATATCGAGGTCGGTACTTCCGGATAATCAATTACTTACTCGCTCCGATAAAACTTTGTTTTTCTCAATTTCTGTTGAAATTGAAGAAAAAAATTGAAAAAAAAAAATCAATTTTGTATTTTCATTTAAATTATATAATTTCGACAACTTTTCTAGAAAGTAAAAAGAAAGTACAGACTTGTACACAATATCTTTAAAAATTTGCAGAAATTAGAGTGGTTGAACGATTTTTAAAAAAACTAAAATTTTCGTAAATTTCGAAAAATCATAAAATTTAAACCGTTCAACCGATATTTTCCAAATTCAATACCAACCTTCCTATTATGATACTCTATCCATAAAAAAATAATTAGTAACAAATCTTAAAATTTGCGAAAGTTACAGCGTCGACACGATTTTTTTGAAAATTTAAAAATGCCCTAGGATTCGTATTTTTCTAGCAATTCCAGCAAAATTCACAGAGAACTAAGAACTTGTACAGATCAAAATCTGTGCAAAAGGGGAGCTCTGTAGCTCGAACCGTTCTCGAGTTATCAACGTTTGAATTTTACAATGCCAGAATTTTTTTTGTAAAAATGATTTTTCGATGTTTTGGGACACATTGACATTGAGAACTGGAAAAAAAAGGTTCACCGTCACATAGCTTCCTCTCTGTGAGGAAGCAAAATGGCAGCATCTTCTTTTGCTTCTGGAAGATGGAAAAATGGAGTTGAAAGTATGCCAAAGGTTCATTGACCGTGTGCGTTATTGTTGTACAAGGTGTATTGAGTGTTACACACAGAAACTCGTGCGGAGCCATGAACTTTGATGAAACAGAAACGAGCTCGGAGGTCGCGCGTCGAGAGCTAGCGAGTTGGCTCATAATATATAGAGAAAGAGAGAGAGGCCGTCAAAGATGGTGAGGCTGCGGCTTCGAGAGTCTAACCCCCTGGGGGCCGAGCAACAAAAAAGCACGCACGCACAGGTCTGTGTCGAATTCACGGAATTTCCACGTGGCAAAAATGTCACGTCATCTGGTGATCGCGATCTCTGATGCTGGGTGCTTGTTCATATGACGAGCGACACTGACACGTGATTGTCCGCAGATCCACATCAGAGAACGATAAAAAAAACAAAAAAAACAAAAAAAAAAATGCGAGATCCCCGAGGGGCCAATTATTCCGGATCATTAATGAGGACACTGGAGACACTTCAGCAAAAGTACAAAAATGGCAATTACCTTTTCTGCAATTTCCACACACCTCGGAACGTCATCGCAATTATCAACATTTTTTCCACTTTTTTTTAAATCCTAGACGTCGAAATAATAAATTTCAAAATCTTTATTTTTTTATCTCCATTTATTTTTATTTTATTTTTATCAGTCAAGGATCAAGGGTCTCGTGGACCCTTTGCTTTCAATGTACTTATATATCAAAACGTAAATCATTAATACACTGTGAAAGCGCTCGAATAGAACGAGGCAGAGTAAATCCGCAATGGCCATCCTTTGCCTCTTCCATCTCCTTTTCCTCCTTCTCTCCATTCGCCTCTATATACGTAACCGAACGAATTCGTCGGCGCACAAACACCGATCGATTTTCCATGGAGGGTCTCCGCAACATTTCTATATTTATATATGTACGTGTGTGTATATATATGCGACGACAATAGGCTGTATGTTCGAGCAACGAAGCCAACACACAGACAGAGAGGGAGCGTGAACTTTCAACGTTGAGAGAATTTTGGCAAAGCTTTGAGAGCGTGGGCTTCCTGTTCTCGAGAAGGGTTTAACCGGAAGCGAAAGACGAAGAGAAATGTCGTTTCTATGGCCCGTTAAGGTTTCCGTTATGTAACGACGAAAATTCCCCCGTAAATCTTTTTCTCTGTGGAGCAGCACGAGGCATAAAATTTTTCCTCTTCAAAATCTGCGTCACAATAAAAATCGATGATTATAGAAAAATCTCTGGACAATGAAAACTCGAAAATCGACATTTTTCGATCTAATTAAAATAAAAATAATAATTTAAATTAAAAAAATCAAATTAAAAAAAAATTCTAAAAATTGGAATAAAAAAAACCAAAAAACGTTTTGCAAGCTGACAAGTTACGGTTCCCGAGTATTCCGCATCGGTAATTATGCTCCGTTGGGAAAATAAAATAATCAGGAATAAATGGGAAAATAATGAAATAAATATCGCGTCGAAATTGGCCGAGGGAGGAAAATAAAGTTGAAGCAACTTGAAGACGGTTATCATCATGCCCGCTGTATGATTTTGTGCTCGTTTCGAGATAAATGAGAAATGAAACGAAAGGGCGACGAAACGAGCACAATGAAGGAGCAAAAAGCTCTCGACGAGGGAACAGCGAGAATTGGATGTGGGTTGAGAAAAAGAGGTTTTCTAGAAAGATGTTATGAGCGAGTTGCTCGTTTTTATAAATTAGGGGTTGCGGGATTGTGTGGCTTAAAACGATCAACAACGTCGCAATCGTATACCGCACTTTCCCACTTTATCCATAACTATACACGTCCACCTATGTCTGTATATCATAAATATAAATATTACACCTGCTACTGGATAATGACGATGACTTAACGATCCTAGACGTCTCTATATCTCGAGGGATATTCTTGGCTCTTATGACAAGTTTCAATACGCGTCTCTAAACATGGTTATTAAACCGCCAACCAGAATTATGGCATTTTTGCTTCTTCATGGAGGAAGCTATGTGACGGTGAACCTTCTTTTTCCATTTTTCAATGTCAATGTGTCCCAAAACATCGAAAAATCATTTTTACAAAAAAAATTCTGGTATTGTAAAATTCAAACGTTCATAACTCGAGAACGGTTCGAAGTACAGAGCTCCCCTTTTGCACAGATGTTGATCTGCACAAGTTCTTAGTTCTGTGTGAATTTTCTTGGAATTGCTAGAAAAATACGATTTCTAGGACATTTTGAAATTTTCAAAAAAATCGTGTCGACGCTGTAACTTTCGCAAATTTCAAGATTTGTTACTAATTATTTTTTTATAGATAGAGTATCATAATAGGAAGGTTGGTATTGAATTTGGAAAATATCGGTTGAACGGTTTGAATTTTATGATTTTTCGAATTTTTCGAAAATTTGAGTTTTTTTGAAAAATCGTCCAACCACTCTAATTTCTCCAAATTTTTAAAGAAATTCTGTACAAGTCTGTACTTTCTCTTTACTTTCTAGAAAATTTGTCTAAATTAATAATTCAAATGCAAATACAAAAAACGCTGCAAATTTCAATTTGCAGCGAGTGTGTGCGTGTGATAAATCGTCCGGCATATGCAATAGTCTCTTGGAAATAATGGTAACGATAGTTTACCCTCGAAATCCAAACAAAATTGACTCGAGGGCCAGCATTCGTAAGACGCAGCGGAATAAGAAGCAAAAGTACGAAGCTTGTACTTTTTGGATGTTGAAGAAATATTATTAAGAGTCGCTAAATTAAGCTCCTCCATCGAACGAGGTAACTTATCCATAAACCTTAAGGTTTTCGCCCGCGGCTCCGAAAGCCCATTGCAAGAGAGTATCACGAGGAGACTCATAAAATTTCTTCAATAGTTGTTGTTCGCGCTATTACGTACGAAGTATATTCAGATAGTGCGTTAACTCCTGCTCGGGACGTTTTTTTCCGGCGAGTATTTTCATCCGGGCGACTCGACATGCATTTACGAAGCCGGAGGTTGGTTGCTCATGCGTGCGTATAGAAAAAAAGGAAAACAGCTGAGAGAGAGAATGAGTTGCAGGGAGAGACGGAGCAGGGATCATAAAAGTTGGAAAATTTTGGTTGAGTAATAAGTTGGTACGTGGTCGATTGGGGTAATTTTTGATTTTACGCACCGCGCGATCTACCTGCTCGTCTCCGCATGCAAAACGCATTTGCATCTTGCCCAAGGAATAATTATCCTTTTTTTTCTTCCCCCGAAGCCCACCTGGCGAGAGCACTTAAGCAGGAGGAGAAAAAAAAACGCGAACAAGTTTATTCTCGAATTTCAAGCCTCGGGATGAATTGCACGAAGATTTCGCGAGCTGGATTTTTTTTTTCATTTTTTTTCAGCCTCCGTAATCCGGCACGTGTTTAGATCGAACTCCCTCGCAGAATCTCCGCGTAAAGAGAGTCGCGGCTTCGATTCTGCGCAGAAATAACGGAAACGAGTTTTTTTTTCGTTTTTTTTTTTTTTTTCGTCATTTATACGATGCAGC
Organism: Hyposoter didymator; assembly: GCA_037952995.1. NCBI lineage: Eukaryota > Metazoa > Arthropoda > Insecta > Hymenoptera > Ichneumonidae > Hyposoter > Hyposoter didymator. The sequence continues at coordinate 14,821,941 of JBAJMU010000004.1, read as the reverse complement.
ACGTTTTCTGGAGACACGTTAGAACGTGAGGAGCGAAGAAAATGGCTGGAAAAGAACGCGAGGAATGAAGATTCTGTCCCCGTTCCTCTGACCAGACCAACCGAGATCGATTCCAACGGGTAAATGCAAAAAAACAAGATACATACCCTCGCGGTAGCCGATGATCTCTGCCCGATATGGCAATCGCTTTTCTAGATATATAGCGAAGATACAAATGCATTTGTGCAAGGAGGAAATCGCGACGAGTACGATTCACGAGCCACACGCGGAACACGCGGCCAACCAAACGAAAAGAAACGAGAATAATGACTCGCACCTGTTTCGACCCTTTTTCGAGGTTGTTCTGTCGTCCCGCCTTATACGTCCGTGCAGTTCTTTCGGTCACACTGAATGATGCATGGAAAAAATGTACTACACGTTGATGGACGCACGTGGATGTATATTTTTGCCATCTGGGAGTTAAGCGAACGATTGAGCTTATTTATTTGTATGTGCGAACGTAATTCCACATGAAAATGCAAAGTCTTTCTTTTCTGCGATGAGAAATATCATTTTTTATTTCATTTTCACAATTTTTCGAAATCTTTGGGCACTTTGAATTTTTCTGGATATTTGGTGAATTTTTTTTTGCAGGAAATTACTCGGATTTTTGCTTGGTTCAATTTAAGGGAGCATTACCGTGTGGGAGCTTCGAAAATTTGACTTTTTTTTGCATTTTCTTATTATTTGGGGTTTTGGAAAAGTGGCTTTGAATTATTAAGGAGGTATTATCGTCCAGAAACTTCAAAATTGCATTTTCTTATTATTTGGGGTTTTGAGAAAGTGTTTCTGAAAAATTAAGTGGGTATTGTCGTCTAGAAACTTTAAAATTGCATTTTTTATTATTTGGAGTTTTGAGAAAGTGTCTCCGAAACATTAAGGACGTATTATCGTCCAAAAACTTCGAAAATTCGATTTTTTTTGCATTTACTCATAATTTGGAGTTTTAAAAAAGTGGCTCTGAAAAATTAAGTGGGTACTATCGTCTAGAAACTTCAAAATTGCATTTTTTATAATTTGGTGTTTTAAGAAAATGGCTCTGAAATATTTGGGAAAAATTATCGTCCAAAAACTTCGAAAATTCGATTTTTTTGCATTTTCTCATAATTGGGAGTTTAAAAAAAATAGCTCTGCAAAATTAAGTGGGTATTATCGTCCAGAAACTTAAAAATTGTATTTTCTCACAATCCGGGGTTTTGAGAAAATGCCTCCGAAACATTAAGGAGGTATTATCGTCCAGAAACTCAATAATTTCGATTTATTTTGCACTTTTTCAAAATTTGGGGTTTTGCAGTAATTCGGGAATATTAATTGATTCTGCTCCCATTCCCAAAGGGTTGAGTTTTGCATGAAAAAACTTGTGCATCGCTGCGCGTGCATGAAAAAATGTGGCAGAGTTTTTGCTGCTGAGATTAAAATATACTGCACGGTCGCGTGTGAAGCCAGCCTCGTTGAGTTCTGTCCTCTCGTACGTACGACGTTTCTCTTCCAGAGGCTAATGAAGCTATATAAACATAACCCCGCAGGAATTGCGAAATGCATATATTTCTATATATATAGACACGCGAAGGTACAATGCAATGCGCAGCAGTAAAGAAACTCTCGGACACATACCTGGAGCATAACGCATAGTCTTTATAGTTTATTATGCAAACACGCCCTGTATCAACCCCTCTCGGGAGTTATACGACCCTTCATCTCTCCCCAGAGTAAATATAATAAAGATTTATCGTCGTTGCTCTGCAAACTTTCCGTCCGAGAAATTAATCTCTCTTTTTTTCTTCTCTGTCCTTTCTCCCATAGGGGCATACACAGAGTTTGAAATATCTCACAGTGTGCATCATCGCCTTGACCTTCGTTGCATTAACAAAAAATAAAAATAATAAAAAAATTGAAATTGATGAAAATAAAAAGATTTGCCATCCACATACGTGGTTGGAATTGTGGAGCTTTGAATGGTCGCGAGAGGAGTCGAGATGTGTGCCTTTATGACATAAAGACAAAATACATACAGGGTGTAATAAATAGATAAATAATTTATATTTATTTATTTATTTATTTATTTATTTATTTATTTATTTATTTATTTATTTATTTATTTATTTATTTATTTATTNTACACAGAGTTTGAAATATCTCACAGTGTGCATCATCGCCTTGACCTTCGTTGCATTAAGAAAAAATAAAAATAATAAAAAAATTAAAATTGATGAAAATAAAAAGATTTGCCATCCACATACGTGGTTGGAATTGTGGAGCTTTGAATGGTCGCGAGCGGAGTCGAGATGTGTGCCTTTATGACATAAAGACAAAATACATACAGGGTGTAATAAATAGATAAATAATTTATATTTATTTATTTATTTATTTATTTATTTATTTATTTATTTATTTATTTATTTATTTATTTATTTATTTATTTATTTATTTATTTATTTATTTATTTATTTATTTATTCATTTATCTATTTATTTATTTATTAATTCATTTATTTACTTATTTATTTATTTATTTATTTATTTATTTATTATTTTGGCAAAAAATAAATATAATAAAATAACTAAATAAATTCAATTTATTTATAAAAATAATTTATAAATAAATGACGACAACGATTAAATAATATAAATAAAGAAATAAATAAACAGATAAATAAATATAAAATAAATGGATAAATAAATAAATAAAATTTATTTATTAATAAATAAATAAAATTTATTTATTTATATTTATTTTTGGCCAAAATTTGGTGAAAAGTATTTTTCGGAAAAAGTAAACGTTCTTCATACGACATAACAGTCTGGGTACTTGAGAATATTTCGAGAATAATTGCGAGGGGGTCAAAATGACCCAGTGTGTCTTTGGAAGGGACGAAAGGAGCGAGCGAGTGGAAAGATTTTTGGCATTCTCGTTCACCCTGTATATTGAAAAATCATATATGTCTGTAGAAATCTGCAGGAAGATTCGAGAAAGATTTGTTTCTTTTTTTTCCTCATCCCTGAGATCCCACTCGCTCGGCCATTTGTCTCAAGGATCCCTTTATCCTCCGATCCTCCTTCTCTTTTTTCTTCTCTCTCTCTCTCTCTCTCTCTCGCTCTTTCAATATTTATCTCTGAACGCGACTTCTTTGAAGAGCCCTGCGCTTCTCCTCGCTTAGTTAGAATCACGTACGCGAGCATTAGGATAGTTTCGCACTAAGCGTGTCTGACGACCTCGCAGGCACTTTTTTTCTTCTTCATTCTACATGGTCTCTTGAATCGACATAAAGCATCTTTTCATTGCAACATCGTTTGGGTCCATGGATGCTGGAATTGATTTATGCATACCTCGCTAATTCTCGTATGAAGATGTTAAGGGCAGTGATCACAGAAGCATTTCTCTTTCATACTTTTTTTTTTTCAATCTTTCGTAACAGACTGGCCAGTCTCTCGTTTTAAGGACTTTCTATGCAACATTTTCTATCGATTAGAATTCCTTCAAATTTGCACCACACTAAGGAAATAGCTCGCACTATTTTGAGAGGATTCGACATGTAGACGTCAAGATATTTATTTATAAAAATCACAATTTTCAATATTCAATATTTCCATTTCTAAATGGTGAAGCCTCTTAAAACTTTGCAAACACTTTCGATGTAACATCGAAGAAACTTTATTAAATTTAATAAAAAAATCGATTTCCCATCGATAGAGATTCTTTAAATTTGCACCATACTAAGAGAATAGCGATTTCTTATGGCTCGCGGAATTTTAAGAGGCTTCGCCATGTAGACGAGATATTTATTTATAAAAATCACAATTTTCAATATTAAATATTTTCATTTCTAAATGGTGAAGCATCTTAAAACTTTGCAAACATTTTCGATGTAACATCGAAGAAACTTTATTAAATTTAATAAAAAAATCGATTTCCCATCGATAGAGATCCTTTAAATTTGCACCATACTAAGAGAATAGCGATTTCTTATGGCTCGCGGAATTTTAAGAGGCTTCGCCATGTAGAAGTCGAGATGTTTATTTATAAAAATCACAATTTTCAATATTAATTATTTCCATTTCTAAATGGTGAAGCCTCTTGAAACTTTGCAAACACTTTCGATGTAACATCGAAGAAGCTTTATTAAATTTGGAAAAAAATCGATTTCCTATCGATAGAGATCCTTTAAATTTGCACCACACTAAGGGAATAGCGATTTCTTATGGCTCGCGGAATTTTAAGAGGCTTCGCCATGTAGACGTCGAGATATTTATTTATAAAAATCACAATTTTCTGTAATTTCTCACAAGAGCGTGTGTCAAAAGTTGCAATTTTCAACATTAAATATTTCCATTTCTAAATGGTGAAGCCCCTTAAAACTTTGCATACACTTTCGATGTAACATCGAAGAAGTTTTATTCAGTTTTTCAAAAAAATCGATCGTAAAATTTTTCCAAAATTTTCTTTATTATACAAAAAATACAGATTCCCTCGGAAAATCTTGGATTGAGAGTACGTTGTTCTTCAGTCAATTTGTAACAACTTTTCCCAATGAACTTTGGCTCGCAAACCATTGAGTATGTTACGAAAAACTGAAAACAAAAATCAAGATTTGATCCTCGCCATATCCACCATGTCTAAAGCCTCTGGCGGTGAATTCCATTTCTCGGACTACGAGAAGAGATATCTCCGCACACGCGAGAGGCCAACATTTTCGCTGTGCGAGAATATCCGAAATATCAGAGCGCCTGCGATGTTGAAGCGCACAGATCGCTTGTTTCGACGAGCAAATCTTCCCTAGCCCTGTTATTACTCCAGAGTGCAGACTGATTACTGCTTTTCTCTTTCGCATCTCGCACGAGTCCCACTTCCAAACGCGGACTGGCAAAACTATCTCGCGACTGTTTTTTCCATCCCTCTTGCCCCCTTTGGCTCGAGACAATTAAATATTATTCGCGGATGCGAAATGTGCGCGCGAGTACAATTGCTCTCGCGAAAGAAATAACGATGTGCTCTTGAGTTTGGAGCTCCGCGTTCTCCAATTCCCTATTTTTCGGGGCTCGATTGCAAAAGTGGAGAAAAAGAAAAAAACATCGAGAACTCGTTGAAATTTATCGTCCCGAAAGCTCAGGACGAGGATCGATGTATTTTTTTTTTTTTGTAGAAATAATTTGCTGAATTATCTCGCAGTCGAAATTATTTTTTGCAATGGACGAGCAATCTCTCTTAATTATAATTATCCAGACATAATTTGTATTTTAATAATTGCAAAATTTTTCGGCTCATTTTTCATGCAATTACGAGCCGCAAGCATTAAAGTCAAATTATCGTTTATTTTTTACCCTAATGACCCTCGTACACGATCGATATGAATTTTGCAATTTTTTACGTTTTTTATAACCGAGAATTATTATTTAGCAATTTTGCATCATTTTCGTTGTTTTTTTTTTTTTTTTTCGTTCGTGAATTATTAAGTGTCGAATTTTTATTTTTTCGCATTTGTTTCGGATTCTCGTCTATCGCGCGAATATTATACGGTAAAGACTAATGCCGCGCAATCATCTCGATACGTTCTCGCGCGTATTACTAAACGACGCGAGATTGGAGTGCTCGTCGCTCTCCTCTCTTAGCGGCGTGACGAACACGCGCCCACCACCTCGTCGTCGTTGAGACTCGAGTACACAATTTGCGGTAAACAACTGCGATTTACTCTCGGGGCATATACCGCGCGGTCTCCTATTATAATACCATATACGTGATCGCGGACCGTAACGAATTTATCGACAATTTGTTATATCTCGTATCGGAGATCGAAGCATTTTTGCATATTGGCAAATTCCCCATGGCAATAAGACCAACAAGACGTTTCTCTGTAATCGCGTATTAATCTTTGCGGAATCGTTACAATTTTACTCGTAAAACGTAAAACCCCAAGAAACGTGATTAAAAATGCTCGAGGCCAGCAGCTGATCGCGATGTTACTGTAAAATAACATTTTCTAACCACCAACAAAAATTAGTGCCAATTTTTAATGGAAATTTTTTAATTCAAGCAATTCGAACGAAAAATTTATTTATTGTTATTATAATATATAAATAAACAACGTATTTGAGATTTTATTCAATAAATGTAATATATAAATAATAAATAAATAATAATTCTTATTTATTTTCATTTATTTCTTTTAAATAAATTAAATTTATTGAATTTAAGAAAATATGATTTTCAAACGTAAATTATTAGAATTATTTATTTTCATTAAATTCTTTTTGATTGAATTCATTTATTGAATTAACAAAAATTGTTATTCAAAATAAATTATCATTCTTATTTATTTCCATCAATTTCTTTTTTAAAATTAAACAAATTAAATTTATTGAATCAAAAAAATAATATTGTTGTTAAAAGTTAATTATTCTAATGATTTATTTTCATTAAACTCTTTTTAATTAAATTCATTTGTTGAATTAAAAAAAAATGTATTTAATATAAATTATTATTTTTATTCATTTTCATTAAATTCTTTTATAATTAAATAAATTAAATTTATTGAATTTAAAAAAACGAATGATTATTGAAAATGAATGATTATTTATATATTACAAAAATTTACATTTATATAATTTATATAATGTAAAATATAAAAGTAAATTATTCTAATTATTCTAATTATTTATTTTCATTAAACTCTTTTCAATTAAATTCATTTGTTGAATTAAAAAAAAATGCATTCTCTAATATAAATTATTATTTTTATTTATTTTCATTAAATTCTTTTTAACCAAATAAATTAAATTTATTGAATTGAAAAAAATAACAAATTATTATTGAATATGAATGATTATTTATATATTACAAAAATTTACATTTATTTAATTTATATAATGTAAAATTTACGTTTCGAAATTGCTTGATTTATTAACGCACTCGTAATAAATAAATAATTATTGATTGCTTGAAATATTGATGTTATTTTTAAATTTTAAAATTCGTTTCTGTTAGTGGATTTGTTGAAAATTTGAGGACACACCGTACATCGCAAGGATGATGAAAAATGTAATTCATTAAGAATGGAAAGTGGTCGTTTGCGTGTGTGTGTGCGACAAATATGCAAATTTTCATTAAAACCTTTTTTCTCTAGTAAATTACCGAACAATTATTATATGTTTCACGGAGAATTGTGGTTACGGTTAGCAGAGCGATAGGAATGTCGATAATGTACATCGAACTTGTCCAAGCGTGTATAAATGCTCGGACAGTTTAATTAAAGCTTTAATTGGATTTTATAATTAACTGCTCGACTAGTTACAACGACAGAACTGGCGAGGCGAGAAAATGTGTGTCGTATATTCGCGAAATGCAAAATTCCACATACAAAACGAACAATTATTCGTAAACGACGCCGAAATTGAAAAAATAAATTTTGACAAATGAAAATCTCAATTTTAACAATTCTGCTCAGAAATTGAAGAAGAAAAAACAAAAATCGCTCGTTAAGATAATTTTCAATCGAGGCTTCGCCGAAAACACGTCAAAATTCCATTAACCAATATTTTCGTAAAAAGTAAATATAATTATAGATTTTGAAGAAGAAACAATTGAAAGTAAAACGTGCAACGAGTCACGAAACATCAATTGGTATAATTTTGGTAATCGTCACTGCCAAGAAGCAGCATGATCGCAAATTATTTATTTCCGTGTCTATAATTGCCGGTTGCCAGAGATTTTTTTTTTCTTTTCAATTCGTAATAATGAAGATCCGAATGGGCGATAATACCAAGTGCCAGGAATGCGAATTTGTGAATGCTGTACGCACGAGCCCATCGGCTTAGCCTCGATTTTCGTCAGCCATTCATTTCAACCCACACGATTGTACGTCGTTCGGTGACGCAACACAAAATCACGTGCATGAGATTTTACTTGCGAAAAATATCACAAGATTTTATTATTTCAAATAATATAAAAAAAAAATATCACGACGAAGTATTTTATTTAAATTAATAATAATGCAGAATATTTTTATGCAAATGGCACCACAAAAATGTGCAAAAAATATCACAAACCAGAAGAATTTTTCGTTATTTTATTTATTTCGTTTTTTTCGCTCCATTTTTTTTTTATTTGTATTTTTTTTTCTCATTTTTGATTATAAAATTTTGTTTGTTGGTTTGTAGTTTTTGTTCGTAAAATTTGAGTGTACGATGTATTTTTTTTTGCCATATTTTCGTCGTGGATATTTTTGTCTGCGATTTTTCGTGATTTTATTTATTTTATATTTTTTTTAGAAACATTGATTGTAAAATTTGGTTCGTTTGTTGGTTTGTAATTTTTGCTTCGAAAATTTGAGCGTGTGATATTTTTTTTTGAATATTTTTTTTTTTGTGATTTTTTTGGTGGATATTTTTGTTCGTAAAATTTGTTTGTTTGCTCCGCTCGTTACAAACGATTATAATAGGGAACGTAATGGCACAAAGTCACAGTCATGCTCAATGAACGATGATTATCATCGTGGCATATCGTGATTCGATTAAATTCAATGTTTCGTGGTGATTTTCATTGGATCGTGGGCCAGGAGCGTTACACACGCACGTGTCCTCGTCTCGTAGCGATCGATCAGGGTTAATGGATGTCTGGGTCGCTCTGAAGCGTGCTTTGGTTACAGCAAACAAAGAAAAACGTGTTAAATGCGCGAGAGAAACGATCGCGACGAGAATTTATATCGCGGAATACATAAATAAACGCAGAACTCTCGCAAAAGAAATAAAATAAAATTAAATCGCACGAACTGTGCTAAAACGTACGCCTTTGCGTGAAACACGTGCACGCAACCATTCTCGATCTTCTGTGAAATATCCTCGTGTCTCTTCAAGTCCTACAGCATGCACGCGAGTAATGCACTTGAAAAAAAAATAAAAATGCTGTTAACGCGGACTCGAACGACTTGAGTCACTCAAATTTTCAAAAAAAGAGGGTCGACGCTGTAACTTTTGCAAATTTCAAGATTTATTACTCATTTTTTTTTTATACGTAGAGTATCATGATAGGAAGGTTGGTATTGAATTTGGGAAATATCGGTTGAACGGTTTTAATTTTATGATTTTTTGAATTTTTCGAAAATCTGAGTTTTTTGAAAAATTGTCCAACCGCTCTAATTTTTGCAAATTTTGTAAGATATTGTGTATATTGTCATAGGAAGGTTGGTATTGAATTTGGAAAATATTGGTTGAACGGTTTGAATTTTATGATTTTTTGAATTTTTCGAAAATCTGAGTTTTTTGAAAAATCGTCCAACCGCTCTAATTTTTGCAAATTTTGTAAGATATTGTGTATAAGGATATTGTGTATATCGTCATAGGAAGGTTGGTACTGAATTTGGGAAATATCGGTTGAACGTTTCAAATTTTCCGATTTTTCGAATTTTTCGAAAATCTGAGTTTTTTGAAAAAATCGTCCAACCGCTCTAATTTCTGCAAATTTTGTAAAATATCGTGTACGAGTCTGTCCTTTCTTTTGACTTTATAGAAAATTTGTTGAAAATATGTTGAATTTTTCGAAATTTTTTCACTATACACACAGCGAGCAGGTGCACCGCAGGGACTCACGCCTCTCGCTCTCTCTCTCTCGTGGGAGCAGGTTGGCTTAATTCGAGCTCTAGCTTCTCATTATTCTCTCGAGGCAACAGAGGGAATAGAGTTACGTATAGAGAACGCGCGGATCGCGAGTCGCACCGTCTAATTACACGCTGCTGTGTGTCCCGAGGGGAGCCAGACGCTACAATTAAATTTATAAGTTACACGCTCATCGACGCGCGCATAGTTGCGCAATTCTGCACAGAGTGCACGATCATTTTTACCGTTTTACCGATTTCAAGATCGTTCGGAATGTGCTAAATTTATGGACAAATTTCCAAAGAAAAATCAACAAAAAAAAATTTAACTGATAAATTATTATTAAAAAAAAAAAAANAAAAAAAAAAAATTCATTAGATCGACGAAATTCGTAGGTTTAGATTTTTCTCGATCTAAAATGGAAACGATTATCCCAAGGAAACTCTCGATGAGCCACAGCGAGAGCAAAAGCATGGCGATTAATAACGTATAGAAATTGAGCGTTCGCCTCATTACATCCACCCCCAACATTACTGCACACATCCGAGAACAATTTAATTCACTGCTATAGTGGAGATGGGAAACGAAATAATCCCGGAAATTCCCATGGCAAGCGTGAAAAATAAATTAAATATTCTCGCGATGTTAAAAATAATAAAATAATGAATTCCAACAAAAAGAATAATTAAAATATCCACGAAATAAATTCGATCAAATATTTCGTTAATTTTAATGAATTTTTCAATTTTTTTTTTTTTTTCACCAGAAATTTTTCTTTTGGAGAAAATTTTTGGAATTTATTCTTTGGATTCCGGGGAATGAATCGCTCCGGATAACACCGCCAGGTCGAAAGACTCTCAGGAAGTGGCGGCTATCATTATTTACATATATGCACAAAGATTCGTGCTCGTATGGATGTAAGACTCTCGAACGTTTAGAATAAGAGGCTTTCGACCGGGAGCGCCCCTCATTTTTTCCCTTTTTCCAGTATACATAGTGACATAATAGGCAAAGTTCCAGGCCGATGCACCGTTATGCATAAAGGATCTAACACGCGGGGGTCAGACGAGGCCTGAAAGAGTATTTACATGCTCCATGGATATGGGCATTTCCACATGAATGTAAATCCTCATTTTTTCTTCACCACGAAAACAAAGAATTCTTTCGAGTGATTTTTCTTCTCTTGGAAAATTAGTAATGAATCTTTAAATTTCCGCAAGTTGGAGCGTCGAAAGACAACTTTTCTAGAAAGTAAAGAGAAAGTAGAGACTTGTACAGAACATCTTTAAAAATTTGCAGAAATTAGAGTGGTTGGACGATTTTTCAAAAAACTCAAATTTTTGGAAAAATTTCGAAAAATCATAAAATTCAAACCGTTCAACCGATATTTTCTAAATTCAATACCAACCTTCTTATTATGATACTCTATGTATAAAAAAATAATTAGTAATAAATCTTAAAATTTGCGAAAGTTACAGCGTCGACACGATTTTTTTGAAAATTTCAAACTGCCCTAGAAATCGTATTTTTCTAGCAAATCCAACAAAATTTACAGAGAACTAAGAGTTTGTACAGATCAACATTTGTGCAAAAGGGGAGCCCTGTAGCTCGAACCGTTCTCGAGTTATCAACGTTTGAATTTTATAATGCCAGAATTTTTTGAAAAAACGATTTTTCGATGTTTCGGGACATTTTGACCACATTGACAGTGAAAAGTGGAAAAATAAAAATTCCGTCACATAGGTTCTTCTATGAGGGAGCAAAAATGAGATTAATCGAATGGAAAATAATGTTCCGCTCATTACGAACATATAGGGAGAAAAGTAAGTGAAGGGAATTCAGTGATTCGAGGAGAATAATGATGCCATTAGAACGAATGTTTCAATTAAGTGAATTTTTCATCAGTCAACAATTTTTTCGAGCACGTATAATCCTGATGAATCGAAAGGAATTTTTTTTATCACGCCGTTTGGACATTGGGTTTGAATGATCGTGACTGAAGTAGCTTTGAGAATAAGAAGCAACAATTTAATCGCGTCGCATCTGCGGATATGTTTCAATCGCTGGGATGTTAAGCATCCTATGAAATTTTTATGGGCTCCAGATCGAATCGGAATTTAACGAGAGAGTCTTGTTCGCGGATGAACGTGCCTTGAATTCGTCCCTAAGCAGGAGGCTAAATAATGCGTGGAGAAATCCCTAAGGACAGTCGCTAATAGCCGAAGAGTGTAATGTTAGTTTCTTCGGTATATACTTTGGTAGTATATGCGAATATGTGGATTGTAAGAGGCAGGCGGGTTCTCTATGTACGCACTGAGAGGATAAGCGATCCAACATTCCTAACGTGCCGATACCACCATAAGCTTTCCTTCGCATGTGTAAGTCTCTTCCTACAGGGTGTCCCACAGATTTAACCTTCGGTTTTTAATTAATTAATCAAGTAATTCTCAACAAATTAATAAATTAGTCCTCATTAAATTAATAAATTGGTTCCTAATAAATTAATAAATTATTTATTAATAAATTGCTAAACCAGTTTTCAATAAATTAATAAATTACTTCTTAATAAATTAATAAGCCAGTTCTTAATAAATTAATAAATTATTTCTTAATAAATTAATAAATCAGTTTTCAATAAATTAATAAATTACTTCTTAATAAATTAATAAGCCAGTTTTTAATAAATTAATAAATTATTTTTTAATAAATCAATAAACCAGTTTTTAATAAATTAATAAATTATTCCTTAATAAATTAATAAACCAGTTTTCAATAAATTAATAAATTGGTTCTCAATAAATTAATAAATTAGTTTTTAATAAATTACTAAATTGGTTGTTAATAAACTATTAATTTGGTTATTAATAAATTAATAAATTATTTCTTAATAAATTAATAAACCAGTTTTCAACAATTTAATAAATTAGTTTTTGATAAATTAATAATTTGGTTCTTAAAAAATTAATAAATTCGTTTTCAATGAATTTATTAATAAATTCTTAATAAATTAAAAAATTAGTTCTAAATAAATAAATAAATTGGTTTTCAATAAATTAATAAATTGGTTCTAGATAAATAAATAAATTCGTTATGAATGAATTCATTAATAAGTTCTTAATGAATTGACGAATGAATAAATTAATAAATCAATATTTCGTGGTTAAAAATCCGAAAAAATAAAATTGCTTCGAGATTTTCTCTCCTGATCGACTGTCAGAAACGCGGAAATTTTGGCAGCACCTCGGGCAGCACCCTGTATGTAAGGATCGCGCGCGTGCGAAAAGCCACAACTTGCGCAATCTCCCCTTCAAAAACAGACGCGAGATGTTGAACGAAAAATAAAAAGGCGCGGTGACGCGTGTCCTGAATTTTTCTCTGGATCGTTGCTTGATGGAACGCTTTTTCTACCGAGAGATCTCGTTCCCGCGTTAAACGACAATTAGTCGACGTCGCGAGATCAAAGGAGAGAGATCTATATACGGAAAGGATCCTTGGTATGCTTGACCAACGAGATCGCCACGATAATTCGCATCACGTATCAACATTCGCCATGTCGAGGTAAAAAAAAAAAAAAAATTCATTTTTTCGTTGAAAATTCTGTATTTGCAATTTTTCGTTTCTTTTTTTTTTTTTTTGATAAATTCTCTGCCCCTTTTCCAATGTTTGAATTTTTCTCTCCAATGCCGAGTCCGATAAAATGATTAATAATGCTCCGGGGTGGAGGATCGATGATCAGAGTCGCTAGGATCCCCGCAGCCGTGCACAACCATGTCGAATCCCGAGTTTCTCGTTTTTGTTCCCTACACCCTGTTACGTCCATGGCGTGAATTTTTTTTTTCATTTTTTTTTTTTTTTTCACGAAACGCTTTTATTTTCTCTTTTCTTGTCATTCCCTCGTTTTTTTTCTTCACCCCCCGGTGTACGTCAACGATAAAGAAAGTGATCCTTTCACCCCTCTGCCCATGGTGGGCTGCACTCTCGTTTCGTGTACGGCTGACTAACACATTGCCCAATGTGTTAGGGCCCGGAGATTCTTATTCACACACTGTCTACTATAATGTTCATTGTGTATACAGGACGCTCAACGACGAACGAAAGCGATCGCCTCACTTTTTATCAATTAAAAAGAAAAAAAAAAAAATTCTACTAAATCAGGAAAAATTTTGCACGCACTGGAAATAAAATTTTGTTAAAAATCGTCGATATTTTTTTTAACACGGCCAACTAAATATTTTTCGATCATTTCAAAATTTTCGTTATTTTGGCAGAATATTTGATTTTTAATGGAATTTCCAGCAAAATTTACGATTGGAACGACAAAAATTTGCTTCCGAAGAGATTTTCTAGAATATTTCTTGCTGCGATGACACAATTTTCGGAATTATTCAAACAAAACGTTCAGCCGAACGTATCGAACAAAATATCCATCTTTTCCAACAAAATTTCGTTTTCAGTGCGATTTTCCACTAATTTTTACCACGAGACCCAATCGCTTGTTGGTCTTCGAAAAATCAATTGATTTTTATTCTTTTTCGACCTTCACGTTCCCAAGATTCAAACAGCCCCATACATTCATGTTTATTCGCATGTGTGTGTGTGTGTTCAAGGGATTCTTGTAATTCTTCGGCGAAAGGTACATGCTCCAGGAGGCCCTCGTCGCGCGCGGCAAAGGGCCAGCCCCTGGTTCGATCTTTTATACGACGTATACATAGTTATAGGTAGAAAAATGTTAAGCTGCGTGGGCGACCCTACTGGCTAGTCTTATCGAGTCGCCCGGTGCTCGAGCTTTATTCGCGATATATATAGCGATAGACTTTCTCGCACGCGCGGCCATCGACGTCAGTTCGTAAAAGTTAACGATCCGCTGAAATGTTGACTGGAGCTTCTTCGCAGCGACGTAAGAATCGCCAACAGGTGAAAATGCTCGACGAAATCGTCACGATATTTCGAGACAGATTTGCACGTTATCGTCTGGCATGATAATTCGATCTCACTGAATATTAACTCAATTATTTCGTTCCCACGATCGAAAGTCTCATTTTTTGCTTCAAATTCGAAAAATTTGCAATTATAATTGATTTTTTTTTTTTTCAATTTCGTTGTTTGCGAAATGCACGAGCTTCATTTCTTTCACTGAGCTGCACAATTATCCAGATACTGCGATATTCGTTCGATCGTTTTTAATTAACGAGCTCGAGGCCCTAATTGCCCGTGATCCTGCAGCTCGATGAGACTGCGGATAATAAGATATATCAGCCGCAGCAGTGATTTTCATTCTGCCAAGAGTTGGCACACGATTAAAGGCAAGTACAGCCAGAGAGAGAGAGAGAGAGAGGGAGAGAGAGAGAGAGAGAGATTTTCGATTAAACAGTGCACTCATCTGTGAGTCTCTGGGTCATAAATTATTCATCGTATTACGCGAAGCATATCAACCCACATATTTAATTGAAGAGGATCAAGCGTGTGTTTGTCTTGGATATATACACACGAGAATTGTAACTGAGAGTATAAAATTCTATCATATTTTCTCTCTTTCATTATTTTTCCTAATTATTTATTTTGTTGACCGATAAATTACGCGAGGCTGGACGGACGAGCATTTTTTCCCCGGAGTTTATTGCCAATATTTCGAGACTGTAATATCGCCATCGACATTTTCCTATTCGATGATTCTCCTACCAGCTGTCGGATGGGAATCAAAAAATGTTGCGAAGAAAAAACAATTTGCAGCGTTTTTTAAATTTTCATTTAAATTATATTATTTCGGCAACTTTTCTAGAAAGTTAAGAGAAAGTACAGACTTGTACACAATTTGTTGGAAAATTTGCAGAATCTAGAGTGGTTGGACGATTTTTCAAAAAAATTCAGATTTTCGAAAAATTCGATTTAAAAAAAAATCTTTTTTTCTAGATACGATTTTTCGATGTTTTGGGACATTTTGAGAAAATTGTCATTGAAAACTGAAAAAAGAAATTTTGACCCTAACATTTCTGAATTTTTACAGAATTTTCAAAAATTTTAACAAAATTTGAGAAATTGTTAATTAATTAATTAAGTCGTCGTATTGAATCAAGGGACTTTTTCGAAGCGTATCCAATTCAACGTTTTGGGACATTCAAAGCAAATTGTCATTGAAAACTGTCAAAAAAAGTTTCCCCAATGCAGAAAAAATATTTAAAAAAACGTTACGATTAAAAATTGCTCGTGAACGTTTTCCATGGCTACAAGGTTTACAAACCGTTAAGGAACTCAAAGAATACTCTTTATGAAAACCCGAAGCGCGATGGGAGGCTCAGTGTATTTAACTTTTGTCGAGAGTCGATTTATTACAAAAAGGCTCGCATCTTTGCAAGTCACCGCTCTTGGGTCAATATTTGCCGGCGTCGTATAAACTCTCTATACGCAGATAAGAACCACGGAGTTCGAGAAACATCTGTAGAATGGAGCGAGGCATCCCTCGAGATGATTCAATCGAAAGAAATTAGTTTGCGTCAAATATTTGCACGTATTTCGTTATCAGTTCGTGCCATGGGAGTTTTTCTTTAAATCAAACGAATTGAAAGAGTTGGTCGTGGGAGTCCTAAGGTCCTTGCTCGTCCTTGTCAATGTTCGGGGGCGTTTTCGTACGAAAAGTCTCGGTTTATATTTTTTTTTTGTTCCATAACTTACTAACCTTTTTTTTCGATACATTTTTCACACGTGACGTTGGCGTAGATAAAAAAAAAAAAAAAATTTCCACTTTTGATTCGATTTGCGTGAACGAATCGAACAAACTCGAGTTTCGCGTGAGGCAGAGAGATTTCTTCGCTCGTGTGTTCTGTGTGAGCGCGCGTCAAAGACTGAGCCCAAGGATCTGCCGCGAGAAGGATTTAAAAGAGCGCAATCGTACGCGCGCACCGGCGACGAAGTTTCCCGAACGCGGCCGAAGTCCCGTTTCAAAGTCCTGGAAACATCGATGAGATTTCTGTTTTTTCTTCGACGTTTTCGAGCTCCTTTTTTTTATGAAAAGTTGCTAGGTATACGGTGCGAAATTCGTGATTAAATTACAATCGCAAACCATTTTCGGGGGCGGAACAATCTCCGAAGTTGCAAAATGTATAAAAAAAAATTAAAAAAAGGATTTTTATTTTTTTTTACGAAATTTATGGCAGTTTTTGCTTCCCCATTGAGGAAGCTATGGTGAATTTTTTTTTCTGACAGTTTTCAATGTCAATTTGATGAAAATGTCCCAAAACATCGAAAAATCATTTTTTCAAAAAATTCTGGCACTAGAAAATTCAAACGTTTATAACTCGAGAACGGTTCGAGCTACAGGGCTCCCCTTTTGCACAGACGTTGATCTGTACAATCTCTTCGTT
>JBAJMU010000004.1:14737657-14804576 GCA_037952995.1 Hyposoter didymator | reverse complement strand
TCTCTCTCTCTCTCTCTCTCTCTCTCTCTCTCTCTCTCTCTTTCTCTCTCTCTGACTCTGTCGCGTTGTGGCAACACGAGAGGTTTGAATCCCTTTCGGAAACGCGATGCGAATATAAGCCTCTGCGAGTTAGCCTCGAGAATACATGAATGTAAAATAATCCGGAATCGTATCGTTTGCTCAAGCCCTCGGCGATTGTGGAACGAGCGACGCAGAGAATAGAAGAAAAAAAGGCGATGGCGAATATCCAGAGCTTATCACCCTTCCGTATCGTTCTCAAAAATTGAATAAACATTCATTCGATTTATTCTTTGAAATCTTCCCATAGAGAAACGTGAATGAAACTAGAAAATAAAGAGCAAGTACAGACTCACACACAATATTTTACAAAATTTGCAAAAATTAGAGCGGTTGGACGATTTTTCGAAAAACTCAGATTTTTGGAAAATTCGAAAAATCATAAAATTCAAACTGTTCCACCGATATTTTCCAAATTCTATACCAACCTTCCCATTATGATATACACAATATCCTTATACACAATATCTTACAAAATTTGCAAAAATTAGAGCGGTTGGACGATTTTTCGAAAAACTCAATTTTTCGAAAAATTCGAAAAATCAGAAAATTTAAACCGTTCAACCGATATTTTCCAAATTCGATACCAACCTTTCCATTATGATCCTCTATTCATAAAACCAAAAATTAGTAACAAATCTTGAAATTTGCGAACGTTAGAGCGTCGAAAATCGTTTTTTGAAAATTTCAAAATGCCGAATTCGTATTTTTCAAGAAATTTCAAAAAAATTCTCACAGAATGAAGAGATTGTGTGGATCTGTGCAAAACGGGAGCCCCAGAACGAGCTCGACGACGTTGTAGAAAAGAGATTCCTGCGCCACTATCGCTCAAAATTTCGTCGAGATCGATTCAGTGGATTTCGAACGTTCCATGTTCGTGAGAAATGGCATTTAGAGCGTTAAGCATGTAATTTCATCTCGATAATCGACAAAAATATGTACTTACGGGTGTTGCGATACCGAGCCCATCGTTGGAGCTTCGTGGAAACGATTATTTCGATATTTAAATATGTAAGAAGCCAAATTCAAGTTTATAGTGTTCCGGAAGCGGCCTGCTCCCTTAAAGGATACGCGAAACACAAATTAGATCGAAAAAAAAACAATATCGCTGGTCGAGCAATTTTGGAATTTTTCCTGAATGATTCATTCAGAGGGTTTTCCTTATTTTCTCATTCCCAACGAACTGCCACGTACGAGGAAACTCGCCACGACCGTTCGTTGTTCTCGAAAGGATTGTTCTATTTTTTTGCTTCTTCGTTAACATCGAAAGATTGTACCTGCGAGGCTGTAAATAGGCCACACTGTTCATTTATTATGGAGGATAGATCGTCGTACTGGATACCTGTACAGACGCAGTACGTCGCGTTCACTGGACACGAGGCTTTCAACGTCCAATCGATAAATTTCGTTGAGCTGTCGATCAGT
Organism: Hyposoter didymator; assembly: GCA_037952995.1. Taxonomy (NCBI): domain Eukaryota; kingdom Metazoa; phylum Arthropoda; class Insecta; order Hymenoptera; family Ichneumonidae; genus Hyposoter; species Hyposoter didymator. Next base: position 14,803,073 of record JBAJMU010000004.1, on the reverse strand, counting down.
GTCGATTTTAGGTATTGGATCTTTTTTTTTTTCATTCAATCTTTCGTCGAAAGTCAAAATATCGATGTGTCTCGTGAGATGTCAGAGGAAGCTCAAAAAATTATATTTGGAGTAAAAAAAGGAAATTCGTGGACGAGGATTTATCGTGTTAAATTTTTTTTTTTAACAATTTGCAGTTTTTTTTCTAATTTCCATTTAAATTATACAATTTGGAGAAATATTCTAGAAAGTAAATAGAAAGTACAGTCTTGTACAGAACATCTTAGAAAATTTGCAGAAATTAGAGCGGTTGGACGATTTTTTAAAAAACTCAAATTTTCGTAAATTTCGAAAAATCATAAAATTCAAACCGTTCAACCGATATTTTCCAAATTCAATACCAACCTTCCCATTATGATACTCTATCTATAAAAAAATAATTAGTAACAAATCTTAAAATTTGCGAAAGTTCGAGCGTCGACACGATTTTTTTGAAAATTTCAAAATGCCCTAGAATTTGTATTTTTCTAGCGATTCCAATAAAATTCACAGAGAATGAAGAGCTTGTATAGATCAACATCTGTGCGAAACGGGAGCTCTGTAGCTCAAACCGTTCTCGAGTTATAAAAGTTTGAATTTTCCAATGCCAAAAACTAAAAATCTCAAAAAATTTTCACCGTCACATAGTTTGCTCCATGAACAAGCAAAATCATAATTTATCAGAATACGAATTGGAAGTTTACGAGACCATGATTTAGGGAACGAAATTACACGCGGCGCACCTTTAAGGGCGTTTTTCTCATTGGAGATGAAGTGACCTCTGGAAGATCGTTTTATCTAGAATGTGTACAGCATCAGGGCAAATTCCCACAATGCGAATGGGCATATACGGTTGGATGTTTGGTGGCGTGTACATATATCGCGCAAACGCGGTAACGGAAAGCCTTAATACGTCCTCTCGCGTCGAGGACTGTGCTGTTGATGCTCAGAATCCCGCGGCCTCGTACATAGGAGCCTTTCCTGGCAGTTTGCCTAACAGGATTTGCTTCGTGGGTGTTAAACGAGCCACGGCCACCTCGTAGACACAAATCACTCCATCAATCTCTGACTCATCATTAACGAAAGCCTTTTTTATTTTTATCAACATTTTGTACGACGAATGAATTTTTATTATTTTTAAAGTTCATTTTTTCTTCGTGACGTTGATTCAATTAATCTTGATCACTTTGCTCCACATTTCCACGTGTTCATTAATAAATCATTCTCCTTAATTACACAAACAAATTAGTTTTCGTATTCGTCGAATGAATATTTTCGACTCGACGGATTTCCTCCAAGTCGCTCGAAAGTAATGAGATAAAAAGATGGGAAAATAAACGATTGGGAGGAGCGAAAAGTTCCAAACGCGCGGTAGTTCGTACGCACGATGATCAAAGAGATTTTTTCCAAGAGGAAATCGGAGCCTCAATTTTTTTCCCCTCGTGCGTCTGACGCACAATCATCTCGACTACTGTCCCAATAATTCTTTTTCAATTTCCCTGGAGGAAAAACCGGCAGTTCGTTTCGTATTTCGGAGCATAAACACACGATAAAGAAAACTGATCTATAAAAAGAGAGTCGTTGCACAATTGATACTGGCACACGTGGAAAACGCCATGAGAGTTTTTACCGAAATCGCATGAAATATTTATATTTTAAGGGGATATTACCAGAAACTTGAAAAATTCAATTTTTTTGCATTTGCTTATAATTTGGGGTTCGAGAAAGTGTCTTTGAAATATTAAGGGAGTATAACCTTCTAGAAGCTTCGAAAATTCAATTTTTCGAATTTTTTTATAATTTGGAGTTTTGAGAAAGTGTCTTTGAAATATTAAAGGAGTATAACCTTCTGGAAACTTCAAAAATTCGATTTTTCGCGTTTCATCATAGTTTGCAGTTTTGAGAAAGTGTTTCTGAAACATTAAGGGGGTATTACCGTCCAGAAATTTGGAAATTTCGATTTTTTTTCCATTCTCTTATAATTTGAGGTTTTGAGAAAGTTTCCCTGACATATTAAGGGAGTTTTACTATCCACAAACTTTTGAATTTCGTTTTTTCGCATTTTCTTATGATTTGGGGTTTCGAGAAAGTATCTCTGAAATGTTAAGGGCGCATAATCATCCAGAAACTTCGAAATTTCGATTTTTTTTGCACTTTTTCATAATTTGAGGTTTAGAGAAAGTTTCTCTGAAATATTAAGGGATCATAACCTTCTGGAAGCCTCAAAAATTCAATTACTTCGATTTTTCTCAAAATTCAGAGTATTAAGAAAGTGTCTCTGAAATATTAAGGGCGCATTATTATCCAGAAACTTTAAAATTTCGATTTTTTTGCATTTTTTTATAATTTGGAGTTTTCAAAAAGTGTCTCTGGAACATTAAGGGACTCAAACCTACTAGAAGCTTCAAAAATTCATTTTTTTTGAATTCTCCCATAATTTAGAGTATTAAGAAATTATCTTTGAAATATTAAGGGCTTATTATCATCCAGAAACTTCAAAATTTCGATTTTTTTGCATTTTTTTATAATTTGAGGTTTCGAGAAAGTGTCTCTGGAACATTAAGGGACTAAAACCTACTAGAAGCTTCAAAAATTCAATTTTTTTGAATTCTCCCATAATTTAGAGTATTAAGAAATTGTCTCTGAAATATTAAGGGCTTATTATCATCCAGAAACTTCAAAATTTCGATTTTTTTCTGCATTTCTTCATATTTCAAGATTTTGAAAAAGTCCCTCTGAAATATTGAGTGTTAAAACATTGCGGACTTGTCCAAGTGCCTCTAAATGTAATTTCTCGTTAAAAAAATTCTTCCTCGCTCCCTGTAGGGGCGTTTAAGGAAATGCGAATGCGCAGACACTAAAATCCTCGCTTTCACACTCCCAGCAGCCGAGGCGAGACGTTAGTGCACGAGTGCGTTGAGTATTTAATGGAAAAATGAATATCCGTCAATGGGAATCTCTCGCGCCATTGGGCAAATAGTTTCATAACGTTTCTTCATGAGGCACACGTACGAGAGTGTGTATTTGTCTCGTAGCTTACGGTTTCGTATCGGAATTCTTGTCTCTGTTGCACCGCGCGCGAAGACATGCACGCGGCGGTGTGGATGGTGCAATGAACTTTACTAGTTGGCACGAGCTTCCACATCCCGAGTGAGTTTGCGAAAGACGGAGAGAGAGAAAAGTCTCGCCCGCGGTGTGCAGTCTCATGATCCAGAGAGACTCGAGCTGCACGATTCAATGTCTTGGCCTTTTTACGTGTGAGAGTTCATACGGACTTGGCCACACGCGGAAATACACGCGTGTGCGGAATCTCGTAGGAAGAGGTTGAATGCTGAGGCACGAGGTGCCATGAGAGACCGTGGCGAAGCATTTTGTCCACCTTAACAATCAAACACGCTGACGAACGTATATGAGCGCGGACGCGATACGTATAAGAGAGCTCCTGGATCTTTCTTCCTTATGGATCGCAACTCTTCGTTTCTTATTCTTAAGCGAATCCTTTCCGAACTGTATTCGCGTGGATATCGAGGAATAAATTTCTTGTGGTTTCCTGCTAAAGCCTTTTGCGGTTTCGCGAGATTCTTCGAAGAAAGTGAGAACGATCGAGCATTCGAATCGTTTTTTTTTATGGGAGAAAAAAAATTAGTAATGATTCTTTAAATTTGCTGGAGCGTCGACAGGGTTTTTTTTTGAAAATTTCAAAATGTCGTAGATTTCGCATTTTTCTAGCGATTTCAATAAAATTATTAGAGAACGAAGAGTTTGTGCACATCGACATCTGTGCGAAAGGGGAGCCCTGTAGCTCAAACCGTTCTCGAGTTATAAACGTTTTAATTTTCGGACATTTTTTCTAAAAATGATTTTTCGATGTTTTGGGACATTTTCAGCGCAATGGAAAAGAATTTTAAAAAATTTCACCGTCACATAGCAAATCTGCGGAGGCAGCAAAGCGAATTGTATTTTTTTTACTAATTCGACGTTAATCTTTTTTTTTTTTGATATTCTTTTTTTTTCTGCTCAAAATTGTTCACTAATTATTTCAGGCTCCAAATTTTAAAGACAAAAATAAGACACTGGAGAAAAATTATTTTGCTTAATTATTATGACTAATAAATTTATGAAAATGTCGAAGAAAAAATGTCATGGCACGTCGAAGGGCTGCAGGGGAAAAGAGAGCAGAGAATCGGTCAAGTCCTATAGCCTCCAAACGTCAGTTTCGTCGATGTTTTTAAAAAACTACAGCTCGTAAGATTTTTTTCGATCTTTTGATAATTAATCAATGAAAATAATTGGGACGAACGAGTGGCGATACTTTTTTTTTTGCTGCAGGTCTGAACTGCCGAAAATTGAGAGGAAGAAATCGATGAAAAGATCGACGAGGATGCCACTTCCGGTTGGGAAAGAAAAATCAAAGGATTTTCCGAGCCTCGATATTCCCGAAGACGTCGCTGTCCATTTCGGCAATTTCTATTGCCTTGGAAAAAAATCAAAGAATAATGGTCTCGCTGGTCTTGAGCAAGGGGGAACGAGCCACGCTCAACTTCCGGTTCACGACTCACCGAGATCCGAATTCACCGGACAGATGGTTCACAAGTGATTCTCACTTTTCTCCTTTCTATGCTTATTCTCCATCCTCGTGTACATTTTGATATAATTCGATATTTATTTATGTAGAGTTTCGTTTATATTAACGTTGTAAATTGAAATTTGTAAATTTCGATTTGCAGCATTTTTTTTTTATTTCCATTTAAATTATACAATTTCGACAAATTTTCTAGAAAGTAAAGAGGAAGTACAGACTTGTACACAATATCTTAAAAAATTTGCAGAAATTGGAGCGGTTGGACGATTTTTCAAAAAACTCAAATTTTCGTAAAATTTCGAAAAATCATAAAAATCAAACCGTTCAACCAATATTTTCCAAATTCAATACCAACCTTCCTATTATGATACTCTATCTATAAAAAAATAATTAATAATAAATCTTAAAAATTGCGAAAGTTAGAGCGTCGACACGATTTTTTGAAAATTTCAAAATGCCCTAGATTTCGTATTTTTCTAGCGATTCCAACAAAATTTACACAGAACTAAGAACTTGTACAGATCAACATCTGTGCAAAAGGGGAGCTCTGTACGTCGAACCGTTCTCGAGTTATGAACGTTTGAATTTTACAATGCCAGATGTTTTTTTGAAAAAATGATTTTTCGATGTTTTGGGACACATTGACATTGGAAAATGGAAAAAGAAATTTTGACCGTCAAATTTCTGACTTTTTACAGAATTTTCAAAAATTTTGACGAAATTCGAGAAATTGTTAATTAATTAATTGAGTCGTTTCAAAAAAAAACAAATTGTGGAAGATTTGGAATGAGGATCTCACGCGAAACGCCTCATACATAAGTGTACATGGATGTGTAAATATGTGTGCACATAAATATTGAATCAAGGGACTCTTTCGAAGCGTATACAATTCACTCGCTCCGGATGTTGAGTTTTAAGAGCATTTTATAGGGAGCACTGGTACATATTTGTTCCAGCGAATATAGAAATGCCCGCAAGCTCGCGTCTCGCACCAAAGTACACGATCAAATCGCGTTCAATCTTCTACATTCACGCTCTGTCGTCGTAAAAACATTGTGGGTCTTTTTTTTCACTTTTCTCCCCCCTTTTTCCATAGACTAGAGAGACTCGCTGGAACGGAAGATTACGCTCGACAAATCTCAGCTCTTTTGGAAGAGACTGTCGAATCTCCGAGTTACTTGGTAAATGAGAAATTATTTAATTAATAAATTTTTAATTTTTAATTTTTTTTTTTCACTCGCAATTAAATTTTTTCATTAGTTGGTGAGTTCGCTGATTTAGTAATGACGAAATGACTTGAATTTTCGAAATAGCAGAAAAATCTTCATCGTATGGGGATTTTTTTTCACTTTCAGGTCAAACCTCCACCTGACGATACTTTTTTTTCTTACGAACGATCCAACCTCAGGAATTATCCTCTTTGGTACAAAGATCCAGATAAAATGAAGTGAGTAGCAAAAATCGTTGAGGATCTCGTAAAATTTGACGGAGTAAAATACAAAAATCGAAATAAATAAAAAAAAAACTGCAAATTCTTGAGGACGCAATTTGCGAATTTCAATTTGCAGCGTTTTTTGTATTTCCATTTAAATTATAAAATTTCGACAACTGTTCTAGAAAGTAGAGAGCAAGTACAGACTCATACACAATATCTTACAAAATTTGCAAAAATTAGAGCGTTTAGACGATTTTTCAAAAAATTGAGATTTTCGAAAAATTCGAAAAATCATAAAATTCAAACCGTTCAACCAATATTTTCCAAATTCAATACCAACCTTCCCATTATGATACTCTATCTATAAAAAAATAATTAGTAATAAATCTTAAAATTTGCGGAAGTTAGAGCGTCGAAAAAAAATTTCTCCCTCAATTTCCAAAAATATCGATTTTTTCCAAGTCTATGCTCTGCCTCCACGAAATTGATCAACGAATAGCGATGACGTTGCAATACCATTGATTCGTACCAGTTACAGATGTTCGAGCAACGAGGCACCGAGTTCCCACGAAATGAGGAAAATCTCGAGGAGGAAAATGCACGAGTGCAAAAGTGCAACATGCAGCAAGGGAATGAATGGGATGAATGGAATGGACAGTCGACGAACTTTTGTTTTTCCTGATCTCGAGGACGACGACGACGATTCCTCTTCGATCGTTTCGACGACAAGTTTAAACTCAACCGACAGCACTTCGGAATTGTAAAAAAAAAAAAGATTTTCCAAATTCAATTTCGTATTTTCGTTTATCGTTGAAAAAAAAAACATTAAAATAAAAATTCAAGGAAAGAATTTTTCTACCGTCTCAGACCTTGCTCAAGGATGCATTCCGTAATTATTTGCCCCTCTCATACTTGAGCTCTAATTAACGCCTCTTGCTCTCTCGTAACGACTCCCAATTAGACGAGATTACGGTTTATGTAAGATTTATGATATCTGGCAGCTCGTCGTATCACTAATTTGGGAAAACCAGATAATCGTTAACAAAGTTTCGTTATTTTTCGTTAAATATTAATATCATTTTTTTTGGTTCGTGAATTTTCAGGTTTTTTGTATTTTTCCATGTTGGCTTTTTTTTTATTTCAATTTATTTTGGGATTATAATTGTTTTTCTATGCGTCACGTTCGACTGTTCGTCGGAGCATTCACAGGGGTGGAAAATCTAGTTGGAATCGTTCTAAGGACTTTATGGTACTTATTGATCTGCTCGCAGCGATACGAACAAGGGGAGAATCTTGAGGATTCTTGAATTATTGAGATGGATACGTGAGCATAGATTTATTCTGGGAGGAAAAATTGTACGACGTGAAATTTCGCTTTTTCGGGGAAAATTCGTAAATAAAAGGAAAATCTGTGGCAATAGCTTTAGCGACGTGAAAAATGAACTTGAGGATGTCAAATTCGAACAAAACTTGGAGTAAAAATTGTACGACATGGAACTTCGTTTTTTTGGGGGAAATTCGTAAATGGAAGGGAAATCCGTGGAAAATTCGAACAAAAAAAGTTTGGACGACGTGAAAAATGAACTTGAGGATGTAAAATTCAAATAAAAATTGTAAAACGTGAAATTTCGTTGTTTTCGAAGGAAATTCGTAAATGCTGTGAAAATCTGTAGAAAACTCGAATGGAAAAAGTTTCGACACCGTGAAAAATGATTTTTTCGGACGAAAAATTCGAATAAAAATTGTAAAACGTGGATTTTCCTTTCTTTGGGGGAAATTCGTAAATGGAACGAAAATCTGTGGAAACTTCAAACGAAAAAAGTTTCGACACCGTAAAAAATGAATTTTTCGGACGTAAAATTCGAATAAAAATTGAAAAACGTGAATTTTCCTTTCTTTGGGGGAAATTCGTAAATGGAACGAAAATCTGTGGAAAATTCGAGCAGAAAAAGTTTCGCCGACGTAGAAACTGAATTTTTCGGACGTAAAATTCGAATAAAAATTGTAAAACGTGAAATTTCGTTTTGTTTTTCGGAGGAAATTCGTAAGTGGAAGGAAAATGTGTGGAAAAAGTTTCGATACCGTAAAAAATGAATTTTCGGACGTGAAATTCGAATGAAACGTGGAAATCATTGGCAAAAGGTGAAGAAAATAAAGTCAAAGATTATCACAACAAGATTTTTATTCTCGTTCTACGTTAAAATATAAAAATTAGCCTTTTTTTCATAAAATTAAGATGCGGCATCAGTCCGTCGTTCGGGAAGTCGATATGATTTCCTAGTGTGATTCACGTCGAGTGGTTGTTCCGGAAACTCGGGTCGAGATCGTAGAGTTTTTGTGTGGGGAATCGCCGGTTCGGGAAAAGCCCGCGACTTGCGATTTTCATCGCAAAGTCGTACGCACGATCGTTCTCGATTGGTGCACGGGGGAAAAGGCACGCGTTGCTCAAATCTCGAAACAACGAGCTGTGACTAGCTTGGCTCGGTCGGAGAAACGTGGAGCCGGCCCTAGGTCTTTTTCCACGAATAATACATTTCCAGGGGACGATTTACTCGCCAGAATTTGTCGTTGACCTGGCGAAGCGTTTGCGCGCCGCTCAGCACGACCAATTGGCCAGGAGTCGGTGCAATGTAAATACAAAAATTCAGCAGCCTGTCGGACTCGGATAATTCGGTGTCGAGGTCCAGGGTCAACCTCATTGCCAGGTACTTGCTCAAATGGTCGACTGTGAACATCAAAACCAACGAAATGCAGTATTTAAAGTTATGACGAGAAAACTGTGAAAAAAAAACTCGGAATTTGGTGAGACGAGGAATCAACGATTTGTATTTGAATGAGGAGAAAATGGAAACTTCTTTTTTAACGGTTCGAGTGCATCTTGGGTCAACTTGACCCGAGGAGATTTTTAAAATGTCGTTTTCCGGAAAATATCGATTTTTTGTTTTTTTTTTTTTAGAGACGTTGCATTTTTGAATATTTATATTTTCCAAAATGTGAATTAGATCGGAAAATTTTCTATGAATTTATCGAATTTGCGGAGAAAGGGAGAATATTGGCAAAATCTTTCTTCGAGGGTATTCTGGGTCAATTTGACCCAAGGACATTTTTAAATTGTCGATTTCCGGGAAATATCGATTTTTTTGTAGAGACATTGCATTTTTGAATATTTATATTTTCCAAAATGTGAATTAGATCGGAAAATGTTCTATGAATTTATCGAATTTGGGAGAAAGGGAGAATGTTGGCAAAATCTTTCTTCGAGGGTATTCTGGGTCAATTTGACTCGAGGACATTTTTAAATTGTCGTTTTCCGGAAAATATCGATTTTTTGGTTTTTTTTTGTAGAGACGTTGCATTTTTGAATATTTATATTTTCCAAAATGTGAATTAGATCGAAAAACGTTCTATGAATTGATCGAATTTGCGAGAAAAGGAGAATATTGGCGAAAATATTCTTTGAAGGCATTTTGGGTCAATTTGACCCAAGGAAATTTCCAAATCGTCGTATTCCGATAAATATGCATTTTTTAATTTTTCGTAGATAAGATTTTCGTCAAATATCGATATTTTATGGTCCTAAATTGCTTTTTAGACGAAAACGAAATTTGACGAGACAAAAACGTCCTCTAAGGGCATTTTGGGTCAATTTGACCCAAGAAAATTTCCAAATCGTCGTATTCCGATAAATATCAATTTTTTCATCTTTTTGTAGAGGCGTTTTTTCTAAATTCTCCATTATCCATAGCCCCAAATTGATTTTTCCGATGGAAACGAAATTTGAATGCCATTCGTTGGCATTCATTCACCACCAATCAGTCCCACACCATTGTTCGGGTCAAAACGACCCAGTGTGCACACCGAGGGTCCAGAATTGAAATTCCAAAGAAAAGAGATGAATTCGTAATTACCAGTAGCGTTGGCCGTCGTTTTAATGTATCGAATACAATTTTCCTTGAGAGCTTTGATGAGAGAGTTATCGCCAGCCATTTCGGTGGGATGAGGTTTGAAAACGAGTTCGATTTCGTTGAGCATCAGCGGTTCGCTGGTTCCTTCCCCTTCGGTGTCGACCATGGACTCTCCGCCAGGAGTTTCTCCCTCCGCGCTCGACGAGTCGTTTTCCGAGTTCTGCAAGCTTTTCATACGCTTGACGGACTTTGGTATTTGATTGATCGGCCCGGGCGACGGAGTCGTTGAGTTTCTGGAAGTTGTGCCGGAGATCGCCGGGCTGCTTGCCGGCTGAGAGACGCTGTTCGAATTTTGGGAACTCGAGTTGTTTGTCGCCGGCGGACAATTGCTGCTCAAAGGTCCCGTCGCGCTCTGCGACGAGTCGCTTTGATTTGCGGCTACGACGCTCGGCGTGGGAGTCGCCGGGGCGCTCACGTTCGGAGTGTTGTTGTAAGACGGCGTGTTGCTCGGATTTTCTGGCTCGTTGGCGTTCTTGCGCGAACGTTGGGGCCTGTTTTGACTCTGGAGCTTGATTCCCTCCGTTATCGAGTTCACCAGCGCCGCTTGGGAGTGCGATTTGTTAAGTTTTGCCAAAACTCTCTCTTGATGCGCTTCGTACTCGTCTCTGCTCGGGTAAATCTTTTGTATGAGAAGATCAAAGTTCGGATCCGGTCTCAACGATCTTTTGGATACCAATTTTTTTCTACAGGTCGGACATTCCTGTTGGAGCAAAAAAAACGTCAATCAAACGTGAAATTTGTCGCGGAGATTGCAGAATCATTGAAAAATCGTCGTTTTCGTGTTTTTATGTTCGAAAATTTTGTTATTATTCAGATTTTTGTACGAAACACTCGAAACTGCTTGTGCGTCATTGAAAAAGCAGAAAAGAAACGAATTGACAAAAAAAAATGTTAAAATTGTCGTAATTACGAAAATACGAAATAAAAAATGAATTTTTCGATGTTTTCCAACGACGAAAACTTCGGTGTCACAAAAAGTTTCGATGAATCGAAAAACGGAGGGGAAAACGAACGGAAAAGCAAAAAAGTCGAGGCCCCCGAAAAGAACGTTTTTCTATAAATTGTCTGCTCGATTTTTGACGATTTTTCCACCGATCTTGACATTTTGAGAATTTTTACATTTTCGAGCGAAAAAAAGCCGAAGTTTCGTTGCATTTCGACGATGAAAACTTCAGAGTCGTTGAATTGATGAATAAAAAGAAAGAAAATGTTAAAAGAAATGGATGGAAAACCTTGTTGCCGCTTCGTAACGCTGTGATGATGCAGTCGGAGCAAAACCGATGGAGGCACTCTTTGGTGGTCATGGTTTTTTTCAACATGTCCAAACAAATGGGACACATTAATTCACTGTGCAAACTACGAGGACTGACTGCTATTTCGGTGTTGTCGGTAATGGGGTCTTGGGGGATACGATGTAGTTCGTAAAGTGACAATTCCCAATTTTTGTTCAGTCCAACTTGTTCGGTAGACGCCATTTTTATGTTTCTGTTGATATATTATTGCACGGTGTGCAGCGAAACACTGGCCCATGGAAAGATTCACTTTCTCGCACTGTTTTTCACTCGGAACTTTGAGTTTGTATCTTTTCGCGATTTAATGACATAATTTGGTGCAAATGTAGGTTACGCAACGGCGCAGCTGGCGGCTGTGCAAATTGATGAATGACGAGAGTGTTGAATGGTCTGCGCGAAGTTTATACTCAATGCGATAGATTCTCGTAAACGCAATTTCGATTACGAGGCGAATGCGAACGTCGCGAGAGACCGCCAGGACCTCGGGAGGACGAAGCACGCGCGTGTTTTTGTGGAATGTGCGGGATCAGCGCCAGCGCCGGCAAGACGTCGTACTACGAGGAAGCGGGTGCGGTCGGTAAGGCAGAGACACGGGGGTAAGAGAATAAAAAGTGAAAACACTTTTTATCGAAATAAACTTTTTGGATGGAATTAAAAATGATGTGGAATTCGCTGCGAACGCGTGGAATTTTTTCCATTTTTCTCGATCATTACTGAACGTGAAATTCAAATGGAAATTGATATTTTTTTTGTCGACAATTTTTTTTTAATAACGACAAGGATCGAGTTTAAATAAATCCACAAACACGCAGTTTTTTTTTACGTTTTTTTTTTATTGTTGTTATAATCATTATCATTATTATTCATAGAGCATACCATTTCGTAGATATTAAAAAGATATATACGCGCGTTACAAAAAGTACAAATATTTACAAAATACTGTTTAAAAATATAAAAGGAAAATGATGAATTATCTGACGTGCCTAAGTTGAGATTATTCTTGATGAGTGTACATTACTTTGTTTATAAATTTAGTGTCCATTAGCTTAAGTATCGTTTTGTATTTTGTCGTGTGTGTAAGTGTGTGTTGGTGTGTGTGCATGTCTGTGTCATTTTTTTTTCGTTATACGTGACTAGAGATGGGGGAAGCATAACAATGATCGTTCCAAGTCTTCGTTGTAATTGTTATTTCAATAAGATTGAAAAATTGTTGCAGGAAATAAATGCCATTAGACGAAACTACGATTTTGTGAGATTTTCTCACGTCGATCTAATTCGATTTTTTTTCTTGTTTTTTTTTTTTCACTATTTACGGCAGGAATGTTTTTAATGGATTAATGTTCGTTATAGTTGAGATTTTTTTTTATTTGACGTCGTTTATTTAATATGAGATGTCGTTGGCAGTCTCTGTATTCACTTATTTATTTATTTATAGGGACGTTCATACGAATGCATAAAAAATATGCATCATCTGGAAAAATGCATTCATACTCTCGTGTCTCTCCTGATTTTTTATACTTGTACGTTTACTCGCTGGGTAATTGGTAAATGCTATTATTATTAAGTTTTATGTTTTTATCGTGCTCCTGGGCATCGGGACTTTTCGTATTAAATTTTTTTTCTTTTTTTTTACTCGTTAAAATTTGTTGCGACTTTGGGAGCAGCTTCTCGTCGAATAATTCTTTGAAAAATTCATTTTTTACGAGTCTCGTTAAGTGTCGTGATTATTTTTCAAGTGCAGCTCTCGATTGCTCGATTTTTTGTTGGAAAATGAATTTTAATTCCTGTCCCAAAGTCCGAACCCATTTTTTTTTTTCTGTGCAACGTTTTCGATGTAAAGAGTCGATCGAAAGTGACGTGTACGTAATTGCGATCCATGCGTGCGAAAGCTCAGTTTTGAGGCGACGTTGAATCACTCATGCTTCGTCAAAGTTATCGATTGGAGAAAAAAAATAATTGTTCGTGTGTGGTGTTTTTTTTTTTTTTTTATTGATTTCGGAAGCTCCAGAAATGATTTACTCAGTTTCGTCTGATATTTGGAAGATTCGAGAACTTGAAAATCTCTCAACCACACTGGAAATAAAATTTTGTTAAAAATAGTCGATATTTTGTTGAACAAGTAAATATTTTTCGATAATTTCAAAATTTTCGTTATTTTGCCAGAATATTTGCTTTCTAATGGAATTGTCAGCAAAATTTACGATTGGACCGACAAAAATTTGCTTCCGAAGAGATTTTATAAAATATTTCTTGCTGCGATGACACAATTTTTGGGATTATTAAAAAAAAAAACGTTTAGTCGAACGTATCGAAAAAAATATCGATATTTTCCAACAAAATTTTGTTCTCAGTGCAAGTTCGATAATCGAGGCTGCTATTTAGTTTTAAAATGATAAATTAAAATGAGCCTTATGATTATTGATGCAACAACGCACTTTTTTATGTACAGGGCCGTTTTTAATCGCAGTTCTTATCACTTTGGGTCTTTCCCCGTTCTTGTACGAGTTATTGAATAAGAGTGTGTCGATCGTGTTTCTCAATCGAGAGATTGAGCGTGTCACGTTTGTGCAATTGTGTGTTTTTTTTTCTAAAATTCATCAAGTTTGTTATTTCTGCAGGTAATTTTAGTTTTTCGTGCAAAATTCTATTGGGAAATTGTGTTTCTCATTCGATTTACTCGAGTTTTTCAAAACTCGCCTTTCGCTCGGTTCACAATAAGATTGACGTGATTCCCTGTTTGTTTTTTTTTCAACGTGTCGTGTGATTCTTCGTTTTTTTTTTCGTTTTCGATTTTTTAATTTTTTTTTTTCTTTCGTTAACTAACGTACGGTCTACGGAGAATACATGTACATTCGATGTGGCTTGATGAGACTTATTCGCTAATATCGATTATCCGGTTAATTATTTCGTTTGTTTTATCGAAATATTTATATTTCGATATTAAAAATTGAGGATATTTATTATTTTTGTTTATTCTGCGCGGGGCTTTCCTACAGGAAGACAGACACACACACAAATGCACTCTCATTCATTGACAGTGTGGCTTCGAGGCCTTGATTTTTTTTGAAAAAAAAAAAAACAAGTTGCGATTTTATTTTTCGGTACGAAATTCGTTCGCGGTGACTACGAGTGAAAATCGTTAATTTGGCTAGAGCGTCGATCATTTTTTCGAAACGATCGATTAAAAATTGTTGATCGGAAAAAAATGGTTTTTTTTTTTTATTTTTATTTTTTTTTTTGGTTCGTTACGAGAAATGCTTCGTTCGAATGATTTCGCAAATTCGGAGCGGACGTACTATCGGAAATAAATATTATTATTATAACGTTATTCTTACGGTACTAATGGACGCGACAGAATAATCATCGTGAGACCGACGGAAATTGGACGTTGTTTCAACTCGCATGACTAACATCTCCGTTTCAGTGATTTTTAATCTTTTTTTTTGTTCACCTAATTATCATTTTTTTTTTTTCATCGTTTTTTTAGGAGCACGGGCAAAATAATTCTCGAAACTTTCGTTCTCATATCACCACCTTGGGCTGCGATAAAAAGTCAATAAAAAGACTCAACAATGACCCCAGGAATTTGGTTAATCGTGCAATATTTCTTCGGGCTACGAATCGTCCATTTAAATGAATTTTTCTCGCATCGAGCCTCGATTACTTTTCTCTGCACCGAATGGAAATAATGTTTTTCGGTGAAGCCTCAAAAATCAAATGGATTTTATAGCTCGCACTCGATTTTTTCGTCCTCCTCGAATAATTCGGACTCGTTGGAAGGAGAAAAGGAAGGAATTGCATGGGGTTTGGTTGCTGGAAAGCTTGGTAGCATCTCACGACAATGAGAGAGTTTTGTGACTCTCGAAAAATAGTGAAAAAAAGTCTCACGCGACATTTGATCGGGTTTTTAGTTGTGGGCAGGGATGGAAGCGAATCCTTGGGTGGAGATTCAGAGACAACTGTCGACAGTGATCTCGCCGATTTTCGTGACGATTTCGTCGAAGGTCGGTCTGTCTCTCGGGTCGTTGGACCAACAGGAAGCTTGTAATTGTTGCAGGGCAGGGGGCGCAGCTTTGTGGGCTTTCCAGCCCAAGCTGTTGGCCTTGAGTTGAGCCATTACCGAGTCGTCGTTCAATTTGTTGAAGGGCAATTCACCCTGATGGAAAACCTCCCAGACGAGGCAAGAGAACGAATAGACGTCGCTTTTCGTCGAATATTCGTCCTCGAAAACAGCCTCGTAAGGGAGCCATCTCAACGGGATAACCTGGTTACGATGCTTGGTGTATTCTTGTTGATAGGGCTCTTTGGTCATGCAAGGCAATGAGATTTTTAGGCTCAAGTTGCTGCCGATCAGACAATTGCGAGCTGCGATGTCCTTGTGGACGAGACGGTTGTCCGAAAGATGTTTGAGGCCTCTGGCTGCCTGGTTCGACAGCGAGAGGATTTGAGCGACTGAAAGTTGAGGAGCACGTTTCTTGGTCTCGTGGCAAGGACTGCCACCATTTCCGGTTGGCGTTGTTCCGTTTCCTCCTCCTCCTCCTCCATTCGCGTTGCCCCCCGAATCTTTCCTCGAGGCGATTAAAAACTGTTTCAGATCGCCCCAATCAGTGAATTCCATGATCATGTAATCCGGCTCCTCTTCTCGACACAGTCCGATCAGCTTGACGACATTCTCGTGATTCAGTTTGTGCAAAAGATCCAAGTGTCTCTTGAACTCTTGCAATACTTGCTCGTCCTTCGTGTTGGTCAAACTCTTGACCATCACCACGTGCTCCTTCTCACCGTCCACCTGATATCTCGTCGAAAATACGTCCCCGAATTCACCCCTTCCCAGTGGCTTCAACTCCCGCAAATTTCCACGCGACACCGTCAATTTGTCGTAACTCGATTTTGACTTTTTTGAATTATTGCTGCTCTGACTCTGCCCCGTCTCTGCTCCGTCGCTCTTATTGTGCGATTCACGATTCTCACGAACCTTCGACGATCCACCCCCTCCTCCACTCGTTGAATTCTTGTGGTTCGTTGCCTTCAATTCTGTTTGCTCTTCCTGCACTTCACCGTTTTCCAGTTTTTCTGAAATAAAAATCCACCTTTTTTTATTTCGTCTCCAACTTTTTTGTCAATCGGTGGAAATTATAAATTCCATTTTTACTTTTTCAACTTTCACGAAAAATCAAGACTGTTTCGTACGAAAAACGTTAAAAAAATTCAACATTTTTTTTTGATTCTTTGAAAATTTACTTTTCGAAAACGGCAGAAATTATAAATTCCATTTTTACTTTTTCAACTGTCACGAAAAATCGAGACTATTTCGCACGAAAAAGGTTTAAAAATTCAACATTTTTTTTTGATTCTTTGAAAATTCACTTTTTAAAAACGGACGAAATTATAAATTCCATTTTTACTTTTCCAACGGTCTCGAAAAATCGAGACTATTTCGTACGAAAAACGTTAAAAAAATTCAACGTTTTTTGTTGATTCTTTGAAAATGTACTTTTTGAAAATCACTCACCCTCGGCCTGCTCTTGCAAATACTGTTGCTTCCTGCGTCTGCGACGATAACGACAGTAGAGCATGAGGCCAACAACGAGAACCATATAAGCAGCAGCGACGCTCAAAGTAATGGTTACGGTCTTGGTCATCATCGAACCGTCGTAGCCATCGACGTCGATTTCCGGTCGATACGAATCAATAGCTTATGAAAAGAAGCGAAGAAGCAAAATTTTATTTGACAAAATTCAAATTTTTCTTTTTTTTTCTGTGAAAAAAAAAAAATAAAAAAAAAGGTTCGCTCTTTGGAATCGCAGTTTCGACCATCTTTTTGTCCGACACATCAAAATTCATCGAGTCGCTTTGAAACGTTGCGAAATAAATTGCTACGTACCTCTGACGTTTAATTGGACTTCGACCCTCTTGAGCCCTCCGCTGTTTCCGGCAGTGCACCCGTACATTCCCTCGTCGCTCAAATGTGCCTCTTTTATGTACAGACTCCCGTTCGTGAGTACCTGAAGCCGCGGATCATCCAGATTGTTCAAGCGCGAAGCTTTGTCCCACTGGATTTTTGGCATCGGATCACCCGTTGCTGCACAATGCAGCATAACAGGATCGCCCTCTATAACCTCCGTAGGATTTTGTGGCAATTGCGTGAATTTTGGAGTAACTGGAATTTCGAAAACACGACGATGACTCAATTAATAAAAAAAAAAAAATCAATTGAAATTTATTTCGATGGTTTTAATGCGGATTTTTCATTTTTGTTCCATTGCAAAATTTGGAATTTTCCCGTTTTCCACAGTTATCCATACAATCTCTTCGTTGTGAGAGAATTTTTTTGAAATTGCTCGAAAAATACGAATTTTATGGGATTTTGAAATTTTCAAAAAACGATGACGCTCTGGGTTCTGCAAATTTTAAGATTTGTTACTGATTTTTGTTTTTATCAACAGAGTATCGTAATAGGAAGGTTGGTATTGAATTTGGGAAATTTCGGTTGAACGGTTTGAATTGTATGATTTATTCGAATTTTACGAAAATTTGAGTTTTCTGAAAAATCGTCCAACCCCTCCAATTTCTGCAAAATTTGTATAATATTTCGTACGAGACTGTACTTTCTCTTTAATTTCTAGAAAATGTTTCAAAATTATTTTAAAAAATACGAATTTTGCAACATTTCGAAATTTTCAAAAAAATATTTTGAGATTAATTACTCATTTTTGTTTTTATAAATAGAATATCATAATAGGAAGGTTGGTATTGAATTTGGAAAATATCGATTCAACGGTTTGAATGTTAAGATTTTTTCGAATTTTACGAAAATTTGAGTTTTTTGAAAAAAACGACGAACTGCAATAATTTCTGCAAATTTTGTAAGATATTTTGTGTAAGTCTGTACTGTCTCTATACTCTGTAGAAAATAAGTCGAAATTAAAAATTGCAAATACAACAAAACGCTGTAAATTTAAATTTGCAAATTTAAATTTACAGCGTTTTTTATTTTCTTCCTGAAAGAATTTAGTAAAGAAGTAATTATTGCAAATATTCAAAAATAATATGAAGGTGATTTAAAAAACTGTCACATTTTTTTTGTTTTTTTCGTCAAACATTTTAAAAATTCATTCACCAACGACGTCGATGGCGATTGTGTGATTGATCGATCCCTGTGCATTAGTCGCGATGCATGTGTACCGTCCCTTGTCCTCGACGACGACGCCGTTGAAGTGCAAAGTTCCATTGACGTCTTGAACATGTTTAGGGAATTGTTGGTCGTCGTCGTCGTCCTTGATCCATTTGACAGTGGGATTGGTGGTGCCCTGAGCTTTGCACGAGACTCTGGCGTTGGATCCGAGCTCGAGTTTCTTGTCGACAGGGGCCGGTGAGAACTTGAGTTTTTCGCGGACAAGCAAACTCGCACTTTCGGTGACGAGAGGCTGGAAACCCTTGGTCACGATCTCACACGCGTAATTGCCATTGTCCAAGGAATAAGCGGATTTGAAGTGCAGCGTGGCATTTCCATTTCTAACGGAAATTCTGTGTCGCGTTGGTCCGCCAGTTTCTTTCAAAGGCTCGCCATCCTTGAGCCATTGAACGCGGGTCACCGGAGCTTCCATTCCGGAGTACGAACATGTAAAGGTCACAGGTTCGCCCTCCATGACCTCCAAGGACTCTGGCGAACTTGTCAAAGTTGCTGGAGCTTAAAAAATATGAAAAAATTCAAATTTCGAGAGCTGACACTCGATCGAGAGAATTTTGGGCTTCGGCTTAATTTTGGAAAATTAATCGACTCACTGGAAACAACGACTTGAACCTCCATTTCCGTCTCGCCAGCCAAGTTCTCAGCAACGCACGTATAGTTGCCAGCATCCTCGTTGATCCTTGCTTTTCCAACGATCAATGTATTGTCCTGGACCCTTACGGGACCGGCATCGCTAATTATGTGGCCACGTGGATCTTTCCAGTAAACACGTGGTGCTGGAAGACCCGAGGGTTCTAAGCAGCTTACCTGGAGCTCTTGATCTTCGCCCACAACTGCCAATTGTTCTGGTAATCTTGGCTCAAAAGATGCCACCGACAAATTTTGTAGATCTGGAGTGAGAAGAAGAAACNAGAAAAGACTCACATGCAATTTGTAACTCGGCGGTGTAGATCTGCACCGTGTCGTCCCTGACACCGTGACACCCGTAAATTCCCTGATCACGATGTTCCGCGGCCGTTATAACGAGGGTCCCGTTATCGTGGACGATCTTTTCTTCGTCAGTCTCCAATGGACCGATCGACTTGAAATACCAATCGACGGAATCAGCGTCTTCGTAGACGCAGTGCATGACAGCAGGCTCGCCACGTTTGACAATTAAATTTTGTGGCACGACCTTGATCGTCGCGGTTGCGTTGCCCGGTACGACGAGAGGAAAACTTTCTTTTATCGGTGACGAGCCAGCCTCGTTCCTTGCTAAACAAGTGTAGATACCGTTGTCCTCTGTGTCTGCTTTGTGGATGTGCAAACGCTTGTTTTTCTTTATGTCTACGCGTTCGTTCCTCGCGAGACTCTCCGTATTCCTGACGAATAAAAAGCCATTTGTCCTTAATGATCAAAGTTTTTGTGCAAATTATATAAAAAATACAGATTTCCACGGACAATCTTGAATTTTGAGTACGTTCTTATTTAGTCAATTTGTAACAATTTTTTTTAATGAACTTTGGCTTGCAAGCACCATTTTCTATGCAAGAAAAACTGAAAACAAAAATTCAGATTTGATCGTCGCCATACAACGTCCTTAAGAGACTTCACTATGTAGAAGTCGAGATATTTATTTATAAACGTCACAATTTTCAGTAGTTTCTTATAAGAGCGTGTGTTAAAAGTTGCAATTTTCAAAATTAAATATTTCCATTTCTAAATGGTGAAGCCTCTTAAAACTTTGCATACACTTTCGATGTAACATCGAAGAAGCTTTATTTACTTTTTCAAAACAAATCAGTCGTTAAATTTTTTCGAAATTTTGTTTATTATATAAAAAATACAGATTTCCTCGGACAATCTTGGATTTAGAGTACGTTGTTATTTAGTCAATTTGAAACAACTTTTTTTAATGAACTTTGGCTTGCAAACACCATTTTCTATGTAAGAAAAACTGAAAACAAAAATTCAGATTTGATCGTCGCCATACAACGTCCTTAAGAGACTTCACTATGTAGAAGTCGAGATATTTATTTATAAACGTCACAATTTTCAGTAGTTTCTNCGATGTTCCGCGGCCGTTATAACGAGGGTCCCGTTATCGTGGACGATCTTTTCTTCGTCAGTCTCCAATGGACCGATCGACTTGAAATACCAATCGACGGAATCAGCGTCTTCGTAGACGCAGTGCATGACAGCAGGCTCGCCACGTTTGACAATTAAATTTTGTGGCACGACCTTGATCGTCGCGGTTGCGTTGCCCGGTACGACGAGAGGAAAACTTTCTTTTATCGGTGACGAGCCAGCCTCGTTCCTTGCTAAACAAGTGTAGATACCGTTGTCCTCTGTGTCTGCTTTGTGGATGTGCAAACGCTTGTTTTTCTTTATGTCTACGCGTTCGTTCCTCGCGAGACTCTCCGTATTCCTGACGAATAAAAAGCCATTTGTCCTTAATGATCAAAGTTTTTGTGCAAATTATATAAAAAATACAGATTTCCACGGACAATCTTGAATTTTGAGTACGTTCTTATTTAGTCAATTTGTAACAATTTTTTTTAATGAACTTTGGCTTGCAAGCACCATTTTCTATGCAAGAAAAACTGAAAACAAAAATTCAGATTTGATCGTCGCCATACAACGTCCTTAAGAGACTTCACTATGTAGAAGTCGAGATATTTATTTATAAACGTCACAATTTTCAGTAGTTTCTCATAAGAGCGTGTGTTAAAAGTTGCAATTTTCAAAATTAAATATTTCCATTTCTAAATGGTGAAGCCTCTTAAAACTTTGCATACACTTTCGATGTAACATCGAAGAAGCTTTATTTACTTTTTCAAAACAAATCAGTCGTTAAATTTTTTCGAAATTTTGTTTATTATATAAAAAATACAGATTTCCTCGGACAATCTTGGATTTAGAGTACGTTGTTATTTAGTCAATTTGAAACAACTTTTTTTAATGAACTTTGGCTTGCAAACACCATTTTCTATGTAAGAAAAACTGAAAACAAAAATTCAGATTTGATCGTCGCCATACAACGTCCTTAAGAGACTTCACTATGTAGAAGTCGAGATATTTATTTATAAACGTCACAATTTTCAGTAGTTTCTNATTTTTTCGGAATTTTGTTTTTTATATAAAAAATACAGATTTCCTCGGACAATCTTGAATTTTGAGTATGTTGTTATTTAGTCAATTTGTAACAACTTTTTTTAATGAACTTTGGCTTGCAAACACCATTTTCTATGTAAAAAAAACTGAAAACAAAAATTCAGATTTGATCGTCGCCATACAGCGTCCCGAATTGAAAAGTGGGAAACGTATCCAGCTGATCAATAATATAATTAAAAATGTTCTCCCCATCGTACGATATTTGAGGGAGAGAGAAGAAAAGCAGAAATGCGTGACTCACTTGAACCACTCGTATCTGAGTTCGCCGGATCCATCCACGTGACATCGAAGTTCGACCTCGCCGCCGATTTTAATCAGGGAAGAGAATTTCGGTGAAACGAGAACGACGTTTGCTTCGCTGATCCCTGAAACGAGACGAGAAGGAAATAAGAGGACCGCGTAGGATTCCTCGACGTCGTTCCGCAGAGAAAAAGAGTTTGCGAGCGATTTTATTTGAAAAGAAAAAAAAATGTGAAACAAAAATAGAAAAAAAATCTGCACGGCGATAGAGAGGAAGACAAAAAATGGGGAGAATGGAATAGAAATGCCCGTTCGGCGTGCACGTTTGATAAAACTCCGAGGTAGCTGACAGATTTAATCGAATCCCCGGGAGAACGAGTTTCGCAGAGACAATTGGAAAAAAAAGCAAGTATCGAAAGAACAAAAAAAAAAAAGAGTGAGACTGTCGAGGGACTTTCCCGTGGAATTTCGGACCCTCCGGGAGGCATTTTTTTTCCGCCAAGTTGGACAAAGTTTTCAGTTGATCTGCCTCGGCATTCGTTGCTGTTTCCTCATTCGCTTCGAATCTCTTCTGCTTCCGATGCATTCGAGAGACGATCTTGAGCTTAGCTGCTTCCTGCGACTCGCTCTTTCATCCTTTATCTCATCTCCCCCACCCTCTCCGCCTTCTCTCTCGTCGCTGTCTTCCGCTTGTTCCTCCGCTCCCCGAAATCGACGAGAGTAAACGCTCGGGAACGCACTCAGCGCGGACACGGAGCAGAAAGACGAGCAGAGAGCAGGAGGAGGATAACGTGGAATTTTTTGTTGCTCCTCGCTCTCGGAACTTTGCTCCGCGAGCGAATGAGAAAGACGCGGAGGCAGAGAGCAGCGATAAACAGTTGGGCGGACGTGTACGCAGGAGGGAAAGAGCCACGAGCAACGCAGACTTTGTATATTAGGCTGTACACACAACGCGAGCGCGGGGACACAATAAAACGAGCTGAGCTGTGTTTTCAGAATCCCTTTCCATCTCTCTTTCTCGTGTTTATTTATACGGTCAGCATCGTTGGATCAAACAGCCCGGAATAGTTGGGCTCCCATTCAGTCTCCACAATGGTCCAGATGAAAAAAACGCCTGCAACGACCGTGCGATTTCCCAGCCTGCTCGATGCGTACGCGGCAGCGGAACATTCGGTTTGTTTCACTGGACCGAACGCGCGATTGTCGTCAAACTAGGCCAAAAACAGGCTGACTGTCGTTCGGCTTAAGGACGTTGCATGCTAAATTTTCTATCGATAGAATTCCTTCAAATTTCCACTACACAGAGAGAATAGTGACGTCTAATTGCTCGCGCAATTTCAAGACATTTCATCATGTAGAAGTCGAGATATTTATTTATAAAAATCACAATTTTCAGTAGTTTCTCATAAGAGCGAGTGTTAAAAGTTGCAATTTTTAACATTAAATATTTCCATTTCTATATGGTGAAGCCTCTTAAAACTTTGCATACACTTTCGATGTAACATCGAAGAAGCTTTATTTACTTTTTCAAAACAAATCAGTCGTCTAATTTTTTCGAAATTTTGTTTTTTATATAAAAAATACAGATTTCCTCGGACAATCTTGGATTTAGAGTACGTTGTTATTTAGTCAATTTGTAACAACTTTTTTTAATGAACTTTGGCTTGCAAACACCATTTTCTATGTAAGAAAAACTGAAAACAAAAATTCAGATTTGATTGTCACCATAAAACGTTCTTAAGAGATTTCACCATGTAGAAGTCGAGATATTTATTTATAAACATCACAATTTTCAGTAGTTTCTCATAAGAGCGAGTGTTAAAAGTTGCAATTTTCAAAATTAAATATTTCCATTTCTAAATGGTGAAGCCTCTTAAAACTTTGCACACACTTTCGATGTAACATCGAAGAAGCTTTATTTACTTTTTCAAAACAAATCAGTCGCTTAATTTTTTCGAAATTTTGTTTTTTATATAAAAAATACAGATTTCCTCGGAAAATCTTGGATTTGGAGTACGTCGTTCTTCAGTCAATTTGTAACAACTTTTTCAAACGAACTTATCCTCGCAAATCATTTTGTATGCAAAAAAAAACTGAAAACAAAAATTTAGATTTGACCGTCGCCATAGAACGTCCTTAAAAGTACTAAAAATGAATAGTCGATTGCTGCAGATGGAAAGGAGGTTCCCACGGACTTTTAGCGTCGAAGCCATTGACGAGCATCAATCTAGAAAAAGCACGCTATCAAATAGACAAGAGATGAAAGACTCTCTCATCCTCGCAACACACTCAACTTATTTACCTGCGCGCGAGCATATGTACGGGTTTCCGAGTGGTTGAGGTAACAAAAGTATATGTGAAAGGCGTGAATGCAAGTTATCTCGCGAAGAAGAAAAGTGAAGTGGAGGAGAGCGCGCGCGAGGATGGGCAAAAGTGACAATACGGACAATGAGACAATAAAGAGTGTGGCAAAAGCTCTCTTTCGTTTCTGACGATCTCCGTTTCTCACTGGAGCGTCGTATATATTTGTCGACAACTCTTTCCTTTTTTTCTTTAATTTTTTTTTTATTTCTTCAGAACTTGGGCAACGCGCTGTGGTCGGTTTGCTCGCGTTCATAATGGCTCCTGACGTGCACACTCTCGTTTTTCTTCTCCTTTGGTACGTGTGAAGATTTATATTTCTTGCATAGCGCGATGCACGCGCATCAAGAGGGAAGTGTGGGGAAATAAAGGGCAGGAAAGAAAGAGTGCAATGTTTCTTCTCTTCCAGTTCGGTAATCGCATTGTCTCGCTCTCTTGCTCCTGGAGGCCTGGACGCGGTTGGATTCTTGTAAAACTTTTGCGCGGATGAAAAAGAAAAAAAGAAAGAGTTCGCCTCGCACACTGCGGAGCGCGCTGTGCTGGTAGGAGAGATTCTTCGTGGCCACTCGAGCCGCTTTTCTCTCTCCCGGCCACTAGCCCCGGAAAGCCCGTGTTTAAATGCACAAACGAAGCGCGAGATCAAAGGCTCGCGCGTGCTGTGAGAGAGCGCGAGAGAGAAGGCGAGGAAAAGGCGCGGGCTTGCAGGCGAAAGCGCGGTGCTGTTTTTTCTCGCTCTTTCGAAAAGAGAGCCCGCCGCGCGCGACGTAGACGAAAAACTGCCGCAGCTTGCCAAGCCTAAGGGAGGACATGGCAGGGGGTAAAAGAGCCGTTTATTATTATCATCCCCCGTCCGTTAGCATCTCCAAGCATCTTCTCACCGCATAGTCTCGCGCGATGCTCTTCATCCTCCTTCTCCTTGTTTCTTTCCCTTGGATGTTTACCGCCGCACGGATTAATTTCCGTGTAAACACCTACGCATACAAGACACACGTTCCGCGTGTCTTTTCGCGCCGCACACACGAGCCTCTTGACAGCAAAAAAAAAAAAGTCTAAACGTCAAATTTGTGGGTGGAAACGAAGAGAAAAGCCTGAGGAACCAAAAACTCGATCACTCGCGACGAGCTTCCCTTCGATTCGAACCAACAAACTTCGCTTCCGTTTGCATCAGAATGAAAAATGAAATCTACGTCGCTGACAAGATGGACCGTCATCAACGTCAATATTTTTCCAATATACACCAACAATCTTCTCACACTTTCAAGCCTCTCGAGTCATTCGAACGTAAAGTCTCCTCAGAGCACCGAACGATCGATATTTCCAATTTTCTTGTCTATACAGACAATCGACTCTCTGCGCTCTCTATTTTCTCCGCTCACATGAGAGAGATCTTGAACGATTCAGACTCGCGGAGATAATCGTCCGACAGCAGATTCAAATCTCCCTTTCAATGTTTTACCCTCAATTTCTCATTCAGACTCGGCCGGCTTGACTTGCTAAATAATAAGTGATTCGAATCTCTCTGCTCGTGCATCTCGCCGCATCTTTCTCTTCTTGGCTCTCTCTCCGGCGGCACACCGTTGTTATGATTCCTCTTGAAATCGCACCTGAATAATCCAAGATGCATTCAGAAGATTCTCGCGTTGTAGTTCTGGACCATTCACTAAACGCGTGTCTATATCTCGATCCGTGTGTTGTGCATCTCTGCATATGTGTATCGGGCTTATCCTTCGGATCTCTACCGTACGAGCCTCGTCGTCGAGTTTATATTGCCAGACGGTGCAGGAATAAAGGGGCTCGAGTTTTCCCCATGAAAAGCAAACCCTGTTTAGTGTACGATATCTCCCATGCACACGGATATATATCTCGACACTGCCGAGAGAAACTCGCCGAGAGGGGAGACGGAACAGTTTTGCACACGAATGTTTATTCCCAGCTGAGAACAAACAAGCAAAACTACCTCTACTTGGTACATAAATAATTAGCGGAGTTTACATACGTCCAGGGACTGCGAAACCTCGTCAGTTTGTCGGACAACCAATTTTTTATTTTTTTTCTAAAAAATTTCATTTTTTCATCAATTTTCCTTCGTACTCAGTCGACTGAACAGAGAATTTCCGGTCGCCGATGCATTTCGTTATTTTTCGGCATTTTGAAAACTCATTCTTATGCAAAAACTTCTTCTACTTGGTACATAAATAATTAGCGGAGTTTACATACGTCCAGGGACTGCGAAACCTCGTCAGTTTGTCGGACAACCAATTTTTTTTTTTTTTTCTAAAAAATTTCATTTTTTCATCAATTTTCCTTCGTACTCAGTCGACTGAACAGAGAATTTCCGGTCGCCGATGCATTTCGTTATTTTTCGGCATTTTGAAAACTCATTCTTATGCAAAAACTTCTTCTACTTGGTACATAAATAATTAGCGGAGTTTACATACGTCCAGGGACTGCGAAACCTCGTCAGTTTGTCGGACAACCAATTTTTTTTTTTTTTTCTAAAAAATTTCATTTTTTCATCAATTTTCCTTCGTACTCAGTCGACTGGACAGAGAATTTCCGGTCACCGATGCATTTCGTTATTTTTCGGCATTTTGAAAACTCAGTCTTATGCAAAAACTTCTTCTACTTGCAATACATAAATAATTAGCGGAGTTTACATACGTCCAGGGACTGCGAAACCTCGTCAGTTTGTCGGACAACGAGTTTTTTTTTGTTTTTTTTGTGAAAAATTTCATTTTTTACTTCATTAATTTTTTCAGTCAATTTTCCTTCGTACTCAGTCGACTGAACGGAGAATTTCCGGTCACCGATGCACTCGGTTATTTCTTCGGAATATTAAAAGCTCATTGTTACGCTCCATTGACGATGATTTTTCCACGACAATGCACCAACGTTCCCCAATTTTTTCCACTACGGATTTCTCAATCCTTGATCCATATATCGATGCACAATGCACCCTCGCCCCCGTGAAATTTTATTGGAAAGCTATGTAAAACACGATCGATTTAAATTTACATACTTTTCTGCCAGCTAAATTCCTCGATGCAGTCGAATAAAGTGCTTTTCGTCGTTCGCTCTGGGATATGGAATGTAAAATGAACAAAAAAACGGACGTTCCACGCAGATTCGCACACTTTTTCAATCCCTTTCGCAGGTTTCGTGTTGATCAAATTTTATGCGAATTCATTAAAAAATAAAAAATAAAAGAAAAAACACCGACAGCCGAATTAATAATTTATCAAAAGTTTCAAGCGTATCCCGAAAAATTACAACAGTCTCGAGCCAAGAATTAAGGGAACGCCATCCTTTTCCCATCAGGATTCCGCGTTGGAAATAAAAAAAAACAAAAAAATGAATAAACTTTCGCTACGAAACGCGAAAATTGAACAAAAGTATAAAAAAAAATAAATAAAATAAAACATTTCTACAATATTGGCACTCGAGTTACGTGGACGCCCTATAAACTTTGCCAGTGACAAGGCAACAAAAATGAAAAAGCTGAACGAGAAGAGAGGGGTAAAGTAACGAAGAGAACAGCCAAAATACACGTACCATAACCTATCTGGATAAGGGCCAGAGAGCACGAAAATCCAAGAGCAACCATTTACATATAGCACACTGGAAACCCCCACACATGGATACGTGGTAGAAAATTGCATGGGTATTTCCATGTAAACGAAAAAAAACTACGCGATCAATTTTCATGGTCCCAGAAAATCAATTTCATTAAAAAACAACGACATTTCCAAAATTCCGAAATTTTCAAAAACATTTATTCCCGCAACAGCTTAAACAAAAAATCCCAAAATTTTTCGACTCATCGTGAGAAAACAAAAAATTATCTAAAGATTCCTAACATTTTTTTTTTATCTCGAAAGATTTCAATCCTCGAGGAATCTCGAATTATACTGAAAAGAACATTTTTTTTTTGGATACGTTCACCAAAATCCAAGTAATTCCAAAAATCTTGTAATTGCTGCAAGAAATATTTTAGGAAGTCTCTTCAAAATCAAATTCTAGTCATTCCAATAGTAAATTGTGCTGACAGAACGTCAGAAATCTGTCAATTCTGCCAGAATAACGAAAATTCGAAAATTGACAAAAAAAAATTAAGTTCACTTCACAGAAAACAAAATTTTGTTGAAAAAGATGGATATTTTGTTCGATACGTTCAACTAAACGTTGTTTTTCAAAAATCCCAAAAATAGTGTCATCGCAGCAATAAATATTCTATAAAGTCTCTTCGGACGCAAATTTTAGTCGTTCCAATCGTAAATTTTGCTGACAATTCCATTAGAAACCAAATATTCTGCCAAAACAACGAAAATTTTGAAATTATCGAAAAATATTTAGTTGGCCGTGTTCAATAAAATATCGAGCAATTTTTAACAAAATTTTATTTCCAGTGTACAGAAAAAAGTAGCAAGCGGTTTATGGTGGAGCAAAATCTGTCAAAATGTCTGCAAAGAATACGGAGCAGATTTTTATTAATCGCGAAAAATAATTCTGTTCAGTCCATATCAGTTAATTACACTGAAAAGAAAATTTTGTTGGAAAAGATCGATATTTTGTTCGATACGTTCGACCAAACGTTTTGTTTGAATAATTCCAAAAATTGTGTCATCGCAGCGAGAAATATTCTATAAAGTCTCTTCGGAAGCAAATTTTAGTCGTTCCAATCGTAAATTTAGCTGACAATTCCATTAGAAAGCAAATATTCTGCCAAAATAAGGAAAATTTTGAAATCATCGAAAAATATTCAGTTGGCCATGTTCAACAAAAAATCGACGATTTTTAACGAAATTTCATCTCCGCGTTGCTCGTTCCCCAAAAAATCGAAGTAATTCAAAAAAATGTCATTTCCAGTTCTAATAAAATCATTTGAGTGTCCAGTTGACATGGAATCCCTCATCAGAAAACATTATTACACGTAGATCCATTATATATAAACATATATAGTCACATATGTTTGTCGCCGTATGTGTGTGTGTCTTTCTGTGTGTATGTACTCATAGTACATAATAGTAGAAGTAGGAAGGAGAGAAGCACGGTAGTTTCGTGACGTCGAGCAGTCTGGTGTCCTCTCTGGGTTTTCGAGTTTCTCGTGTTCCATGATGCGCGAGCGCAGACTCGAACGTGCTTCGCTCGTATGGCTTTAGGGGTAGTAGAAACAGAACCAGGCGGGGAGACAGACAGAGAGAGAGAGAGAGGAATAGGAACTCTACAGGGGATGGTGGATGGTTCGAGAAGAGACCGAGAGAAGGAAGGAGGGGGTTGAAGGGGGTCTCGCAGACTGGGAAACGTTGGGGTAGAGCGAAGAGAGCTGCCAGGGGGAAAATGGTACGCGAGGGAGTGAGCCAGATACCGGTTTCTACCTAATGTCTCTATGTATGTGTGTGTGTGTGTGTTTGTGTGTTTTTACATGTACATTGGAGTTTATGGGTATATAGGTATTTGATACGCTGGGGGTTGGTTGTGGGGGTAGTAACTGCTCTCGTTGCCATAGCGACCCGAGGCCAGTACTCGGAGTTTGTTATATATGTATATGTGTGTGAATGCTTGTGTATAGATGTATCGAGGGATGTAAATATAGATATGCAGGGAACGTACGATCCTGACTCATGTTGGTGGATGGCGAACTCTCCTAGGTCCTCCTCTCGGTCGATGCCAACGCACCATAAAGTTTTATGGCTATCCAGCACACACACAGACACACACATTGCTGAAGTAGAAATCCAACTGACTCTACATTCGAAGGTGAAGGTATGTACGTGTGTCCTGCAAATGGGAATGGGAGTGTGGAGGTGTCACGAGGGTTCGCGTGGCTCTGTGTGCATGGACGTCGATCTGAGCTCATGTCCTGACGTCCCGTCCTTGATTCCAGCGACAAGCTCTCGATAACTTTCTTGTGTCCGCCAGCTTGTTACTCGATAACTTCCGACTAATTTGTCCTCGCGTGCAGCCGAGAAATATACTTTGCTTTGGTGCCAAGAAACTTTTTGCTTCAACGAATTATCAAATTATTGCGTCGAGGATTCATTACACTGAACACTAAATTCTGTTGAACGAGATGAATATTTTGTTCGATACGTTCGACTAAACGATTTTTTGAATAATCATAAAAATTGCGTCAGGCAGCAAGAAATTCTTTAGAATATCTTTTCGGAAACTATTTTTAGTCGTTCCACTCGTTAATTTCGCTGATAATTCCATTAGAAACCAAATTCACTGCCAAAATAACGAAAATTTTGAAATTATCCAAAAATATTCAGTTTATCGTGTTCAACGAAATATCGACGATTTTTAACAAAATTTCATTTCCAGTATAAAAATCGAGATTTAAAAAAATGTTTAATTTTTTAAAAAACCGTACGAATTCCTTTGGAACTCGACGAATCGGACGAACGGAAAAAAAAGTGCAAACGTTTCACTGACAATTCCATTGGAAACCAAATTTACTGCCAAAATAACGAAAATTTTGAAATTATCGAAAAATATTCAGTTTATCGTGTTCAACGAAATATCGACGATTTTTAACAAAATTTCATTTCCAGTGTAAAAATCGAGATTTAAAAAAATGTTTAATTTTTTAAAAAACCGTACGAATTCCTTTGGAACTCGACGAATCGGACGAACAGAAAAAAAAGTGCAAACGTTTTACTGACAATTCCATTAGAAACCAAATTTACTGCCAAAATAACGAAAATTTCGAAATTATAAAAAAATATTTACTTCACCGTATTCAACAAAATATCGAGGATTTTTAAAAAAATTTCATTCTCAGTGTAAGCCCATTGAAGAAACGATAATTGGCTGGGAATTCGATCGAATTATCCTCCAAAAGTCTTTCGCTAGACTCCGCGGTTAATCAACTTCTGCGATCCCAACATTTTTTTCAACCAGCTTCCCAGCTCTCGGTTACCTCGCTCTCTTTATCCTCCGACTCGCTACCCTCAGAAGAAAAAAATTCAGGACGAGTGCACCGGCCGAAACTACAAGAAAAATAAACCTGACGGAGCTCTTTTCTATATATGTGTATACACGATGTTATATAATATGCATGAATGTTTCATAGTGCGCTTGTTTATGCCAAGGGATCGAGTCAAGCAGCCGAAAATCAGAACGACCGTCGAGAATTCGAGGGTTCGTTTTCATTCAAGTACCTGTGTGTGTGTATATAGATGTATCAAGCTCCAGCGAAACAGTCCCAAAGTATAACTGCTCGCGATAACGACCAGTCGTTATATTTCATTTTCACTTGCAATTATTATTTTTTTCGTTATCCCAATTTTTATATATTTACAGTCAAGCGAATAATGGTAATAATAAAAATAACGATGACGTTGCATCGAAAATCGAATATGCAATTCATTGATGCACTGACAAAGATGAATATTTTGTTCGATACGTCGACTGAACGTTTTTTTTTTCAAAAATTGTGTCGGGGCAGCAAAAAAATATTTTAGAAAGTCTCTTTGAAATGAAATTCCGAATTTTTTCGAATTTTCAATTTTGATGGATCGGTTGCTCTGCGTCGACAGGAGAAATATTGTAAGAGCTCGTATCTTATCGGACGTAATCCTTATTGATATACCGATGGGAATAAATCAAAGAATTTTTTCCACACGTCAAAACTCTACGAGGATTTTTAATAATATGGTTTTTAGTTAAACAGTGGAGTAGATAGAGGAAAATGAAATTGTTGGTTTATCTGTAGCTCGCGTCACTGTCAACGACTGCTGGCTATCGATGCTGCGCATCAAGGATTCAGAATGAAAACGACGCTATCGAAACTGATTGTTAGATCGAGACTCACGAGGGTCGCGCCTTTTTTAGTCCAAGCACAAAATTGCATGTATCTATATATTCGGCCGTTGTAACGGTGGGCGTGTTTGTCGACAAGAGTCCTGCGCGCCGAGATAACGGGATGTCGATCCCGAAGAATACATCCGGAGAAACTATGTTTAGACTGAACTTGGATTAAAATGCTCGAAGGTCCTGTGTCTCATTTTGCTTCCTCGCATTGAGGAAGCTACGTGACGGTCGATATATTTTTTTTTTTCTAGTTTTCCATGTCAATGTCCCAAAACATCGAAATAATCGTATTTAGAAAAAATTTCCGGATGTGCGTGTGTTCTGGAACTGGAAAATTCAAACGTTCATAACTCGGGAACGGTTCGAGCTACAGGGCTCCCGTTTTGCACAGATTTTGATCTATACGAGCTCTTCGTTCTCTGAGAATTTTGTTGGAATTGATAGAAAAATACGAAATCTAGGGCATTTTGAAATTTTCAAAAAAATCGTGTCGACGCTCTAACTTTCGCAAATTTTAATATTTGTTACTAATTATTTTTTTATAGATAGAGTATGATAATAGAAAGGTTGGTATTTAATTTGGAAAATATTGGTTGAACGGTTTAAATTTTATGATTTTTCGAATTTTACGAAAATTTGAGTTTTTTGAAAAATCGTCCAACCGCTTCAATTTTTGTAAATTTCAAGATTTATTAGTACTTTTTTTTATGAATAGAATATCATAATAGGAAGATTGGTATTGAATTTGGAAAAAATCGGTTGAACGGATTAAATTTTACGGTTTTTCGAATTTTACGAAAATTTGAGTTTTTTGAAAAATCGTCCAACCGCTTCAATTTTTGTAAATTTCAAGATTTATTACTACTTTTTTTTATGAATAGAATATCATAATAGGAAGATTGGTATTGAATTTGGAAAAAATCGGTTGAACGGATTAAATTTTACGGTTTTTCGAATTTTACGAAAATTTGAGTTTTTTGAAAAATCGTCCAACCGCTTCAATTTTTGTAAATTTCAAGATTTATTACTACTTTTTTTTATGAATAGAATATCATAATAGGAAGATTGGTATTGAATTTGGAAAAAATCGGTTGAACGGATTAAATTTTACGGTTTTTCGAATTTTACGAAAATTTGAGTTTTTTGAAAAATCGTCCAACCGCTTCAATTTTTGTAAATTTCAAGATTTATTACTACTTTTTTTTATGAATAGAATATCATAATAGGAAGATTGGTATTGAATTTGGAAAAAATCGGTTGAACGGATTAAATTTTACGGTTTTTCGAATTTTACGAAAATTTGAGTTTTTTGAAAAATCGTCCAACCGCTTCAATTTTTGTAAATTTCAAGATTTATTACTACTTTTTTTTATGAATAGAATATCATAATAGGAAGATTGGTATTGAATTTGGAAAAAATCGGTTGAACGGATTAAATTTTACGGTTTTTCGAATTTTACGAAAATTTGAGTTTTTTGAAAAATCGTCCAACCGCTTCAATTTTTGTAAATTTCAAGATTTATTACTACTTTTTTTTATGAATAGAATATCATAATAGGAAGATTGGTATTGAATTTGGAAAAAATCGGTTGAACGGATTAAATTTTACGGTTTTTCGAATTTTACGAAAATTTGAGTTTTTTGAAAAATCGTCCAACCGCTTCAATTTTTGTAAATTTCAAGATTTATTACTACTTTTTTTTATGAATAGAATATCATAATAGGAAGGTTGGTATTGAATTTGTAAAAAATCGGTTGAAGGGTTTAAATTTTATGATTTTTCGAATTTAACGAAAATCTGAGTTTTTTTGAAAAATCGTCCAACCACTCGAATTTCTGCAAATTTTTCAAGATATTGTGCATAAGGATATTGTGTACATCGTAATATGAAGGTTGGTATTGAATTCGAAAAAATCGGTTGAACGGTTTAAATTTTATGGTTTATCGAATTTTCCGAAAATCTGAGTTTTTTTGAAAAATCGTCCAACCACTCTAATTTCTGCAAATTTTTCTAGCTCATTGTGTAAAAGTCTGTACTTCCTCTTAACTTTCTAGAAACGTTGTCTATAATTTAAATGGAAATACAAAAAACGCTGCAAATTGAAATTCGGAAATTCTGCATCTTGAGCGTCTTCAGGAAGCAATTTAAAAAATCCAATTTGCAGTTTTCTTAATAACGTACTAATTAATTTTCAAATTGGCAGAATCCAGACTCGTAAAACGAATTTTTGCAGATGATTTTCGGCGCGTGAAATTTTTCTTCGACTGGATTTAAACGGTTCTTTGGGGGAGAGCTGTTAATTTTGGTGCGATTATGAGCAATCCGATATTTCGGTAAATCCTCATCCACAAACGGACAATTGTGAAGAGAATGGGAAAGGGGGGGAGAGTCGAAAGGTTTCTGAAGGGGTGAATGAGGGAAAAATTCGATGACGCGTGTAGACTCGTTATAATGATCATCAATTTTTCCCTCTTTTTTTTTTCCTTTTTTTTTTTTGCCATTCTCTCCACGTCTGGTCGCTTCGTTAAGCGCGCGACTTAATTTCCTACATATCGATTGAGCGTCATTTGGTGAATCGGGAGATAAACGAGGCAGAGAGAAATAATTCACAGCGATGTGACTTTTTCTTTCTTTGGTTGAGACAATTCGGATGACTGTATAGAGGAGCAGCAAGGAAAGATAAAAAAGAGGAAAGAAGAGAGTGAACAGGAGGGTTAAGAAATGGGAAAAGAGAGAAACGCGGAGAGCGGCCCCTTATGCAGTCTCACCGCAGTCTCGTTAATAACGGATTCTCACTGCTTCCTCGTATTTTCAGTGTTTCCTCTCTCGACGCAATCGATATTCATACTGTGGAATCGTTTAATCGCATCCATCCCGAACTTGCCTCCAATCGTTTCCATCGCCTTTCTTTTTCTTCTCTATTTTGCAATTTCACTCGTTGTTTCAACCCCTCGCGTCGCTCTATTTCCTCATTTACACTTTCATATATTCACCATTATCCTTTATTTTCAATTTCCATTTTTATCTTTATTTTTTCGTCTCGCTCCTTCCCTTCGTCTGCTCTCTTCATATTTATTTGTTTTCGCTGTAATTTTTAGCTGATTTTCACTCCTTCATCAATTCCCTCACAATTCTCGCTTTTCTCGTTCCATCTCCTCTCGTTCTTCTCGCGTTTTTGCTCCGCTGCGTGGCTCATCTTTGCCCCACGATTTGCCTCCGATGCCAACGTATAACCACGTGCACGCACACCACCCACGTACATTTCGTACAGCTAAACTGAGAGAGTCATCTCGTTGGATAGCGTGGGGACACTGTGCGCCGGAGAGACGGCATCGACCGCGGATAGCCCTTTAATCTCGGAATTACGAAGATGAGACACTCTCGCGCGTGGAACTCGCCCTAACGCAGAGAATTACTCTCTCTCTCTCTCTCTCTCTCTCTCTCTCTCTCTCTCTCTCTCTCTCTCTCTCTCTTTTGCTATCTCTGCTCTCATGGGGCATTCGTGTTAACCGAGAAAAACGCGAAGACTGCAAAAAGACAGATGCACGTGAATCTGGTGCACGACTACGCGAAATTTAACCGCAACACGCACTATCGCGTCACATTTTGCATCTGCACGAAATTTTAGTGGCCACGCGAGGAAGCCCAATTTTTCAACGATACTGAAAAAACTCTGTTTTTTTTTCTTCTCATTTTGTAAAATTCCCAAACTCGAAAAATGCCGCCAATTCATTAAAAAAAAAATTCACTTTTCCAAAATCTTTAAAAATCCTTAAAAAATAAAAAAGTTTCCAAAATATTCGAGCTCCGAGTGATTTTTTTCGAAATACTTTTCACAAAAATCGCAGACTGAGCAAAAATGAAATATTTTTTGAAATTACGAAAATTGCGGTCCTTAAAAAATGTTGTCGGAATTTAAAAAATTGAATTATCGTTCGAAAATAGTTTGACCAACAAACGATCGACGTTTTTTCAACAAAATTCAATTTCGTGTGTAAAAAAAAAAATTGAAAATCACACGCACGAGTAAAAATCTCCATTTTTTTTTCTCCAACGTTTCTCGCAGGGCGTGTACTTGACGAAACGCACCAAATATGTATACGCTTCGAATGCACGTAATATATATTTACAGGCGTATATATATGTCGAGACACTCGTCAGGACTGGAAACTGCGCGAGACCCTTGACAGGAGGATAGCCATCTCAAGCACCAGCCCATTGTGTGCATTATATCCACACCTACACACACACACCCACCGAGCGACACACACACGTATACGTAACCTATGTATAATTGGCTGAGAGAGTGCATATCAACGAAAAAGGTAGAAGCCCCTAGTTTTTGCCCTCGATGCGGGAGCGAGTGAGTAAGAAAGAGGGAGAGCAAGACATCGTGAAGTACTTTTGAAAAGGAGAAGCAACTTGGGTCGCTCATGGAATCGTAGGACAAAACGCGAAACGAAGTACAAAAAAGGGAGTTTTTTAAAATGAAAAATAATTAGGTTGGCGTGTGCTGGGCGTTGTAAATTCGCTGGATGAACAAATTGTAAGAAATTTGTTACAACGGAGAGGATTTTTCATGAGGCAGAAGCTTCACCGAGCATAAAAATTTTCCACTGCTTTTTAAAGCGAAAAAAAAAAGTAGTTTTCGTCTCGATAATTTGAAACGTTATCACGGCAGGTTATCAAACTTTTTTCTCCGATAAAAAATTGCCTGCTTCGCCATCTGAATAGCAAACTATCTGGAGCAGCTCGTCTCTGCTAATACAACAAAACGTATATATACATATTTAAACGCACGTGCCAACGAAAAGGGGGTGACGATGTATTGCGTATACGTGCCCCGAGTGCCGAGCACATCCTCCAGGAGAGCCATCAACCTGTCTTACCCTACACACCCCCGGAATAACAACAACAACAAAATACGGAAGGAAGCAAAAAAATAAAACCAACCTCCAGGAGACTCTACACGTGTCAATCTTCCTCTGCTCTTCGCGCTGCGTGTAATGATTTTTCACCACCGAAAAACACCCCATTTTTTAAACTCCAGGCTTAAGTGAGTCGCGAAATTTCATCAGGGGCTTCGTTCCACCAAATTCACGAATTCTTTTCGCCTCAGTTTTTCTAATTCTTTTTAAAAAAATTGGAATACAAACTACTCGATCGAATTTTCAATGAAAATTCACATTTTTCTATTTATTTGATTTGAGACTTTTTGAAAAACGAACTGCAGCCAGACAATACATTTTTTGCCCCATTGAGAGAAATTCTATATCCTACAGAATAATTTACAGAAATTAAAGGGGTTGGACGATTTTTTAAAAAACTCAGATTTTCGTTAAATTCGAAAAATCATAATATTTAAACCGTTCAACCGATATTTTCCAAATTAAATACCAACCTTCCTATTATGATACTCTATTTATAAAAAAAAAAATTAGTAACAAATTTTAAAATTTGCGAAAGTTAGAGCGTCGACAGCCTTTTTTTTGAAAATTTCAAAATACCGCATATTTCGTATTTTTCTAGCAATTCTAACAAAATTCTTAGAAAATGAAAAGCTTTTAAAAATTGATAGTTTATTGTACCTCGTCACGAGGCGTGACTACGAAATCGAAAAAAACTGCATATCCTTCAGTTCATTATAATAAATAAATTCATGTATTTTCCATTCGATAGAAAATCAATGTCCCCTTCAGTGTGACTGAGTATTTATTTATCGATAAAAAAATAAAAAAATAAAAATGAAAAAAAAAAACAATAGTCACAGCACGATCAATTGTTATTATCGTTGTTAATGAGAAGCACTAAACAGGGTCACTAATTTTTGGCATATATTTGAAAAGGTTTGATGCGAGTTGTTGATATTGAGCGAATTAAGGCTTTTCTTTTGGTGGACTTTAGCGACTCGTATAATACGCTCGAATAATCGTGGTGACTGGTGTATATACAGAGAGACGATTATGGAGCTTCATCGCCGTTGAGAGATTTCCGGCACGAGCTCCTCGAATGTCGTCCGCGCACGACTCGTGAATGCGCACAAAAAAAAAAGTGAAAATAATGCGAGAAAAAAGACTTTCCCCGGGCTCTAAATTAATTACGCTTCTTACTAATTAACTTTTACTCGGTTTTCGCTAATTAGTTGGACGACCAACCTACGGACGAGACGGAAGTCTCGTTCACCGAGATTTCGTCACATATACGCCGCGCAGTATATAAACATAGCCAGACGCGTGGCAGCAGCTTTCAGATGCGAAAAAGCTCGCCGCAGATTCGCTTGTTTAGCTCCGAATAAAGGGATAACGTTTTCCCTGCGACCGCGAGTGTGAGAGCCACGTTCATTTTTCTATATCCATTTAATTAACCGAATAGATTTAAATCCATAGAATCTCATTCGCACGCAAATAAGAGACAGCATCGCAGTTTAAATGTCAAAAAACGTTGGGGCACCCGCACACTGAAAAGAAAATTTTGTTGAAAAAGATGAATATTTTGTTCGATACGTTCGACTCAACGTTTTTTTTTAAATAATCCCAAAAATTGTGTCAGTGCAGCAAGAAATATTTTATAAAGTCTCTTCGGAAACAAATTTTTGTCATTTCACGCGTTAATTTCGCTGACAATTCCATTTCCAGTGTAAAAATCGAAATAAAAAAAAATGTTTAATTTTTTCAAAAATCCGTAAAAATTCCTTTGGCACTTGACGAATATAATTTCGTTAGAAACCAAATATACTGCCAAAATAACGCACTGAGAATGAAATTTTGTTAAAAATCGTCGATATTTTGTTGAATACAGTGAACTAAATATTTATTGATAATTTCAAAATTTTTGTTAATTTGACAGTATATTTGGTTTCTAACGAAATTATATTCGTCAAGTGCCAAAGGAATTTTTACGGATTTTTGAAAAAATTAAACATTTTTTTTATTTCGATTTTTACACTGGAAATGAAATTTTGTTAAAAATCGTCGATATTTAGTTAAACACGATAAACGAAATATTTTTGAATAATTTCAAAGTTTTCGTTATTTTGGCCGTAAATTTGGTTTCTAACGGAATTGTCAGCGAAATTTACGNTTGGCAGTAAATTTGGTTTCTAACGAAATTATCAGCGAAATTTACGAGTGGAAAGACTAAAATGTGCTTCCGAAAAGATTTTCTAAAATATTTCTTGCTCCATTGACAATATTTTTAGGATTATTCAAAAAATCGTTTAGTCGAACGTATCGAACAAAATATTCATCTGTCTCAACAAAATTTTCTTTTCAGTGCGAAAATTACGAAATTATGAAAAAATATTTAGTTTACCGCATTCAACAAAATATCGACGGTTTTTAACAAAATTTCATTCTCAGTAGAAAAAAAAACAAATAAAAAAAATGAGCATTCAAAATGTGCAAAAAAAAGAAAATGCCCAATAAATGGCCCAAAATCGATCATTTCGGAAATTTCGGTGAAAAAACATGATTTGGGAATCGAAAAACTCACGAAGACCGCGCGTGCTTGTCATTTTTTATTTGTCCGAGAAATTTCAATGGCGAAATGAAATGTACCCAAGATTTGAAGGGCTCGAAGTACACGTTCGAGGATTTTTTGTACTCATTTGTGTACAGCGATATTTGTCATGTATTGAATCCACGAGAGAAAGGGCTGGGAGGCAAGAATTGCCGCGGTATAATGTCTCGCTTGCTCCTTTCCTCGAGCATTTTGAGGTCGCATGCCCCGGGACCTGCTCCTCAGGAGTTCTTCACTTTATATACTCTTCTTACCCACACACACACACACAAGACATGGACAGACATGTTCATATCGATGTATACGTCGCTGACGTACAAGTGTGAAGGAGCAAGAGCGTTGGTTTAAAACGCGCTTGCACACACGCAATTTTCATGCTTCACAATGGCTCGTACCACGTGGGGGCTTGCCAATGGGCTCTGGTGTGCATGTTTAAAAATGCAGCAGCTTTTCATGGCGAACGTCAAGCTATACAGAGTCTCTCTTGCCTTCCCCTGCCAGAATAGCGAAGAAAGAAAACGAAGAAACGAGGAGAACGAGGGAGAGAGAGAGAGAGAGAGAGAGAGAGAGAGAGAGAGAGGGGAAGGGATGCTGGAGACTCAACGATTAGCTCTTATATACTCTCCTGCTGCTTTTCGGGTATCGTTGAGCGTGCGTGCTATAGAAATTACACACACACACACACGTCATTCGTAATGTATATACTTGCATGTACATTTATGTGTATATCTCGAGTTCTCCACTCTTACTCGCTTTTTTTGTTTTGTTTTATATTTCTCCTGCATGGAGCGAAGAGAAGCGCGAGACAATGAAAATGCAAGCGGAACCTCGTGAATTGAATTCAACCTCTTCTCGTACTTTCCTCCCATACACGACGACCACGACGACGACGACGTTGACGACGACATCCCCGAGAGCAGTTGGCAAAAAGAAATGCGGAAAGAAGGTGGAAAAAAAGCACGTGACGTATATGAACTAAAATCCGGAGACTTCAATATACACAGACTGTTTTCTGAGAGGGCTGCGCAACGATTGTTAAGGAATAACGCGAAAACTCGTTCGTACCATTCGTCAAGTTCCAAAGGAATTCTTAGACATTTTTTGAATAATTAAACATTTTTTTAAATCTCGATTTTTACACTGGAAATTGAAATTTTTCGTTATTTT
The DNA here is from genome assembly GCA_037952995.1 of Hyposoter didymator. Taxonomy (NCBI): domain Eukaryota; kingdom Metazoa; phylum Arthropoda; class Insecta; order Hymenoptera; family Ichneumonidae; genus Hyposoter; species Hyposoter didymator. The sequence continues at coordinate 14,762,334 of JBAJMU010000004.1, read as the reverse complement.
GGCAGGATATTTTGTTTCTTACGGAATTGTCAGTAAAATGGTTGCTCTTTATTTTTTGTTTCGCCGATTCGTCAAGTTCCAAAGGAATTCTTACGGATTTTTGAAAAAATTAAACATTTTTTTGAATCTCGATTTTTACTCTGGAAATGGAATTTCGCTAAAAATCGTCGACATTTTGTTAAACACGATAAACTAAATATTTTTGGATAATTTCAAAATTTTCGTTATTTTGGCAGTAAATTTGGTTTCTAATGGAATTGTCAGCGAAATTTACGATTGGAAGGACAAAAATTAGCTTCCAAAGAGACTTTCTAGAATATTTCTTGCTGCAATGACACAATTTTTGGGATTAGTCCAACGTCTCGAACAAAATATCGATATTTTCAACGAAATTTGGTTTTCTGTGCATGAAAATTCACAGCACTTTTGTTTTTCACGTTGAAAATCGCACCGACTTTGCCGATTTCGCTCATGGACTCAATGTCACTGTGTTTCTATATAAAAATGAGAGACGCGCGTGTGTGTGAGTAAAATTTACCCCAGCAACCCTCTCGGGTCTTCCAGGCTCAACAACTTCCTTTCCATTGTCACAGGGGAAAAGAGAACGAGAATTCTTCGTGTTTTAGACTCGTTGGATGAATTCAATTCTATGTACACACGTATAGACGTGTATGGGGGTATGAAACGCGCGTAATATTTTACGGTACGTAACAGGAAAGAGGCAGAATCGTGCCTGACAGGCAGATATTGTTTTTATTGTTTTTCTTTTTATTGCACAAAGCCTTTGCCTGCTCTGACTTTCCGTATCTCCTTGCTTTGTTTTGTTCATTGTTTTAGAACGAGTGAGTATTATTGCCAAGAGTTTTAGGCCAGGGGTTGAAACGCTCGCGAGCAAAAACGACGATGCAAAAAAAAAAAAATGGAAAAAAAATTGAATAAGAAAAAAAATGGTGGAAAAATGATTTTTCTCTGTAGCATTTTTTTTTCAGAGACAAGAGCTGCTTTTTTCTTTTCAAATTCCAAGCTCAATAATTCTCGCCCTCGATTCGAAGGAATTTCAAAGGAAATGGCGTGTGTGTATCGAACTCTCGAAATCGTTGCTTCTCCCGCTGCTGTCGATCCTTTTCAAAGTCCCTTTAATATGAAAATGTATACGAAGCTTTGATAACCGAGCCACCCGAGCGAATCCCATGGGAACTCGCGTGTGCTCAGATCGATTCAATAAATATACACAGAAAGTTGGTAATTACTAATTGGCAAGGATTTTATCTGCGCAGCGAGAGAAAAAGATGCAGCACGCGGAATTGTACGCGCCCCGAGAATACATCCGAGAATTCTCTTTTCCATTTCCGCACACTGAATACAAAATTTCGTCGAAAAAGATGAATATTTTGTTCGATACGTTCGACTAAACGTTTTTTTTTGTAGTAATTCCAAGAATTGTGTCAATGCAGCAAGAAATATTTTAGAAAATCTCTTCCGAAGCTAATTTTTGTCGTTCCACTCGTAAATTTCGCTGACAATTCCATTAGAAACCAAATTTACTGCCAAAATAACGAAAATTTTGAAATTATCCAAAAATATTCAGTTTATCGTGTTCAACGAAATATCGACGATTTTTAACAAAATTTCATTTCCAGTGTAAAAATCGAGATTTAAAAAAATGTTTAATTTTTTTAAAAACCGTACGAATTCCTTTGGAACTTGACGAATCGGACGAACAGATAAAAAAGTGCAAACATTTTACTGACAATTCGATTAGAAACCAAATTTACTGCAAAAATAACGAAACTTTTGAGATCATCCAAAAATATTCAGTTTATCGTGTTGAACGAAATATCGACGATTTTCAACAAAATTTCATTTCCAGTGTAAAAATTGAGATTTTAAAAAATGTTTAATTTTTTAAAAAACCGTACGAATTCCTTTGGAACTTGACGAATCGGACGAACAGAAAAAAAAGTGCAAACATTTTACTGACAATTCCATTAGAAACCAAATTGACTGCAAAAATAACGAAAATTTTGAAATTATCAAAAAATATTTAGTTTATCGTGTTCAACGAAATATCGACGATTTTTAACAAAATTTTGAAAAAACTTGTTGAGAATGTGAAGGTTCTTCGTTCATGAGCGATCGTCAGGTCGGAAATTCTAAATTTTATTAATTTAATTTTATTTTATTTCTTCTTCCGATTTGAATGAAAAAAAAAAAAACAAAAAACTGGAAACGACGTTTCGTCTAAGGAAATAACGAAAAATTCTCATTCATTGAGAGTGTGACGAGTGTAGAAAAAGGATTTTTGTCGCAGAATCGCGAAGCGTCATTCGGCAGGAACGTGGATGCAGCGAAGGTGTGACAATTATTGTTCCAATGCATAAAAACGTGACGGGGCTTGGGGATTCGAGTTATCAAAGGTTTAGCGTGATTCTCGTCGTTGACGTTGAAAAAAAAAAAAAAAAATGCAATCACATGTTAAATTGAATATAAATATACATGGGAAAAGAGAAATAAATAAATGCACTAAATGCACTCGCGATGCACTCGTCTGTGAAGGGTTTTATAATAATTATGAAACGATACATGTGATAACAAGCGGCTGGAGGTGATAAAGGGAAAAAGTTGTGCATGGGGGTCGCGGGGGCGCCAACGACTGCTGTGACTCGCCCTCTCGTGTCCCGCCGCCATATATATTAAATAATATCATCGGGAATGAAATACATTTTTTTTTTTCCAATTTATTTTGCTCGCTTCCTATTTACCGTTATTTACGTTTTTTTTTTTTTATTTATTTATTTTTTTTTATCATTTATTTATGTCCCTTAAATTTTCCTTCGTTACAAGTTGGACGACTGCACGTAATGGAGTAGACGCGCGAGCATTAACGCGTGTCGGGGGTTGTTTTCCCGCATTTTCTCCGTTTTTTTTATTTTTTTTATTTTTTTTTTTATAACAGCGCACGAAATAAAATCTTTTTTGCTATGAAAAAAGGAAAAAAACGCGTACGAGCGTAAGCCCCGTCATTGAGGCAAGTGAGAAATTGAGAATGAGCGCGAGAGAGAGGGGCTTGCACCCTCTTCATCAAGCCACGAGACGCGGTCCTCGACTTTTTTAAATCATTAAAATATATCAAGTGTCTCCACCCACGCGCTCGAAATGTATACTGTCGTGTGTATTGCCTCGTGGTATAATTCTCCGTTTCCTCATTTTGCTACGTATCAAGATAAAAAAAGGAAAAAAAAAGGAAAAAAAAAACACACATCGGAATTGGACAACGCGAGTATCAACGGCGCGAGGGATCGTGCGAATTATCAGGACGAAAAAGCTGCGATAATTGGATCGGCATTTGAAAACGTATCGCTCGTTCAATTTAGAAACTTTTTTTTTTTTTGCCCTCACCGCAGCCTCATAATGACGCGCTGCTAAATTTGATTATAATTAGAAATTCACGAGGATCATAAATTACACTNAAAAAATTTTTTTTTTTTTTTTTTTTTTTTTTTTTTTTTTTTTTTTTACTCACATTGGACGTCGATCTTTGCTGGCGAGCTTTCGATCGTGTAACCCGAGGCCTCGTGATGAGCCACACAAACGAAATTGCCACTGTCAAAAATGCGGTTCACCCTCGTTATGTACAAGTCGCCACCGACCTGATGCCGACGAGGACTCGGTGCCAATTCTTGGCCCTCGATTTTCCACGTGTATCTCACACCTTTGCTCGGCTGAGTCTCGCATCTCAGACGCACTGGCGATCCTTCCACTACCGTATGATCTGCTGGACTGACCGAAAAAAAAAGTTCTCCTTCCTGTTGGGAGCTCATCGATATCGCTGTAGAAAAACAATGAAAAAAAACCCTCAATCGATTTATCAAATCTATGAAATTATAAACAACAACAAAAACACGAATATTTACAAATTTATTTAAAAAAAAAAAAATAACGATGCTCCTGAAAACGGGATTCTAGAAAATCGTGGACGGAAATGTTTCGCACTGAATACCAGAAAACGCCGGCAATTGAAATCTCCGAATTGCTTCCCCAAAATGCTCAAAATTCACGATCCTCAAATTTTTTACTCCGAGGAATTATATTTTTAATTTCATCAATTTTTCGAATTTGCATTTTTCAATTATAATTATATCGACAACTTTTCGAGGAAGTAAAGAGGAAGTACAGACTTGTACACAGTATCTTAAAAAATTTGCAGAAATTAACGCGGTTGGATGATTTTTCAAAAAAACTCAAATTTTCGTAAAATTCGAAAAATCATAAAATTTAAACCGTTCGACCGATATTTTCCAAATCCAATACCAACCTTCCTATAATGATATTCTATTCATAAAAAAAAAATGTGGTAATAAATCTTTAAATTTACAAAAATTAAAGCGGTTAGACGATTTTTCAAAAAAACTCAAATTTTCGTAAAATTCGAAAAATCATAAAATTTAAACCGTTCAACCAATATTTCCCAAATTCAATACCAACCTTCCTATAATGATATTCTATTCATAAAAAAAAATGCAGTAATAAATCTTAAAATTTACGAAAATTAAAGCGTTTAGACGATTTTTCAAAAAAACTCAAATTTTCGTAAAATTCGAAAAATCGTAAAATTTAAATCGTTCGACCAATATTTCCCAAATTCAATACCAACCTTCCTACTATGTTACTCTAATTACAAAAAAATAAATTAGTAATAAATCTTGAAATTTGCTTAAACACATTGACATTGAAAACTGTAAAAAAAAAAAAAATGTCACCATCACATAGCTTCCTCTATGAGGAAGTAAAAAAAGTTTCATCAATAATAATAATAATAATAATAATAATAATAATAATAATAACACTAAAAGCAATAATTTATAAAAAATATTTCCAATGCTGATTTGCAGCATCGTCGGCAAAAGCTCTTGGGAGTGAGATAAGAAAGTTCTGTGAATTTTATTTCATCCCTCGCCACTGTCTCCTCGGATATATTTGCATTCGTAGATTTTTTTTTTTTTTTCCTATTACTTCCCTCATTTTTGTTGTTTTTTTTTTTTTCACCACAGATTCTGAGCGGAAACGCTATATATATTTCCCAAGAGTGATATCCCGAATAATTTCTGTCGATACGACTCGACTGTCTGCTCATTTCGATTATTATTATATATTTTACCTACACACGAAACTTTATATATACTCGGTGCCTGTGTGTGTGTTGTGTGTGCACATGGAGATGAGTTTCTAGATGTCATAGATGTGTTTCCCTCCTGGGACACTTTTTACGTCTTTTATTCTGTTTCCTCTCTTTGTATAGAGACTGCACGTCACACAGGACTGTAGGATATTCAACGACGATTCTCGGAGGCTCTCTGTTTTAAATTTCTCTTATCCAATACACTCTCTTACGGATACTCCGCGATACCGGGGGCTTCGGTGACTCGTTTCCTTCCTTTATATATCGATGCCTGACTGTGGACCAATCTTTTATCGCGCCTTCCAGAATAATGTCAAGATAAAATACAAATGAGTCGAATTCATTGAATTTTTTTTTTTTTCTTTTTTTTTTTTCAAGTGAATGGGATTTTTGGAGGAACGTGTTTTTTTCTATCGATTGCGTTCGGGGGAGACACTCGCTCTTCATTTTTACGAGTGACGTTTGTGAGGAGCTGTCGGTTGGAAAGCGTTCGGGCATTTTTGTCGAGCTTCTGAATTTTTTGGACGATTATTTATTGAAGGGACGTTCGTCAAGAGGAAACGAAACATTTCTTTCTCGCGTGACGAATACATTTGAGGATTTACGTATCCAATGCATTTCCGGTAACAGCACAATCGCTTTTTTTAAAATTTTTTTTATCGTTTGAAAGTTTTGATAAAATGGTGAGAAAGTTTTGGTCTTTTTGGCCATTTCCCCAGCACTCGGTGCCGTAACAAGACGAAGCTCTCTCTCTCGCTCTCTCTTGCTTTTTGAAAGAACAAAAAGCGTTTGGATGTGATTTTTTGTTCGTTATGGACGCGTTCATATTTTCACGATCTTTTTCTCAAGTTGCTGGTCCACGCGGCGAGACGCGAAGGTAAGAGAAAAAACGGTCGCGAGTCAACCGAAAGCCATAAATCCATCAAGGGCCGCCCTCTCGCGATCTTTTATTTATCTTGGCGACGCCGGCGTCCTCGTCGCGCGAGTAGTTCGCCGAGCTTAGTTGCCCTACCTAATTCTCTCTGCTTTTTTTCTTTCGACTCTCTCTCTCTCTTTTGCTCTTTCTCTCTGCGCGGAAAGGTTCCCGCAGGTATCGCATCTCATTGCCGCTGCGTTTGAACTCCACCGAGAGACCGGAGTTGCTTCTCCACCCACCGCGTTTTTTCCTCTTCGATCTCGCGCTCCAGTCTGTCGCAATTTAAACCTCTCGGTTGCCTTTTGATTTGGCGAAACGTTCGCTCACTAAATTATCGACGAGAAAAATTCATTGCAACGAAAATAAATGGTTGCTCGAGAAATCTATTCATCGGAGAAACTAAAATCGTGCATTCCCGATCCAACGAAAACAAAATTTTGTTGAAAAAGATCGATATTTTCTTCGTTACGTTCGACTAAACGTTTTTTTTTCAATAATCCCAAAAATTGTGTCATTGCAACAAGAAATATTCTAGAAAGTCTCTTTGGAAGCTAATTTTTGTCCTTCCAATCGTAAATTTCGCTGACAATTCCATTAGAAACCAAATTTACTGCCAAAATAACGAAAATTTTGAAATTATCCAAAAATATTTAGTTTGTCGTGTTGAACAAAATATCGACGATTTTTAACAAAATTTCATTTCCAGTGTAAAAATCGAGATTTTAAAAAATGTTTAATATTTTCAAAAATCCGTAAGAATTCCTTTGGAACTTGACGAATCGGACAAACAAAAAATAAAGAGCAAACATTTTACTGACAATTCCGTAAGAAACAAAATATACTGCCAAAATAACGAAAAATTTGAAATTATCCAAAAATATTTAGTTTATCGTGTTCAACGAAATATCGACGATTTTTAACAAAATTTCATTTCCAGTGTAAAAATCGAGATTTTAAAAAATGTTTAATATTTTCAAAAATCCGTAAGAATTCCTTTGGAACTTGACGAATCGGACAAACAAAAAATAAAGAGCAAACATTTTACTGACAATTCCGTAAGAAACAAAATATACTGCCAAAATAACGAAAAATTTGAAATTATCTAAAAATATTTAGTTTATCGTGTTCAACGAAATATCGACGATTTTTAACAAAATTTCATTTCCAGTGTAAAAATCGAGATTTTAAAAAATGTTTAATATTTTCAAAAATCCGTAAGAATTCCTTTGGAACTTGACGAATCGGACAAACAAAAAATAAAGAGCAAACATTTTACTGACAATTCCGTAAGAAACAAAATATACTGCCAAAATAACGAAAAATTTGAAATTATCTAAAAATATTTAGTTTATCGTGTTCAACGAAATATCGACGATTTTTAACAAAATTTCATTTCCAGTGTAAAAATCGAGATTTTAAAAAATGTTTAATATTTTCAAAAATCCGTAAGAATTCCTTTGGAACTTGACGAATCGGACAAACAAAAAATAAAGAGCAAACATTTTACTGACAATTCCGTAAGAAACAAAATATACTGCCAAAATAACGAAAAATTTGAAATTATTCAAAAATATTTAGTTTATCGTGTTCAACGAAATATCGACGATTTTTAACAAAATTTAATTTTCAGTGTAAAAATGGAGATTCAAAAAACTGTTTAATTTTTTCAGAAATCCGTAAGAATTTCTTTGGAACTTGACGAATGGGACAAACAAAAAATAAAGAGCAAACATTTTACTGACAATTCCGTAAGAAACAAAATATCCTGCCAAAATAACGAAAATTTTGAAATTATCAAAAAATATTTAGTTTATCGTGTTCAACAAAATATCGAGGATTTTTAACAAAATTTCATATCAGTCCGAAGCTCGATGTTTCCAACAATCACAGAGATAAATTCGAATAAAAATTAAATCCCATTTATTAGCGAGCTCGAGCTGTTAAAACTTAACTCTCTTCGCACATTCCGATAATTGCGCTTTGATTAAAAGATTCTTGTTTCAAATAGCTCGGTGTTTGTTCGTCTGCGAAATTGGCAAGTAAGGCGATCCCGCGACGCGGAGGGGATTCCGCAACTCTTTCATATAACTGTATAATATAAATCGAGCGAAAAATCCTTTGATAGAAAGGAAAGAAAGCGAATAAAGAGAAACGAGAGAGCGAGAAACTTGAAGGGGTGGAATGGAGAGCGTCGAGAGTTCAAAGCGTTTTCGCAAAAGCATCACAAACATTTTTCTTCCTCTTTCTTATTCCTTTTCTTCCGACTCTTCTTCATCGGGGCTGCACGTTGTTCGTCCTTCTCTCTCGTTCTGGCTGCCTCGCACGTTTTTTATTCGTTTCATTATTATTTTCTTACTTTTTCTTGTACTCGATAGGATTATTCACCGTGAAACCGGAAAATGATTAACGGCTCGGTGGGGTCGCGAAGGCTTGCCGCTGGAGGAATATCTCGTCGAGCGGCCAATTACCGCGTTTATATTTGACCCGAGAATCAAGAGCGAGAGCATGCTGCTGCACACAGGGCCCGAAGAGTGCGAGAGAACTGTCGCAGCCGTGAAACTCTTCGACGTTGGTTTAGAATCGGTATCGACGCTCCGATCGTCGTCCTCTCGCTTTCTCCCTCGCTGTGTGTGTTTTCCCGGGCTCTTTTTTCCACCAGCGCGATTTTATGCTTCGCGGTTTGATATTACACCATAAAAAGCAACCAAATTTTCAAATAAAACGTCGCAGAGACAAAGCGAGAGAAAAAGCGATGCGAATTCCGCTGTATAACGTGATATGTGCGTTGCACAAAGAGTCGGTAAAGCCGCAGTTGAAGCTCGCACAGAACAAACACAAAAATCCTCTCCCCCGATCCGGCTCTCGCTCGCTCACCCCATAGTGCCTGCCCCGTGCCCCTCTCGCATTTTCCTCCAGTTTCGCTTCGACGTTTATTCCATTTATTCCATTGTTGCCGTTTTTTGTTCCCATTTTGTTTTTTTTTCAACCATCACCCGTACGATAGTTTCCGCGGTGTCGAGATTAAATAATGGCGCGCATAGGTCTCGATAACGTTGGAGGATGTTTTTCTGCCGCGCCTCTTGATAAATAGGAATTTAAAAATTATTCCAAATTTCGATAACTCTTCGAGAAAGTTGAGAGGAGCAGAGACTCGTACACAATTCCTTAGGAAATTTGCAACAATTTGAGCGGTTGGACGATTTTTCGAAAAACTCGGATTTTTGGAAAATTCGAAAAATCGTTAAATTTAAACCGTCCAACCGATTCTTTGCAAATTCAATACCAACCTTCCTATTATGATAGTCTATTCATAACAAAAAATATAGCAATGAATCTTGGAATTAACAACAATTAAAGCGGTTGGATGATTTTTCAAAAAAACTGAAATTTTCGTAAAATTCGAAAAATCATAAAATTTAAACCGTTCAACCGATTTTTTCCAAATTCAATACCAACCTTCCTATTATGGTATTCTATTCATAAAAAAATATATAGTAATGAATCTTGAAATTTACAAAATTTAAAGCGGTTAGACGATTTTTCAAAAAAATTCAAATTTTCGTAAAATTCGAAAAATCATAAAATTCAAACCGTTCAACCAATATTTTCTAAATTCAATACCAACCTTCCCATTATGATACTCTATCTATAAAAAAATAATTAGTAACAAATCTTCATATTTGCGAAAGTTAGAGCGTCGACAGGTTTTTTTTGAAAATTTCAAAATCCCATAGAATTCGTATTTTTCTATCAATTCCAACAAAATTCTCAGAGAATGAAGAGTTCGTATAGATGAAAATCTGTGCAAAACGGGAGGCCTGTAGCTCGAACCGTTCCCGAGTTATGAACGTTTGAATTTTACAGTCCCAGAACACACACACATCCGGAATTTTTTTCTAAATATGATTGTTTCGATGTTTTGGGAAATTCTAAGCACATTGACATTGAAAAGTGGAAAAAAAAATCGTTAGCGATCGCTGAACGCTGCGGTGGACTGACAATTTGTCTATAAATGTTTCCCCATTATTCCGATATATGCGGATGTGTATTCGGATGAATTTTCGTAATGAGGAGAAAGAGAGCGAGTTAATGGAGAAAATGCATCGTCGTCCAATATATCAAGGGGGATGATGCGGTGATTTCATTAAAATGTTCCTCTCGTATATTCTACAGTCGCCTATATATGTACAGACGATCGGGTAATATGTACATACAGAGTGCACATATATTACAGTTTTGACGTCGCGGAGCATGTAACAATCCGAGCGCGAAATCTGTCGAGTTTGCAGACTTCTCATTAAATTCCCATCAGCCTGCTCCTGCTCTCACGTCCTTCTTGCACATTTATATTCTTAGTTCCCACAATCTAGTCGTCCACCGTTCGTATACAAATCTCTCTATACAGAGACACACACAGACGTACGCGCGGAGACGATAATGTAAAACGATAATAACGAAAATAAGAAAATGAAAGGAAAAATGTGAAAAATTTGAATTTCGCTTTTCGTTTTGGTTGACAATCGGTTGGAAAAAAATGTGGAGACACAACACAGAGAAGCGTAATCGTAAAAAAACTCGTAGGTTAAGAGGAAAACGTAAAGACTCGTACGAAAAAAAAAAATAAAACGAAAATAATGTGAAAAATTTGAATTTCGCTTATTATTTCGTTTTGGTTGACAATCGGTTGGAAAAAAATGTGGAGACACAACACAGAGAAGCGTAAACGTAATAAAACTGGTACGTTAAGAGGAAAACGTAAAGACTCGTACGAAAAAAAAAATAAAACGAAAATAATGTGAAAAAATTGAATTTCGCTTATAATTTCGTTTTGGTTGACAATCGGTTGGAAAAAAATGTAGAGACACAACACAGAGAAGCGTAATCGTAAAAAAACTCGTAGGTTAAGAGGAAAACGTAAAAACTCGTACGAAAAAAAAAAATAAAACGAAAATAATGTGAAAAATTTGAATTTCGCTTATTATTTCATTTTGGTTGACAATCGGTTGGAAAAAAATGTAGAGACACAACACAGACAAGCGTAATCGTAAAAAAACTCGTAGGTTAAGAGGAAAACGTAAAGACTCGTACGAAAAAAAAAATAAAACGAAAATAATATGAAAAATTTGAATTTCGCTTATTATTTCGTTTTGGTTGACAATCGGTTGGAAAAAAATTTAGAGACACAACACAGAAAAGTGTAATCGTAATAAAACTCGTAGGTTAAGAGGAAAATGTAAAGACTCGTACGAAAAAAAAAATAAAACGAAAATAATGTGAAAAATTTGAATTTCGCTCATTATTTCATTTTGGTTGACAATCGGTTGGAAAAAAATGTAGAGACACAACACAGAGAATCGTAAACGTAATAAAACTGGTACGTTAAGAGGAAGAGAAGGGGGAAAGGGTGAGGGGAGTAGAAAGTGAGATGCAGGCGTGCACAGCTGCTCATGAAAATGTTTAGATTTAAAACGTGGTGCAGGGAATAGAAGCGAGAGAGAGAGAGAAAAGGGAACGTTGAGGCTTTTGAAAGTGATCTCTACTAGGTCGTAAAAAATAACACTGTTTATCTCTCGCTCGCGTCCCTCCTCGCCATCCGCTGAAGATTTGACGACCACGTTATTTTTTTTTTTCTGCTTATATCGTTTTTCTACCCTCGTCTCTTGGTAATTGCATCGTATCGTGCGCGCAGATATTTACGAGGGGAAAAGAGACAGAGCGAGAGGGAGGGGCAAGGGCGAGGAGGGAAAAAGAGTCGAAAAGCGAGTGTTGGACGTTTCTTCTCAAAGTCTAGCGACGAGAGATCGGTGCAAGAATATTTTTTGTGTTTACACGTTCGTGCACTTTGATGTGAATCTATATATATACAGAGAGTGCGAAGGGTGCTGGACAAAAAGTTGGGCATTCAAGTTGTTCGAAAGATTCTCCGCGATACTTATTCAGAATAAAAACAAAAAAAAAAGTTTAAAATGTCTCGTGACATAAAAATAAAGATGGCGCGCGTCGCGAGAGACTCTGCTTATTCGCGGCTGCGAGAATCGAGCGAGAAAATACCCAAGTTTGGTAAGTAACGAGTTGAAAAGGGAGGCGGGACAGGCTGCGAAGGGATGAAAAGAAGAAAATGAGAAAAAGGGAAAAACATTCGCCAGGGAAATTGTACTATGCGGTGCGGCAAATCCCACGGGTTGTGCGGCGTCGTCGTCGTGCGAAAGAGTCGGGGCTTGGCGAACGTTGCGCGCGCCAAGATATCTTCGAGCTGCTGCTGCTGCTCTCATCCTCGCCCCTTTTTCTTCCTCAATCTCCGCATTTCTCTTCGTTGTTACTTCTCTCAGACGCGCTAGTCCGACGCGGCGCGAATTTCACGCTCCTGGACATTTTCACGGAGTCCTCCGACTTGCCGCGCGCGTACATACACTCGACATTTATAATGGTGCACGTGGAACAGACAAAAGTTGCTTTTCCTGAGTCTCGCACCCATCCACGTTATGTATATATCTATAGATTATGAAAAATCCTTCTGTTCATCGTCTCCATCTCTTCTTCGTCTTACGCCTCGTCTTCCTTTTGCCTTGCCATTCTTGCACTACCGAGCCAACCTCTCGTCCACATTTTCTCGTTTTGTAACGCTTCCTCGCACGAAGATAGAGCCTTAATGAAGGAGGCGAAACTTTGCGATGTGTATATAGGAGAAAAGAGGCAAAACGTGGATGAAGGAGCAGTGCGAGGGAGAGAGAGAGAGAGAGTTATAATCTCTTCCGACTCTTGTATTTTTTTTTCTTCTCTCTTTTTCCATCTTTCTTGTTTCTCGCTTTCTTCCATTTTCCATCTTCTTCGCGGTGGATCCGCGAGCTCCGTAAGAGCTCATACGTTCGCGTGACCGAGCGAGCGAAAACTTTTGCGGCGTAAATTCAAGACCGAGTCTGTCTCGAGAGCAAACTCCTACGAATTCACTATTTTTTTACAACATGTCGCTAGAAGATTTTCATTTTGACATTTTCAAAAACGGAAACGGGGAATCGGGGAGAAACAGTTTTTTTTTTTTAGTTTTGAAAATTTTCTCCATGGACGTGCGACCTCGAAATCGAGTCGAAACTTCTCTTTGAAATAAAATGCTCCCCGTGCACGGAAACGAGGTTTATCGTACATCATTCTCTTCGTTTTTTTGTTGCGAAGAGAACGGTATACGATAAAGTCATATTCGGAGGGAATTTCGAGACGAAAACTCGAAAAAACGAGGCAAAGTGGCGAAAATTTTTTTTTTTACTTCGAAAATCGATGTTTGGCTTCAGCAAATTTCGAAAAAATTGACCTCTCGGTGAAGAAATAATTTTTAAAGAATTCTATTGCTTCAGGAATGTTGAACACGTTATGCTGACCGAGTACGTGTCTCACCGAGGGTTATAGCCCTCCTCAAACCCTTGGTCGAGGCGAGAGCGATCCATACGTCGTTCATTCTGTTCATCCGTAACCCGNTTTTGAAAATTTTCTCCATGGACGTGCGACCTCGAAAACGAGTAGAAACTTCTCTTTGAAATAAAATGTTCCCCGTGCACGGAAACGAGGTTTATCGTACATCATTCTCTTCGTTTTTTTATTGCGAAGAGAACGGTATACGATAAAGTCATATTCGGAGGAAATTTCGAGACGAAAACTCGAAAAAACGAGGCAAAGTGGCGAAAAATTTTTTTTACTCCGAAAATCGATGTTTGGCTTCAGCAAATTTCGAAAAAATTGACCTTTCGGTGGAAAAATAATTTTTAAAGAATTCTATTGCTTCAGGAATGTTGAACACGTTATGCTGACCGAGTACGTGTCTCTCTGAGGGTTATAGCCCTCCTCAAACCCTTGGTCGAGGCGAGAGCGATCCATACGTCGTTCATTCTGTTCATCCGTAACCCGAGACGTGTAATTAGGACCATATACGTCTTTGTGTCTATATATCTATACGTATAAACACTCAGGCTTCTCGTTCCTTTACCTGCACCAAACCCAACATCGTATTATCCTCGATCCGAGTCGAGACAGAATTCTCTAGTTCTCGAGTTTGTTGGAAATTCCGATACTCTGCGGCGAGACACGAAACGGAGTGGCCATTGCGGTTTAACGAAATGTTTTATAAATATGAAAATAAAACGTAAAAATATATTTCCATTGTTCAAATATCAACAGGATCGTATTGAATTTTTTCAAACTTGAAATTTTTTTTACTTTTTTTATAAAATTTCGTGTCGTCGATGAATTTTTATGATAAAAAATGATTTTGCATTTAAAAAATTGGATAAAAACGTTTTGACGAAACTGTAGAATGTCCTTAAGGATGAAATTTTCATTTTAAGGATCCGAGACTTTATGGAATTATAAATTTGTCTGGAAAATGAATTTTTTTTCCTTTTTTCTCATTGAAACGGAAATTTTGTTGAAAAAGATGGATATTTTGTTCGATGCGTTCGACCAAACGTTGTTTTTGAATAATCACAAAAATTGTGTCAATGCAGCAAAAAAAATTTTAGAAAGTCTCTTCGGAAGCAAATTTTAGTCGTTTCACTCGTAAATTTCGCTGACAATTTTGTTAGAAACCAAATTTACTGCCAAAATAAGGAAAATTTTAAAATTATCAAAAAATATTTAGTTGATCGTATTCGAGAAAATATCGACGATTTAAAAAAAAAATTCATTGCCAGTTGGGAGAGTTCGTGTGCCCTTAAGAATTTTCCCAGAGATAAGACGCGGAATTTCAAAGCTTGGGATATATTACATCTTTTCATACATATTTTTGGGCTCGAATGTGCGCGTATATATCGTAACTAATACCCGTCAAACCGGTCGGCGACACGTGCTGCGAATTTCGCGCGCGGTACATGCTGCTGCTGTCCAGACGCGCGTTTGCCCGCACTCTCGCTCATTCGGTATATAAATGTATATGGCGGCGGACATTTTATTTTAGCGTAGCAAAGGGCGATGTCTTTTCATCCACCGCACGAACAAAAAACTCTCCCTGTATCGCGTTTCGTACGGACGGGGTATTGGTGAGTAGCGTGCGTACATTGATGTTCTCATCAGGCGAGAGAAACTTCCCATGCACAGCAGTGCTGCGGCGAGACGTGCGGAACAAAACGCGAAAGACGATACACGAGCATCGTTGATACGTCCCGGAAGCCACGAATAATTAGCAGAATAAATGAATCAGATCGATTGTTCGGCGACAATTTCGGAAAGAAAATTGTCACGGTTTTTGAAATTCAACAAAGAATCGATAGGAAAACGTTTTCTTCGTTGGACTCCAACGTTGCGAACTTGGGCGTCAATTATTTTTTCGACTTTTTCGAAAATTAATGGAAATTTTTTTTTTTCGACCATTTTTTAGCTGCAGCCCTCGTTCAACTTCACTGAGATAAATTTATATAAAAAATTACTATGCCACAGAGTTTTCTGGTGACAGTATCGTCCCTCTGATAAATTTTATCAAAAACATAGTAATTTTTATTGAAATTCTATCGGAAATTGCGAAAATTTGACATTTTTCGCTCAATTTCAGACGAAAAATTACAATATTTTCGCAAAAATTTCTCAGAGGGTCGATACCGTCGCGAAAAAACTACGTGGCATAGAAATTTTTGATATAAATTTATCTCCCTGTTATTGTTTATTAAAAAAAGGAGTTTTTCAATTTGGCCAAGTTCTCGATTGCCCAGTGTCAAAATCAGCGTCACTTATTTTGTCGACTTTTTCGAAAATTGATGGAAATTTTTTTTTTTTTCGACCATTTTTGAGCTGCAGCCCTCGTTCAACTTCACTGAGATAAATTTATATAAAAAATCACTATGCCACAAAGTTTTCTGGTGACAGTATCGTCCCTCTGATAAATTTTATCAAAAACATAGTAATTTTTATTGAAATTCTATCGGAAATTGCGAAAATTTGACATTTTTCGCTCAATTTCAGACGAAAAATTACAATATTTTCGCAAAAATTTCTCAAGGGGTCGATACCGTCGCGAAAAAACTACGTGGCATAGAAATTTTTGATATAAATTTATCTCCCCGTTATTGTTTATTAAAAAAAGGAGTTTTTCAATTTGGCCCAGTGTCAAAATCAGCGTCACTTATTTTGTCGATTTTTTCGAAAATTGATGGAAATTTTTTTTTTTCGACCATTTTTTAGCTGCAGCCCTCGTTCAACTTTACTGAGATAAATTTATATAAAAAATTATTATGCCACAGAGTTTTCTGGTGACAGTATCGTCCCTCTGAGAAATTCTATCAAAAACATAGTAATTTTTATTGAAATTCTATCGGAAATTGCGAAAATTTGACATTTTTCGCTCAATTACAGACGAAAAATTACAATATTTTCGCAAAAATTTCTCAGAGGGTCGATACCGTCGCGAAAAAACTACGTGGCATAGAAATTTTTGATGTAAATTTATCTCCCTGTTATTGTTTATTGAAAAAAGGAATTTTTCAATTTGGCCAAGTTCTCGATAGCCCAGTGTCAAAATCGAGGGGAAAAATTGAATGTCTGCGTGTTTATATGTGTGCGGGGTGGATGAATATAGTCGCGGGGAGTTGATTGCGAATCTCGGGGATTAATCAGGGTGCCAGAACCGCTCGATTCGAGCGGCCGAGGGAACAGGGCTGAGGGAGGGGCGCGGGGAGGAGAAACGGTGTATCCTAGTGTTTCCCCGTGGAGCTTGTGATTCATCCCCTTCGCTAGAGCTCGAGACAATGTTCCTTCTCGCTCGCACGCTCTTCCTCTACTTTTTCTTTCATTCTCTCGTTTTATAGGTGCACACGGCGTTTATACAGAGTAGAGCCCTTCGAAGTATACGCGCGCGAGAACGTTATAGTTGAGCGCGCACAGAGTTCAAGACCTCGCGCGGGGATAGAGAGTGGCGACTGCTGAGTAGACTGCTTCACGAGCAAGAGAGTGAGAGTGCAGCGAGAGGAGGAAGGAAAAAAGGAGGAAAGAAAACTCGAAGAATTTGGCTGGTTGTAGAGAAATTTTTCGAAATTTTCGGACGAGAAATGAAAATTTAAAATTTCCTTCTTTTTTAATTCGAAGATTGAAAAGTTAATTGGTAGGGGTGTACGAATATTTGAAAACTTCGAATATTCGGCATCAAATCGAATCGAATTGTTTGATTCGAATTTCAAACCGAATATTCGATTTTTTCGAGTATTCGATTATTTTTCGAATATTCGATTTTTTTTCGAATATTCGATTTTCTTTCGAATATTCGATTTTCTTTCGAATATTCAAATATTTGAAAATTTAAGAAATACTTGAAAATTGCTCGAATATTCTATTCGAAAATCGAATTGAAAATTCATCAAATATTCGGAAATTTATCNAATATTCGATTCAAAAATCGAATATTCGACTAAAAAATCGAATATTCGATTCGATTCGATCACTATTCGCACACCCCTATTAATTGGAGTTTGAAAATGTGGAATTCTTACCGAGGCACAGGAGAGGCAAGCTCCGCACGAGGAAACACATCCTTCGGGATCGTTCTCCGAAGAGACACAATTTTTTTTGTTTATTTATTTATTTTTCGAGGTGTAACAAGAAAAAATGTTGAAAAAACTCGTCGAAGCAGCACGAAAATTTCTTTGTTTTGTGAAAATCCCTCACCGAACCCTCATTTTTCGCGGTCGCTAATAATCTCTGAGCATTTTTCCAAAGAGCTGCCGCAACAAAGTCAACTCGAGGAGTCGCGAAAAAAAATCGCGTCAAACTTGGTACGAAATAGCAAAAGCCGCGACACGCGCGACCTTACGAAGCGAAGCGACGCGCGGCACTGCCAGACGAATATCTCGCATCAAGCCGGCTGCGACTCCCGGGACGAGCAGATACGGGGAGCGAGCGAGAGACCAGATGCAAGGCAAAGAGGGAGAAAACATTTCCCTTCGGGCCGACAAACGTGCATGAGGAACTGGCCAATTTCGCCTGGAACAGGGTGAACGCCTGCGCGTTTCCCTTCGCCGGCCGCTCTGTCATCTTGAAAATCCTTCGACTCCCTTCTTTACCGATCGAGACCGTCAAGTTGCCACGACGATCCTTTGGCGCGATGTTTCAAATCGATCCTCAAATTTCGTCTCAGAAAGATCGAAATTTAACGAGAAACAAAAACATTCTTACTCGTTCGGGTTAAAAAACACGTCGATTTGCTAAAAAAACGAGAAAACTAATAATCGCATTTTTTCTTTTTATTTTTCTTATCATGATTATCAATTTTTATAAGAGATTTTTATAATAACAATCTAAACAGTCACATACTTACATCCTTATGAATAATATATATATATATTTATTTATTTATTTATCAATTTATTTATTTATCCATTTATTTATTTGCTCGTTTTAATTATTTATTCATTTTCCATTAATGAATATATATTTTCATTTCCACGTCCGGATCTTTCCATCTCCCGCACTCTTCGCGACTGCGATGCAAAAAAAAGGCGAGAAAAATTTGATTTTTATATCGACCCGAAAATTTCAGGACGAAAGATAAACCGAGAGAAAAAAAATCGAGGATGTGAAGAATGAGAAAACAAAAAATCAACGATAAGAGCAAAAAAAAAGAGAAAAATAAACACGAGCACTTGTAAATTTTGCTTATTTATTTACTTTCACGAGAATGTCTTATGTATATTATTTACAACTATATAATTCAAGCTATTCGTGAGAATTTGATAGTTCGTCGGGAACGCGAGGGAGATTTAGAAGGAAATACGTGAAATGGTAAAAATCGCGAGGATTCGATGATTTCGTTCGGTTTTTATTGAAATAATAAAAAAAATTTGTCATTGTTTTCGGTTTTTTCTTATTTTTAGGAAATTAATCAATCTCGCCTGACGTTCCACGTGCAGTGGATATGTCTTCTCAACGAATTTCCTCCACTCTGATTCTTTGGCCTCTAATTATTATCATTATTACGATAATGTTTCTATTTTTAACGAATATTATGATTTTTTTGTTGTTATTTTATTTTTATTTGACTTATCGATGATTTTTTACATAAACGCGTTACTTTGGCACCGTTTTTAACATTTTTTCTCTCGACCTACTCGAAGAGCTCTGTAACAACCAACCGCGAGAAGGTGAAACCTCGCGCGAGCGTGCGTTTTATTTCTCGTGATATGTAGAGTTCGTTCCGCGCGGTTATCGCCGCCACGCCATTTTGATTAACGCGACACCATCTTCTCTATCGATGATATGTCAATTTCTCACCTTCCCTCCATCACGATCGATGATATGTTACGCCACTCTCTCTCTCTCTCTCTCTCTCTCATTCTCTCGATTCATTCCTCCGCCATATTTATTTATTTATAAACAAATTGTTGATAAACTCGTTCATTTCCTCTCGCCCCAACCAGCACTGTTGTAAAACCACGACGATGCACTCTCGTCCCTCGTTTTACTCCACGAATTGTCCAGGCCACTTCCACCACCGTCCTTTGTTAACAAAAGATAAAANCCGCGGTTATGGCCGCCACGCCATTTTGATTAACGCGACACCATCTTCTCTATCGATGATATGTCAATATCTCACCTTCCCTCCATCACGATCGATGATATGTTACGCCACTCTCTCTCTCTCTCTCTCTCTCTCTCTCATTCTCTCGATTCATTCCTCCGCCATATTTATTTATTTATAAACAAATTGTTGATAAACTCGTTCATTTCCTCTCGCCCCAACCAGCACTGTTGTAAAACCACGACGATGCACTCTCGTCCCTCGTTTTACTCCACGAATTGTCCAGGCCACTTCCACCACCGTCCTTTGTTAACAAAAGATAAAAATTCCGAGCATTTTTTTATTTCGAAATTATTTTTCGTAACTGGCGTTTGAAAAAAATCATGAAATTATTTTTTGACGTAGAGGATGACGGTCGTTTATAAGGTATTCTCGATTTTTATGAAAAAATGTCAAAGCGATTCCCACAGTCGAGAATAATTGAAAATTTGGTTTATTTATTCCGAAATCATTTTTCTCTAAAATTTTGATAAATCCAGAGACAAAAATTGGTCAAGGAGGTTGGATCATGAAATCAGAATTTGATCAAATTTGGTGATGACATTCTTTGGCATCGAGGATAGAAACACTAATTTTTTAAGAATTTATTTACCAAATTTTGTGAAATTTTTGTCTCGGTGAAATTATTTACGTTTTTTATTTGGTTTAGCATGCACTGAAAAGAAAATTTTGTTGAAAACGATGGATATTTTGTTCGAGACGTTCGACTAAACGTTTTTTTTCAATAATTCCAAAAATTGGGTCAATGCAGCAAAAAATATTTTATAAAGTCTCTTCGGAAGTAAATTTTAGTCGTTTCACTCGTAAATTTCGCTGACAATTCCGTTAGAAACCAAATATACTGCCAAAATGACGAAAATTTCGAAATTATAAAAAAATATTTAGTTCATCGTAATCAACAAAATATCGACCATTTTTAACAAAATTTTATTTCCAGTGTACAGAAAAAAGTAGCAAGCGGTTTATGGTGGAGGAAAATCTGTCAAAATGTCTGGAAAGAATACGAAGCAGATTTTTATTAATCGCGAAAAATAATTCTGTTCAGTCCATATCAATTAATTACACTGAAAAGAAAATTTTGTTGGAAAAGATCGATATTTTGTTCGATACGTTCGACCAAACGTTTTGTTTGAATAATCCCAAAAATTGTGTCATCGCAGCAAGAAATATTCTATAAAGTCTCTTCGGAAGCAAATTTTAGTCGTTCCAATCGTAAATTTCGGTGACAATTCCGTTAGAAACCAAATATACTGCCAAAATAACGAAAATTTTGAAATTATCGAAAAATATTTAGTTGGCCGTGCTCAAAAAAATATCGACAATTTTTAACAAAATTTCATTCTCAGTGTGACAACGTTGTATCTTCCATTGGGCAGACTATAGTCTGACTACATTGAATGTTATTCTTTGGAGATATAGAGAAGAATTTCATTTCTAATTACCACGACGTTCAATTGATGGGGCGTAGGCGACAGGTAGTCCATGTTGGTGTAGTATGATGAATAATTTTGATAGCATTGTTGTTGGGAGGCGCTCGTCGTCCACGCTAGCCTCTGGTGGTCACCGGGAAATCCTCCACCGTTCTCCGTCACTGCAGGGCTCCAGATACTGCTGCTGCTGCCTCCACTACTGTACACAGTGCCGCCCAACTGAAAGAAAAAACAAAAAGCCAACGCACTGTTTTAATCGTTTTTCCCGAAAAAAAAAAAAAAATCATTTTTTTTTCTTTCTTTTTAAAATTTTGTTAATTAGTGCGGTTTGCAGATAATTTCTCAATCAGCTGCCGGTCCCGACGGTTTCTACCATTTTTTTTCAATCGATGGTAAAAATCATCTTCACCGTTGGTTAACTCTTCAGGAGACTTTTGTTTTTCACGGTCGGTAACTTACACTCGGCGGAGTCGTGCTCGCTGCCAGAAGCAAACTCGTGGCGCTCCCGGCGGGTTTGTACTGCGGGGAGTCCCTTAACAATGTTGGAGAACTCGCGGCCGACCCACTGGTTCCACCACTTCTGGAATTAATTTGAAAGCGAATGAAAAATCTCTGGGAAAAAAATTTGCAGCCTCTCAATTTTTTTATTTTTTTTAATTATTTTTAATTTTCTTTGAAAAAAAAAAAGATGAATTTTGGGAAATCTCTCGGAAAATGTAGAATTTTTTTCTCAAGCCCCGAAAACTCGGAATTTTGAGCGGAAAATGTTTCGAGTTCTGGAGCTGAATGAATTTTTGAAATTCGATACTTACAGCGGCGTCGTTGCCGGGACTGCCGCAGTCGGTGTTGGCGTTGTCGCTATCGACGGACTCTTTCCTGGCGGTGGATTGCTCACCGGATTACCCGCCGGCTTTTTCGACCTCGGCGTTTTGTCCTGTTGATGCTGCTGCTGTTTCTGTTGCTGGCGACATTTAGCCCTTCGATTTTTAAACCATACCTGCCAATTTCATAATAAAATAGATCGAGCCAAGTTTTTACACTGAAAAGAAAATTTTGTTGAAAAAGATGGATATTTTGTTCGATACGTTCGACCAAACGTTTTGTTTGAATAATTCCAAAAATAGTGTCAGTCCAGCAAGAAATA
Organism: Hyposoter didymator; assembly: GCA_037952995.1. Classification (NCBI taxonomy): domain Eukaryota; kingdom Metazoa; phylum Arthropoda; class Insecta; order Hymenoptera; family Ichneumonidae; genus Hyposoter; species Hyposoter didymator. The sequence goes on along the minus strand of JBAJMU010000004.1, from coordinate 14,740,122 downwards.
TTTAAAAAAGTCTCTTCGGAAGCTAATTTTTGTCATTCCACTCGTAAATTTCGCTGACAATTCCGTTAGAAACCAAATTTACTGCCAAAATAACAAAAATTTCGAAATTATTTAAAAATATTTAGTTTAACGTATTCAACAAAATGTCGACCATTTTTAACAATATTTCATTCTCAGTGTATCAAATCTGTGGTTTTTATCGAAATTGGATTGAGTTAACCCTCACTTGCCATCTTGGGGTACAAACTACCCTCGGCCCATTAAAGGAATTAGTCGTTTTTCGAACGATTTCGAAAAAAACGATCGTTTTAGGGTCTTGACGAAATACTGAATAAGAATCTCGATCTCTGATCAAGAAAAAACAGAATTTCGTTGCATTCCAACGATGCAAACTTCAAGATTGTTCGATTCTTAGGAGAAGTCACAGTTTTCATTGTAAAATGCAATGAAATTTATGAAATCGATGCTAAATTTATTAACTTCCGAAAAAACGATCGTTTTAGGGTCTTGATCAAATATTCAATAAGAATCTTGATCTCTGATCAAGAAAAAACAGAATTTCGTTGCATTCCAACGATGCAAACTTCAAGATCGTTCAATTCTTAGGAGAGATTACAGTTTTCATTTTAAAATGCAATGAAATTTATGAAATCGATGCTAAATTTATTAAATTTCGAAAAAACAATCGTTTTAGGGTCTTGACCAAATATTGAATAAGAATCTCGATCTCTGATCAAGAAAAAACAGAATTTCGTTGCATTCCAACGATGAAAACTTCAAGATCGTTCAATTCTTAGGAGAAATCACAGTTTTCATTTTAAAATGCAATGAAATTTATGAAATCGATGCTAAATCCATAAAATTACCAATGCGAATATCTTTTTTCTGCTTCTCTGCAGGCTCTTGAAAATTAGACTGAATCTTTTTCTCATCATAATCTACAACTGTATCAAATTTTATAAAACTCTGAACGGTAATTCTAAAACCGAGAGTGCTCCCTTAAACACGATCGCAGCTTAAAATCTTTGGAAAACTGAATTTTAAGGCACGAGGAATTTGATGCACAAATTGCATCTCGTGAATTCTTGAATTTTCGATCTTAAGGGTGCATCGTCGCTTGCATTCAATTTTTTGTTTTCGACTCAGAAACTCCCTCTCGGAATAAATGAAAATGTGACATTAAGGGCTTGTTTTTCATGGTCGTATTGAGGTTTAATTAAATGTTTTTGTCAAAGTGAAAAAAACGTGACGAGTTGGAAGACATGGGATGAGTTGAGAACACGCGTGAGAAGGAGAGCCGCTGAAGAAGCCCCGCGCGATCAATGTTAGCGCGAGTGGCGGGCTAGCTTGGGTTTCTCTGGATTTTCTGGGGAGAAACCGACAGCTCAGTCACGACCCTCTGCCGAGTTCTCCCAACTGGCGACGTTTTTTCCACCAGAAATCTATTTTTTTCCAATTTTTACGTTCGCTATCGAGCCTCGAAAATAAATTGAAACGAAGGCGAAGCAAAAGTTTGTTTTTTTTTTTTTCATTGAATTTTATAGGGAAATTTAATTTTCAGCAAGAAAAATTAAATTTTTTGAAATTCTCGTGCCAAGGAAACAAAGTTTTCATTTTTTTTCCTGTCATTTTCGTATTTTCACAATTTATTATTTTTTTTTTTCCTCCAATTTTTTTTTTTTTTTTCGTTGAATTTTATAGGGAAATTTAATTTTCAGCAAGAAAAATTAAAAAATTTTGAAATTCTCGTGCCAAGGAAACAAAGTTTTGATTTTTTTTCCTGTCATTTTCGTATTTTCACAATTTATTATTTTTTTTTTTTCCTCCAAGACGAAACGAAATAGTCGCGTGATGAAAAAACACGGAGGCGCCCCCTGCTGTAGGGAGGTGTTCGCGCATAGTGATGCGAGGAACGTGAGGAAGACTATGGGAGCAGGAAATGGAGCGCAACGAGGCGGCGCGACTTTTCGAGCGAGCTCGAGGTATGCATTCATTTTTCTTTGGCTCGAAATGACACGTCGAGGCTTTCGTCAACACGGTAGCTCGTTTCAGGCCAGGTGCGCTCAATGACCGTAATTGCGATGCGCCCTTTTTTTCTTTCCCCTCCTTTCTGGCCCTTGATGAGGGCGGAATATGCGAAGGCACGAGTCTTTCGCGTTACCGAACGAAACGCGCTCTCTCGTGTACGAAGCCTTTTACCTCGTGCCAGTTTCACTCTCTCGCCCTATCGTTCCTCACCGACCAAACAATTTCAAAAGTCACTGCGTCATTTAAATGCACATTTTTTTATTCCTTCGTGTTTGTCATGATTTTTGTTCATTTTTTTATTCCACGTGATCGGAAACTTTTGTCGTTTCACCTTGAGTTTTAATTCTTGGTGAAAAAGGGTGGAAACCCATTTTCCCAATTTTTTCTTTTTTTTCTACGATCTGATTGTTTTTTTTTTTTTTTTTTTTTTTTTTTTT
>JBAJMU010000004.1:14715064-14737467 GCA_037952995.1 Hyposoter didymator | reverse complement strand
TCGAATATTCGATTTTTGAATCGAATATTCGTCGAATTTTCGAGTATTCGATAAATTTCCGAATATTTGATGAATTTTAAATTCGATTTTCGAATAGAATATTCGAGCAATTTTCAAGTATTTCTTAAATTTTCAAATATTTGAATATTCGAAAGAAAATCGAATATTCGAAAGAAAATCGAATATTCGAAAAAAAATCGAATATTCGAAAAATAATCGAATACTCGAAAAAATCGAATATTCGGTTTGAAATCCGAATCAAACAATTCGATTCGATTTGATGCCGAATATTCGAAGTTTTCAAATATTTGCACACCCCTAACGGATACTGACCTGTACTCGGGATTCTGGTAAATTGATTTTCACCGCGACTTCTTCTCGCATAAATATGTCGGGATATCTCGTCTTCGAGAAAAGTCCCTCCAGAACGTCTAATTGGGCCCTCGTGAAAGTCGTACGTTCACGTCTCTGTTTCCTCGGATTGCCTGTGTCGGGAAGAGGAACGAGAAAGAGAGAAAAAATGGATTATTATTTTTGTCGAAAATAAAATGGAAATTTCACTGTTTTTTTTTATACTCTCGATGAACAAATTGATTGTACAGAGAAAATTCGATCGAATAATTGAGAGAAAAGTTTTTTTGTTTTTTTTTTATACGAAATGAAATAAATCGCGAGGAAAATTTATTCTGGGGTGGCTTGCTCGCGCGACACGAGAATTCACTCACGCAGTTTTCCACCCCTCGTCGTCGACGTATTCGAAGGTTAGCCGAGAATTCTGAGAGGTTTCACCTGACCCTTGGCTAACGTTCGACCGCGTCTCGTTTCGTTACAACCGACACGGAATTCCGAGAGTGTCAAAGTATACGATTCCACAGACTTATTTATCTTGAGGCTGGTAAACATTACGTTACGCGATCGAGCGTTGCACGTGAATTTTCATCGAAAAACGTAATTTTCCATATTTTTTTCATTTCAAGGTCATCAGACGTTGCTGTTAATTTTTCTCCACAGACTCGGGAGTTTAAAGAATCGATAAGACGTTGGAATTTTTTTTTATCAATTGTTTGTTCAATTTTTAAAACAAGAACAATTTTCGCACTGATTTTCTCTTTGAACGCTAAAAAATGATGGTTTTTTCGTCCTGACCAAATAACCAATGAGAATTTTGAGAAAAATATGGATATTCTATTCGATACGTTCGACTAAACGTTTTGTTTGAATAATCCCAAAAATAATGTCAATGAAGCAAAAAAAATGTTAGAAAGTCTTTTCGGAATGAAAATTTAGTCGTTCCACTCGTAAATTTCACTGACGATTCCGTTGGAAACCAAATATACTGGCAAAATAACGAAATTTTTGAAATTGTCAAAAAATATTTAGTTTTTCGTATTCAACGAAATATCGATGATTTTTAACGAAATTTTAGGGGTGTGCGAATATTTGAAAACTTCGAATATTCGGCATCAAATCGAATCGAATTGTTTGATTCGAATTTCCAACCGAATATTCGATTTTTTCGAGTATTCGATTATTTTTCGAATATTCGATTTTTTTTCGAATATTCGATTTTCTTTCGAATATTCAAATATTTGAAAATTTAAGAAATACTTGAAAATTACTCGAATATTCTATTCGAAAATCGAATTGAAAATTCATCAAATATTCGGAAATTTATCGAATACTCGAAAATTCGACGAATATTCGATTCAAAAATCGAATATTCGACTAAAAAATCGAATATTCGATTCATCGAATATTCGATTCGAAAATCGAATCGAATTTCAATATTCGATTCGATTCGATTCGATCACTATTCGCACACCCCTACGAAATTTCATTCCCAGTGTGAGATTTGCCCAAGAAAAAAGGGAATTTCGTTGCATTGCAACGTTGCAAACTTCAACTTCGTAATTTTGATTTAAATTTGGCAAATGGTCGAGCGTCGAAATCGATTTTTAAAGATTTTATCGAACGGAAATGGAATTTTCATTCGAATGGGATTTAGTGCGTAGGGTCCATACGCAGGGTGATGAATTGTTAAGCAATAAGGTAGAATAATGAAGAGAGAAATGTTCACTCACAGTAGTAGGACTCACCGGCAGGATTGCAACCGGGATAACCGATGGTCGAGTGCAAAGCCTCGATCGGTGGCATGCTCAATGCACTCACGTAGGGATTTGATTTTAATGCACCGTATGGTCCAGCGGCGGATGCCCCAAAGCCAGCAGGTCCGAATAACTCGGTGGCGGAAGTCGCTGACGCGGCTAAACCACCGAGATCGGTGGGACCAGCGCCCCCGCTGCAGCCGGAAGTACCACCGAGGCTGTTTGGCCACATCACCACGGACTCCACCACGGTACGATTTGGGCCTCGGCCTCTTCACGCGACGTGAGACGCCAACGTCGATAGCGACGTCCCAGGGGATTGTCCTGAAAAAAATGCAAAATTAGTTAATTATTTATTGAGAAAATCAAATTTTTACTTTTTATTATTTTATCCTCGTCCCTGGGACTCGTCATCGCTAACGAAATGCTCGCCGACTTGTGCGGCGATGATGATACACATCGCCATATTTGTAACATTAGAAAAATAAGTCTCGAGGACACACACAGCTGTCCCTCGGAGCTCTTAAACGATTCGGTGCACCACGCGGGTGTTCGGATTATCCGCGAAGGTGCAATTCGATTCCTCGACTCTTCCGAGTTCTAGATCGAGAGGATTTCTCATAATTACTATCATCATCATGATTATTATAAAATTGGAAATTCAATTGGTTCATTAATCGTCGTATTTTCTTATTAATTAGGAAACGAGTAATTATTCAATTAATAAATAAGTCAATTTGAATTTTTGTCAATTAGTAAATTAGTAAAATAGTAAATTAATAAATTAATAAATTAGTAAATTAATAAATTAGTAAATTAATAAATTAGTAAATTAATAAATCAGTAAATTAGTAAATTAATAAATTAGTAAATTAGTAAATTATTAAATTAGTAAATTAATAAATTAGTAAATTAGTAAAATAGTAAATTAGTAAAAATAGTAAATGAGTAAATTAGTAAATTAGTAAATTAATAAATTAATAAATTAATAAATTAATAAATTAGTAAATTAATAAATTAGTAAATTAATAAATTAGTAAATTAGTAAATTAGTAAATTAATAAATTAGTAAATTAGTAAAATATTAAATTAGTAAAAACAGTAAATGAGTAAATTAATAAATTAATAAATTAATAAATTAATAAATTAATAAATTAGTAAATTAGTAAATCAGTAAATCAGTAAATTAGTAAATTAATAAATTAGTAAATTAGTAAATTATTAAATTAGTTAATAAGTAAATTAGTAAAATAGTAAATTAGTAAAAATAGTAAATTATTAAATAAATGAATTCTGATCAATTCTATGACGTTGAAGTTCGTAAGATTGGGGTCCAACGAAAAACTCTGTCCATTAGTGAAATATTTTTTCTCAAGCCCAGAATGTCTAGTCTCAATAAATCAGGAGCGATTTGGAAAGTTTGAGATTTTTTATAATCGATTATCAATCAGTGAATACAGAAAACCTAAAAAAACGTGTTTTTTTTTTCTTGGACAAAAATAAGCAGAAAAGAGTAAAATCGAGAGTGGAGATTCGCAGGATATTGTAGAAGCGCAGGGTTGAGTGTATTTTACGAGAGAATGCTCCGTCTTGTGGGAAGAAAAATAAAAACAAGATGGAAGCTGCTGCGGCCATTGAGGCCAAAGTACAAGATGAGAAAGCACGAAAACAGGAGGATAATAAAAAAAAAAAAGTGTCTGAAAAAACGTCGTTTCGAGGAAGGGGAAAGAAGTCTGATGTCGAAAAATTCTTAAGGATAAGGGAAAAGAGAAAAAGGCAGCGAACTCTATCTCGCACAATGGCCATCTTCTTTTTCGTCTCATCTTCCTTTACCTTTAATCATTGCGTGTTGTTCCTTCTTCTTGTTTTCTCTCCCACTCACATTTCGGTTTGTAATCGCATGTGTGTATCGTATGTACAAGGAGGAGAGAGAGAGAGAGAGAGAGAGAGAGAACAGAAAGCATTAGCGTTTCGACCACGGACTGCCGTTGCTTTAGCTCCGTTGTGGCGAGACCGGAGAACGCTTCTCCCGAGACTCTTAAGCCGGGTGTATTATCCTCTCGGGTTACCACGCGCTCTTGGTCCCCATGGACACTTCTCTCGTGGCCAAAGATAGAAAGAGCCAGCGAGAAGGAGGAGAGACGTCGAGAAGAGAAAGAGAGATGCGGAGAGGAGGAGAAACATCAGTGGCCTTCTACTTTTTCCACTCTTTGGCTTCTCCATCTTTGTATTATGTCCATATATGCATATGCGTATATATGTTTCTTTTTTTTTTTTCATTTTTTTATCGCGCTCCTCTCATTCTTCGTAGAAATTTATTCCGAATTATTAATTTATTATTTAGGCCCTGGAACTCGTAGACTCGCTCGCGCGTCTCCTTTCCTTATTTTTTTTTTCTTTTTCCTTTTTGCTTCGCGTCTTATTTTTTCACTCGACACATCTGCGACATTCGATGCAGCGATCTATAGATAAAATGATGAGAAAGCGTTCTCCGCCCTCTGCTGCTGCTGCTGCCTCTCCTTTCATAGTTCGCCATCGCCTTCATTGTTCTTCGAACTGGCGCACACATGTTTCGGATTAGCCGACCTGGTTGTTGTTCACAGTCATCGCGATGTCTCCTCGTCGTTTTTTTTTCTGCTGGTCGACCAAGCGTTTAATTAACGTCAACCAATCGAGAGTTCTTGACGATAGAGCGCCGTGTGTGTGTGTGTGTGTGAGGAACGAGGGCACGAGGGCTTTCGAACGCGTGGAAACATCCGCGTCGTCGTGAAATTCGTTTGACAAAATTTTGCTTTTTCGCAAAATGACGTTGCTGGCAATTTTGCTCGATAAACTTGTGGGTTCTTCATTTTCTTGAATACAAATTCCTCGATTTTTTGAAAGTGTCAAAAATCGTCGGGGGATCAAAAAAAAAAATGGAAATCTCGAGTGCGACTCGACTTTGTGTCCGTGCTGCGGGGAGTTAATTTCTAATTAACGACGATTAATCTCTCGGACTATTTAGTCCTCATCATTGTGTTTTCGTTGCATTCCAATCTGTGGACTTTGCAACATTGAGTCATGCATCGCGTCGAAAATAAAATACATCTGGCATTTTGGAATTAATGAGAGTTGGAGGCNTGGTCGACCGAGCGTTTAATTAACGTCAACCAATCGAGAGTTCTTGACGATGGAGCGCCGTGTGTGTGTGTGTGTGAGGAACGAGGGCACGAGGGCTTTCGAACGCGTGGAAACATCCGCGTCGTCGCGAAATTCGTTTGACAAAAAAAAAATGTATTTCCTCGGCGTTGCTGGCAATTTTGCTCGATAAACTTGTGGGTTCTTCATTTTCTTGAATACAAATTCCTCGATTTTTGGAAAGTGTCAAAAATCGTCGGGGGATCAAAAAAAAAAATATGGAAATCTCGAGTGCGACTCGACTTTGTGTCCGTGCTGCGGGGAGTTAATTTCTAATTAACGACGATTAATCTCTCGGACTATTTAGTCCTCATCATTGTGTTTTCGTTGCATTCCAATCTGTGGACTTTGCAACATTGAGTCATGCATCGCGTCGAAAATAAAATACATCTGGCATTTTGGAATTAATGAGAGTTGGAGGCACCTCGAGAAACGATGTGCGTCACACTGGCATCGTTCGCGATTAATAAAATCGTTCTTGTGCTCGTATTCGTTGATATCGAAAGAAAAAAAAAGTCAAAGAGAAATAACGGAGCCAGAAAAGTAGTGAGTCGATAGTTGGAGAGTTTTTCAACGCTCTTGAAAAGTTTCGCATGAATTGTTCGCTTTTTAATAAACTATTGTTTCATCCCCTTCGAAATGGGGAAATCTTGACGGCGAGCCTCTTCGGAGCCTGCGTTTTCGCGATATATTAAAAAATGGTTGACGGTCTTTGGCGAGCGCGACACATATGCGAATCCACATGGTACAGCGAGGAAAGGGTGAAAAAAAAAGAAATGGAGGGAGTTAAAAATAAATGAATAAATAAGGAAAAAGGCGAGTGCTTGGAAATGTTTGCTAGGGTGGTCCAGCGACTGCTCGCTCTTGTTGGAAGGCCCTCCCCTGCTCTGGCATCTTGTGGACCAATCCAAGCGAAATGGCGCGTACACGGTAAACCTAAAGTTTCACCCTCTTCCCGTTCTTTCTCGCTCCCCCTTCCGCTCCCTATCTCGACGACCTCTTTGCGGCTTTTCCTTTATCTTTGTGCAATCTCGCCAGCCCCCATATTCCCTCACCACCCTTATTTCTACATGAGGATCCAGCCTTTTGGATTGGCACTGCAAGAGTTTGGGTTGCACTTGACGTAGGTGGTCGTAGTGCGCGGCGAGACAGCGACACGAAATTTGTTGGGGAGGCCCAATGATGGAAAAAATAGAAAGAATCTAAAACAAGCCACCCCTGAACATCCGAGGGGCCCTGAAAAGAATTGCAGTTACATTTGCACACACTCGCTCGCATTGTCGGACGAAGGAACAAACATTTTCAGCATCTTGAGCAAGGAATTCGCAAATTTCAATTTTTTCAATTTTCCATTTTAATTATTTCGACAACTTTTGTAGAGAGTCAAGAGCAGGAAGATTTACACGCAATATCTTATGAAATTTGAAAAAAACTAGAGCGGTTGGACGATTTTTCAAAAACCTCAGATTTTCGTAAAATTCGAAAAACCATTTAATTTTAACTGTTCAATCAAAATTTCCCAAATTCAATACCAACCTTCCTATTACGATACTCTATGTATAAAAACAAAATTAGTAATAAATTTTGAAGTTTCAAGATTTTAGAAAGTCGACAGCCCTTTTTTTATGATTTTTTTTCTTCTCGATCGAATTTTTCGATGTTTTGGTAAATTTTGAGCACATTGACATCGAAAAGTGGGAAAAGAAAATGTTCACCGTCCTCTCTATGAGGAATCAAAATTAGTAGCAGCGAAGGAACCTCCCAACCTCGCGCGTATTCCGCATGAAAAACAAATGTTGGACAACGGGCAGACAAATGCTCTAGGACCGTCCGCAAGGGTGCAAGAAAATAAGAAAGAGAGAGAGGAATGATGCTGCGCGCGAGATCGCACGTGTATTGTGGTAACCACTCGATTGGCCCCTTAAGGGCTCTCCTGCTCATCGAGTCTATGACCCTAGACTCGGAGAATTCGGCGAGATAGAAAACATTCGAGGACTTTACTCGCGTCTTCTCTTCTCCAACCCCCCCTTTCAGGGAGGTGAATCGATTCGGACCTCGCTTTACATTCCCCTGAGTAATTCTCTCTCTCTCTCTCTCTCTCTCTCTCTCTCTCTCTCTCTCTCTCTCTCTTTTACCCCGTAATCATGAGGTACAGAGTATGGACAGAGCAAACACTTTGTGTTACGAATAGATGGATATACGCCACCATCCCTAATGACTGCTAAATCCCCATTATTACGTTCGTTCGATGCACACATCGACATAAAATATAGATATTGAAGAGCAGAGGGTTTGGAGTACCGCTGCAAGCAGAATCTTCCTTTCCACCCCCTTTAAGCATTGCTCGTAATATATATTCACGATTTATATATCCTTTGAAAAATATATGTATATATTTTGAGAATATACTGGCTGGAGGATGTTTATAAGCGGGGGAGAGGGTTGTTCGAGCGCAGAATTCGATTTGGGTATTCGTGCTATCAACGAGCGTTGGAGATTACTCTTGAACAACCCCATCGTTGACTCTGAAATTGGAAATATATGTAAATCGATAGAATTATGTCGTTGCGATTTTGACAACTTACTCGAGATGTCAAAAAGGAAATGAGTTTATTTGGCGGAAAGGAACCGAGTCTCAAGAATTTTCGATACGTTATTGTTTTTACACTGGAAATAAAATTTTGTTAAAAATTTGGGTATATTTTGTTTCTAACGGAATTGGCAGTTAAATTTTTGCACTTTATTGTTTGTTCGTCCGATTCGTCAAGTTCCAAAAGAATTATTACGAATTTTTTGAAAAATTTGACATTTTTTAAAATCTCGATTTTTACACTGGAAATAAATTTTTTTTTTAAATCGTCGATATTTTGTTGAACACGGTAAACTAAATATTTTTCGATAATTTCAAAATTTTAATTATTTTGGCAGGATATTTGGTTTCTAATGGAATTGTCAGCTAAATTTACGATTGGAACGACTAAAATTTGCTTCCGAAGAGACTTTATAAAATATTTTTTGCTGCAATGACAATATTTTCGGGATTATTCAAACAAAACGTTTAGACAAACGTTTCGAATAGAATATCCATATTTTTCTCAAGATTCTCATTGAATATTTGGTCAGGACAAAAAAACCATCATTTTTTAGCGTTCAAAGAGAAAATCAGTGCGAAAATTGTTCTGGTTTTGAAAATTGAACAAACAATTGATAAAAAAACGTATTTTTCGTTGGGGCCTAACGTTCCGAACGTCAGGCTCATTAAAAATTCGTTTTTCACAAATTCCAACGTGTTATCGATTCTTTAAACTTTAAATCCCGAGTTTGTGGAGAAAAATTTACAGCTACAGTTTGCAGTGTATAAAAATCAAATTAATTGTGATTTGACATTATTTTCAACGGTAATCAATGATAATCATGGAGTTTTGTAATTATTACGAGGAAATTCGAGTTTGATGATAAATTTGTCCGTTTCGGTTCGTATTCGAGGCTGTGCATACATGTGTGTACAAAGCAGGACATAGAAATGCGAATTGCACGGCGGGAAACTCGGTGATCGTTGGCCAAACCACGAGAAGCAATGGCAAGAGCCCTTATCGCGAACAATGCGCTTGTGTGCAAACACTCGTGGAAACAATGCTCGCCCTCGCGTCGTCGGTAGAACTTAACTTTCTACGACAGTTTGCTCTTTCTCCTTATATTGTATGTATTCGCATGCGGTTTTACGAACACGAACGCGAGCATGAGATGGAAGCTTGCTGCTGCACCAGATGCTCTTGCTCGTGTCTCCTCGGTCTCCCTTTGCCGATTTTTCCTTCCCGCGGCATTTTTAGCGATCCTTGAAAAACTTTAATCAGCCACCCACGAGGAAAGCATTTTTTTCCTCTCGATACTGACAATTGTCTGATTTTCATCCCTTACAAATTTTCGGGCTAGATTTTTATTCCGAAATATTATTTAAACGAGTTTTTCAATTCTTACACTGGAAATGAAATTTTGTTAAAAATCGTCGATATTTTGTTGAACACGGCGAACTAAATATTTTCCGATAATTTCAAAATTTTCGTTATTTTGGCTGAATATTTTGTTTTTAATGGAATTGACAGCAAAATTTACGATTGGATCGACAAAAATTTACTTCCGAAGAGATTTTCTAGAATATTTCTTGCTGCGATGACACAATTTTTGGGATTATTCGAAAAAACGTTTAGTCGCGAACGTATCGAACAAAATCTTCATCTTTTTCGACGAAATTTTGTTTTCAGTGTGCGAAAATGGAAAAGAGAATTCTCGGATGTATTCTCGTGGCGCGTGAAATTGCGTGCTCCATCTTTTTCTCTGGCTGCGCAGATAAAATCCTTGCCAATTAGTAATTACCAAGTTTCTGTGTATATTTATTGAATCGATGAGCACACGCGAGTTTCCATGGGATTCGCTCGGGTGGCTCGGTTATCAAAGCGTTCGGCAGAATATTTGGTTTTTAATGGAATCGTCGGTAAAATTTACGATTGGAACGACAAAAGTTTGCTTCCGAAGAGACTTTCTAGAATATTTCTTGCTGCAATGACACAATTATTGGGATTATTCAAACAAAACGTTTAGTCGAACGTATCGAACAAAATATCGATCTTTTCCACCAAAATTTTACGATATTTCGTACCGAGGCTTTACAGATTCTTCCCAGAGTTAGTCGCCGCAGACGCGCAAGTTTCTCCTGAACAAATCTCTGAACATCGTAAATATTTTTGTAGAGATGAAAAAATAGCTATTGAGCAGAGACAGCCGGCATCGTACTCTCTGTCTTTCAATATGAAAAACGTGGTTGTCGTCGCGTTCGTCATTCGGACAAGACGTGGATGTTCCCTGAACAATAAATGCCTCAATGCAACAGCAGAGCTTTTCACCAATCCCCTGCTCTCTCTCTCTCTCTCTCTCTCTCTCTCTCTGGCTTTCTTTCCTTCGCGATCTCTTTTCTCTTCTTTCTCTGCTCGTACCCCCTTGGCTATATACCCATAGCGTGATGTTTTGTTGTGAACTCATTGAGCGTAAAACTTAATTCCCGTGGAAATTTCAACCGCGATGTACTCCATACCGAAATGTATAGATTTCTTTCTCCACTGAGAATGTAAAGAGGGAGAGATTTGTGTAGGTATCAATATAATACGTACGAACATGTACACACAGCGCGATCTTTTTGCTCGAGGGGTAGTTATTAGTTGTTAATACTCTCCCTTGTCCTCTCTCTCTCTGTTTCTTCAGAAATTCGTTCCTTTCTCTTCCATTTTCCAATGCAACACATTTAGCACATATTTCTCGATGCACCAGCGCACAATTGCATTGTTCCGTTTGCCTCGTTCGATCCTCCGCGACTTGCGAGCAGAGAATTTATTTTTTTTCTCGTTGCTTCTCGCGTACTTGACTTACCATCGAAGAAAAATCTCCTCCCGCGTAGCGACTGTTCTCAGAGGCTTTTTTCTTTTGGGACAAGCCCCTCCGCGGGACTTTGAAACGCAACGATCCAGATATACGCGACGAAGGACCAACGACGTCGACTTTTGGGTGGCCGTGTCACTCTCCGCGTCGCTCGCTTTTCTCGTAGACTTTTTATTCGCTCCTTCTTTTTTTTTTTTTAGCTTTCATGGATCTTGATCGCGTTGGACTACGTCAGAGACGCGGTCACTCACACGTGATACGAATCGCATGATGCTGGGGTACACAGTGACGAGATTTTATCAAACTCCCTAAAAATTATTCATTTTCATAATTTTTTTGAATTTTGTTGTAAATATTTTCGTTGTTATTTTTTTTTCTCATTTTTATCGCTCGATCTTTTGGTGTGCCGAGAAATAATCAAAGTAATTATTGAAAAACGCTGCTGATTAGTCGCGCGACGAATGCGAGACTTTGACGTCAAGCCGCGTCAGTTATGAGCCGAATTTTCGAATATCTCGTCGCGGTTAACCGCAAACGTTAAATCGCGAGCTTTCGATCAATGTTTCGCGGCGAGGCTTTTTTGACCGCATCGCGAAACGGCGGATCACGCACCGCAAGCTTTCGAAGGAAATTTTATCCCTGCGTTTCGTCACTCTCGCGGTTACGTATCGTCGTTCGCCACTGCGTATCGACGACAAAAAAACCATTTCCTCATTGTTTTTCCAACTCGTGGTGACCGTAGTTCACATTTTCTGGGCCCAAAAAATATTGTAAAAGAAAACCAAGATTTTTACTCACTCAGAATGTGTCGTGATGCTAGTCTCGGTTTTCCGCGCCGACAAAAACGAAATCACTGCTCACTGTCTCCGGAAACTTTGCTGCCTCGTTGACACTTGAGATTTTTTTACATCGATTCCCATAAAATTCTCAAAAACTCAACGATCCCGCGAAATATCGACGAAACGAATGGTCCGCTCGGAAATGGAGTCCGAACGGGAGCGGAAAAAGAAAACGATCAGAAAGATTTAAGCGGTTCATATAAAAACAGTCGCGCTGTCGAAAATTATAATCCAAAACTTTCGTCCACACACTCGCGCACTAATACGTCATCGCGAACGATGTTCCCGGTGTTGATACCACACACACGCACCCTTCTCGAGGATTGCTCAGGACTAAAAGCTGCGGGGGGGATAAAAATCGTGAATCCAATGAAAAAATAAAAATGCTGCGAAATAATTGAATTAAGCGGATGCAGCAGAGTCGCGCGATCGTTCTCGAGACACAGAGTGCCGCGAAGGAGTTAAAAACTGACACGAGGGCGATTTTTCAGGAGGTCGGAAAGCTCGTAGAGTTGCGCACGAAAATATTTCGAACAAAAATAAATAATACGAAGAATCGCGGTTATCGAGGTTATTGTCACACTACCAGCATGTTTATCGACGTACGTGTGTGTGTGTGTGTGTGTGTATGAATATGTATTGGTGGATCGAAAGGGAGTGTGTGTATAGGCGAGTAAATTGCAAGTGGAAATTGGGAGTCGGCGATGAATATTCGGGGGCAAAATAGAGATAAAACGTTGGCGATAATCGCGAGGAGGTGAAATGAAGGATAAAGGAGTGATGTAAAGGGCGAGAAGTAGTGTTGATGAGGGATCGTAGAAACGACGAGGTTAAACAACACACGCGGAGGAGCGAGATTTGAGAGACAGTGAGAGACGCGCGCGCCGGATAGATGCCGTCTCAACTTTTTCCACACGGGGCAAGTTTTAGTTGTTACGCGCGTTGCTTTCTGTTGGTATCTCCCATCGAGTGTCTCACTCGCTATGATCGTTGTCTCTCTCTCTCTCTCGGTAGTTGGTTCTTTGTCGGGCGCAATCTCTTGCTCACCTCGTCGCACTCTCGATCGCGAGCAATGCGCTGGGTTCGGGGTTGAGCGAAGGGGGATGCACGGAGCCTAACACACCCTTGGGCGCGCGTCCACACATCGAGCAATCTGTATGTACTGATGGATTTGTTGTTGCGTCTCTTTTTAGCGGAGGCCACCCCCTCCCGGAGCGTGGGGACGCCAGCGCGCGACGCCATCCGCCCCTGCACGCGAACCCCGGAGCGCGTAGAGGTCCGGAGCTTTTTGCGCGGGCGCGAGTCTCGCTCTCTCGGTCTGGGAGATGTCTCACCTTTGCCGAGAGGATTCCTGAGGCGCATAGAGACGTAACTGGGGTGGATATAGTTTCTGGGGCTGCATAAACGCTGCGTATGGGACTTTGTGACGTTTCGCTCTTTATTTGTTGCTTTTTTATGGGAAAATTCACAGTGGTTTTGCGAAACTTGGCGACTCGCTGTTTAAATCGTATAGCGAGTCGAAATCCTTGGAGTAGCTACGCGCCAGGACGAACGGCAGTCTCGCGTGGCTCTACGAGCACCAGCTGGAATATAAATGGCGAAATACACCATAAAATATATGTCTATAGATCGAAAACCATAAAAACTAATAAATACCCACACCCATATGTATTTATGGGTGTTTGTCCGTGTACGAATGTGTGCGTGTCAGGATATTTCGCGTTGGACAGCAGCAAGAGGCATTACACATCGCGCGCTTGGGGGGTCGCAGCAGGGAAGGGGCTGAGGCGTGAACCATGATGGTTACGGGCGTGGTTATCGCCTACGGAATTCCTCCATAGTGGGGGACCAATCCACGCGATGAAATACGAAGCTGGCACAGTGCGCAAGCGTTTTATTTATCTCCGCGTTCTCTGCTCTGCTCTCTCGCGTTCTATATATTCGCCGATAAATGTGTATGCGGCGAATGTGCCACACCACGCGGCATATTACGGTGTATGGGATGCTCTCAATACGGCCACTCCATGGGGTGGGAGAACTATTCATCATCCGCTGGTCTGCTGCTCGTAACGCGTGCCCAACGCGACCATCCGACGATTCCTACGTCACGAAAAATCGACGCGATCTTTTTTTTTCTTCACAATTCTATTTTTCATTTCCTGCTTTTTCAACTTTTTCTCTTTGACTTTTCGATAATTACGAGAGGAAATGCTCATCCGTTTTCGGAGAAATTTTTAGAATCTCCGGATCAATTGCATGCGCAAAAAAATTCATTACAACGACTGCGGAGGCAGGTAAAAAAATAAAAAGACAAAAAACGTCAAAATTTCGAAAATCCAACAAAACATCGACAAAAGATCCAAAGAGCGATGTTTACATGTAGCGGAGAGCTCGGATAATGAGGGAATGAAAAGAATATGCTCGACAAGTTTGGAACAATATGGTAAACAAATGGTGCAGCTCGCCCGCGCGGTTCAATGTCCACCTGGAAAATGGTAATTTCATGGGCCGAGCTACAAAGTTTGTACGTTATTGCAGAGTCCGCGATAAATTCGGTAAAAGGTTGCTCATGTGTGCGTGAGTGGATATTCATACGCAGGCAGCGACGTAAATGGCAAATGGATAATAAAAAGCAGGTGATTGCAGTTGGCGCGGATACACAGTCGCAGCGGAAAGACTTGGGCCATTGGGCGCGTCCACCTCGATCCTTGTTCCCCGCGTACAATTTAACATATACATATATATATGTGTGTGTATTGTGTAGATATAGATAGTTATATATACGCGGACAAATATTCGAGCAGCCACAACACAGCAATTTAACTTGCTCACGTGCGAGAGCGGTTAATGCTCTTACGGGATTTCGAAAAGATCAGCCCGCATTACTATACTATTAGAGTAGCTAAAACCGGCTTGCTTCCATTAACCTATAGCTATATAACGCCCCATACTATCCTCATGTATGACTATGCTAAACATATATCTCTATATATTTGTTTATGCATTTATATATTCATATATAAACACGAATTTGTAAGGGTGAAAATATGGCGTTCGTGTGTCTATGGAAAATGCTCGTCCACATTGATTCCGCGATCCAACACACGTGGGAATCATGTGTGTACCAATAACCACTTTAATTTTCATCTCGTTCGAGCGAAAGCCTGTGGATAAAAAAGTGAGAGTATCGTCGCCTCGATTTACGAACATTTTCACGCTGTTATTTCGCGCCCTGACTCTGCCTCATTATTCATTGAGGATCGTTACGCGTCGCAGGCATTTAAGGAACGAGTTTTATTGATTAAGGAAATCAGCCAGGTTGGTGGAGAGTTTAAAATGTAAAAAAGAAAAAATACGAATTATTATATTTCTGGGGCTTTCTCGTCGTGGGAGAAATGCTGAAAAGTTTGGGTGGAGAAAATATTTCACAAGGAGTCACGATGACTTTGCTCTGCGCGGCGCTCGCGAATGCGAGTCCAGAAATGAGCTTTCGATTGAGTCTGTGCACTTGATAATGCAGCTTTGTGCGTACGCGAGCGTTTTCAATGGAATTCATAATTCTTGTTGTCACACCCCCGCGCCTTTCGTTCCATTCAAGTTTTATGATCGATAATCCGTGTCAGAACATCGAGATCGATCGCGAGATGATACTTTTGAGGAGAATAGAAAAAGTTTTAGTTTTTCTTGGCGACCAACCAGCCGAGTAAATTCGTCGGTCATCGTGATGCGTATGAATGTGTATTCCTGAGGGACATCGTCAGGGACAGAGTCACAACATTTTGCTCTACAGGTGCTCGCGTCCATATTATTTTTTTTTTTTTTTCATATCGAGACCATTTTCCCATGCTTCTTCGTCATTGGCGAGCAGCAAAATAACTCGATTTTCAATTTGGTCAGAAATTATTAATTCCACAAGAATTTCTTGTATTTTTTTTTTATTTTTTTTGACTAATTATCGTTTTTTCAAAATTTTCATCATGAAATATTGCCAATGGCGACTTTTCCGGGTATCGTTCTCTTCGTCATCGAAAAACGAAGAGAATCGTGTAAATTAAACTTCATTATGACGGACGATGAAAATTTTACAACGAAAAGAAAAAATAACCTCATTGTCGAGGTTTCCACGTTGCAGGAAATTTTTTTATGGGGTTCGCGAGTCGCCGTATAGCTCCGGAATCATCGGAGCTCGATCAACACAAATTCGTATGCAACCGAATTTTTTTTTCTGAATTATTGGGCGCCGAAGAATTATTTATTAAGAATTTGTTTAAATAAACTTTGCGTCGACCGTCCACAGCTGGAGATCGCGGATCTGAAAATTTTTCTGAGGCTTCTGTTTTTAAATTTATTCACTTTTTTGTTTATGGCGAATCTTTACCAACGATTTCATTCGTCCCAGACAATGCGATCGATCTCGATTTCTCTCTGCGGCTTTTGGGCTCCCGTAGGAACTCTCTGACGTTCACGTATATACAAAGAAACGTTTATTGAGTCGCTCGCCAGGGAGCCCATGCTTTTGCTTCGCTCTACAACAAACTTGACTTTCATTGACGAATTTCTGCAGCGTAATACTCGCGGGAGTGCTCGAGCGTGTTATATCGATCTTAACGATCGATCCCTCGAAATTGATTATCACCAATGGATTCGGCATTCTCCGAGTATGGGATGCTGCACCTATGTCCCATATCGTCGTCATTCCGCTACCACGAATCTCCATTATCCATCATTCTTCCACGATCTCACACTGTCCCGCCACAAGAATACTCAATTTTATTTATTTTATTTTTTTTATTCTCCATTCTCAAACAACATCGAGAGCTTCCTTCCAATTATCAGGACGACAACGAAACTTGACATTTCTTTTGAACGTGATATTTGGAGATGCTGAGAAGAATCCTCGTTTTTATTGAACGTGAAACATTTTTATTTTCCAGTTTTCAATGTCAATGTGCTTGGAATGTCCCAAAGGATCGAAAAATCATTTCTAGAAAAAATCTCCGGATGTGTGTATGTTCTGGGACTGTAAAATTCAAACGTTTATAACTCGAGAACGGTTTGAGCTACAGGGCTCCCGTTTTGCACAGATGTTAATCTATACGAGCTCGTGATTCTCTGAAAATTTTGTTGGAATTGTTAGAAAAATGCGAATTTTACGGAATTTTGAAATTTTCAAAAAAAGTGTGTCGATGTTCTAACTTCTTCAAANATTCCGCTACCACGAATCTCCATTATCCATCATTCTTCCACGATCTCACACTGTCCCGCCACAAGAATACTCAATTTTATTTATTTTATTTTTTTTATTCTCCATTCTCAAACAACATCGAGAGCTTCCTTCCAATTATCAGGACGACAACGAAACTTGACATTTCTTTTGAACGTGATATTTGGAGATGCTGAGAAGAATCCTCGTTTTTATTGAACGTGAAACATTTTTATTTTCCAGTTTTCAATGTCAATGTGCTTGGAATGTCCCAAAGGATCGAAAAATCATTTCTAGAAAAAATCTCCGGATGTGTGTATGTTCTGGGACTGTAAAATTCAAACGTTTATAACTCGAGAACGGTTTGAGCTACAGGGCTCCCGTTTTGCACAGATGTTAATCTATACGAGCTCGTGATTCTCTGAAAATTTTGTTGGAATTGTTAGAAAAATGCGAATTTTACGGAATTTTGAAATTTTCAAAAAAAGTGTGTCGATGTTCTAACTTCTTCAAATTTGAATATTTATTACTAATTATTTTTTTAACAAATAGAATATCATAATGGAAAGGTTGGTGTTGAATCTGGGAATTATCGGTTGAATGGTTTAAATTTTATGATTTTTCAAATTTTCCGAAAATCTGAGATTTTTTGAAAAATCGTCCAACCGCTCTAATTTTTGATAATTTTGTAAAATATTGTGTGTAAGTCCGTAGCTGCTCTTCACTTTCTGGAAAAGTTGTCGAAATTATATAATTTGAATGGAAATTTAAAAATTAAAAAAAACAAAATTTAAAAATGCTCGAAGCATCTTCTATGAGAAGCCAAAATCTCTGGAGGAAGATTCAAGCATCTCTCTTCTCGAGCTAGCATAATTTGCAGCGTTTTTGAAAATGTGTGTTCGAATAAATAAATTTCGTTTCGTAATAAAAAACGAAAGAGACATTTCCTTAAGAAAAACAAAAATCCATATTTATGGGAGTAAAAATATGTTTGTAGGATAAAAAGATTTATTGGTTGCACGGAGAGGTGTGAGAAAAGGGAAA
This sequence comes from Hyposoter didymator, assembly GCA_037952995.1. Classification (NCBI taxonomy): domain Eukaryota; kingdom Metazoa; phylum Arthropoda; class Insecta; order Hymenoptera; family Ichneumonidae; genus Hyposoter; species Hyposoter didymator. The sequence goes on along the minus strand of JBAJMU010000004.1, from coordinate 14,719,669 downwards.
AGAATTAATCGGTATAGCGAAGAAATGCGAACGTCTCGAATCGTGAGTTAAAAAGAAAAGGGCGAGAGCGAGAGTCGGAAATGTCTCACGTCCGGCGGAACATATCCTGATTTTTCATCCCAACATTTTTCTGGACAATGGGTGATGTGAGAGGCTGCGATAGTGTGTGCGTGGTGACGTTTTTGTGGGTGTGTTCGGGGGAGCGGGAAAGAATCGAGAAGCGGAAAAATGCATGTGCATCGTCGAGCAGGTAGGGGAGACGAATTCACCGGCTACTGAAAGTTTTTCAACCTTTACATGGTCCAGAGCGAATATGTAAGCTATTTATTCGAGTACAATAGTGAAGTATGGTCGTGTGACCGAGGAACGTGGCGGGAAGGAGAAGGAGTGGAGAAAAAATACCTTCGAATAAGGACACGGAGGATGAAAAGCTCGTTAGTGTCGAAATAAGGTCGTACCGACCTGGGAATGAGGGATAATAAATGTGGGAACACGAAAGCAGATCGAGGGAAGAATAAAAACGCGTAAGGAAGATGGAAATTGAAGCTTCAACTTCCGGTTCGTAATTTTTATAATTTTTTACAAATAAATCCAACATTTTATTAATTTTCATTAATAGAAATTATTTCTCCCAACGAAATCGATCGAAAAAATTCTTTATTATCTACGATTCGAAAGATTTCGTATTGCTGATTATTAGATAAATGAATCGATTCGTTTGTACGCCAACTGTGGTTCAGGATCGCCCACGAAGCTCCATTATTTATTGCAATTTCCATCCATTAAATTTTCATGAAAAAAAAATCCTTCTATAGTTTTTTTACAAATAAATCCAACATTTTATTAATTTTCATTAATAGAAATTATTTCTCCCAACGAAATCGATCGCAAAAAATTCTTTATTATCTACGATTCGAAAGATTTCGTATTGCTTATTATTAGATAAATGCATCGATTCGTTTTGTACGCCAACTGTCGTTCAGGATCGCCCACGAAGCTCCATTATTTATTGCAATTTCCATCCATTAAATTTTCATGAGAAAAAAATTCTTCTGTTACCGCGTGCAGAGAAAGGCAAGAGAGGAATAGTCAGGATAGTGAAAAAATCGTTTCTTTTCTCGTAGAGTTCCGTTAGGGGTTGAACGGAGCGTGCAGACCCGAGATTTCCCATGGGAGTTTCGTCTCCACGAGGTCGCTGGATAACTGACAAGAGCACGAGAGAGAAAAGCAGATAGTAACGGAGAAGAGCTTTCCGGGGAGAGCGTTGCCGCACCGTTGTGGCTATTAGCGATCACAAATAGCCTATTACGTGCCCATTAATACAACGTCCCTCGTATTGCTTTTTTCCACACTGATAACTCTCCGTATACATTCGTACGAACCGGTGCCTCGAAATATGGATCGTTCCAGGGCCCATGGACCTTTTTCTACAAATTTTGGGTTCCACGATTAATTCTCCAGACTGAATATAAAAAAAAAGTGTGTCGAGAAGGAAATTGACAGGAAAAAATAAAAATTTCTACAATTTTTTATGAAGCGACTTTGTAAAAAATTGGAAAAATAAATAAATTTTTTTTTTTCCTCTCCAGAGCTTTTCTTTTTGTTTCCTGACGTTTTTTTCCTCCATCACGACGTTGGGTTCGCGTAATAATTGGACCGAGGATCCCTCAAAATCGTGACATTGCCCTGAAACGCCTCGTAGCTTTTCGTCCACGAGTACATTTTGTTCTCCGGGGATAATTCCCTCGCTGCATTCTGCAAGCCACCCGTACAAACGAAATACGATTCCTGGCCAGCAGGTCGCTCGCGTGCACGTACGGAACGGAGCGATGAGAAAATCGTCGCGCATCAAAGCCAAAAGTGCTGGTCGCTTTCTGAGATGGAATTGGAGTAAAAATCGTACGCACGTGGCTCGGTAATCCACACGGACCGATTTTTCTTGACTTGGAAAAATATTTCGTGTTAAAATTGAGAAAAAATAAAAATTCACGATTTTGCGAACGTCCGGAAATTGTCTATTCGGCTTAATGATTTAGCGGTGAAGAATGGTCCACATTGTCACTAATTTGTGCATGTAAGTGCATAGCTCTGTCCCTTTGGCACCCGCGAGCATGGTGTAAGGTTTCGGCTGTGTCCATCGAGCGCGCGAGCGTTCTCTCAAGAGACCCCGAAAGAGAGAGAAAAGGCTGCGCCACACGCGGTAATCCGAGATTCACTTTGTAACCCCCTGACGCGCGTATCTCTCTCTCTCGCTTTGCTCCTTTTTTCTTTCTATTTTCTTTCACCATTCAACTCCCTCGACTATATAGTCGACTGTGTACTGATGCATGTCAAAAAATTGGACGAGGGGACACGCACTTGTCTAAAATCTACACGCGCACACACGCACACGCGGGAATAAATACAAATATATATAAATATATAAAGATTGAATGAGTTTCGGCGCGTGCCATAAGAAGCAAATTAAATGGCACGCTCATTACTTGTTTATGCGATGCCTGCTCGAATTTAATTTAGCGAGAAACCGAGCAAACATTTCATCGTCTAAAAATCAATTTCCAGTCGACGAGCTCGTTCACGTGAAACTCTGATCGTTTTTCTCGGTTCGATAAAAATATCGGGAAAAATCAATACCGAGAATTTTATCTCACACACTGAGAATGAAATTTTGTTAAAAATCGTCGATATTTTTTTTATAATTTCGAAATTTTTGTTACTTTGGCAGTACATTTGGTTTCTAATGAAATTGTCAGCGAAATTTACGAGTGGAATGACAAAAATTTGCTTCCGAAGAGACTTTATGGAATATTTCTTGCTGCGATTACACAATTTTTGAGATTATTCAAAAAAAAAAAACGTTTGGTCGAACGTATCGAACAAAATATCGATCTTTTCCAACAAAATTTTCTTTTCAGTGTAATTAACTGATATGGACTGAACAGAATTATTTCTCGCGATTAATAAAAATCTGCTTCGTATTCTTTCCAGACATTTTGACAGATTTTCCTCCACCATAAACCGCTTGCTACTTTTTTCTGTACACTGGAAATAAAATTTTGTTAAAAATGGTCGATATTTTGTTGAACACGGCCAACTAAATATTTTTCGATAATTTCAAAATTTTCGTTATTTTCGCAGAATATTTGCTTTCTAATGGAATTGTCAGCGAAATTTACGAGTGGAATGACAAAAATTAGCTTCCGAAGAGACTTTATAAAATATTTCTTGCTGGACTGACGCTATTTTTGGGATTATTCAAACAAAACGTTTAGTCGAACGTATCGAACAAAATATCCACCTTTTTCAACAAAATTTTCTTTTCAGTGCATAATTACGTGAATTTGTCGTTTTTTTTTGCATTTTGAGAATAATTAAAAAAATACGAAAAAAGATTCGAATTTTTAATCTAATTATTCGTCGAGTATTTCAGGATAATTAGAATAATAACATTATCGCATATTTGAAACTCTCCACCGTCGATTAAGCCATCGCGACAGTAATTTTTTTTTTTTCATTATTTTTAAAAGTCTCGTTTTTCGATATCCATTTTTTTTTTTCCGATGATGCAGTCGCCCTGAGAAATGAGGAATATCGCGGTAAAATAAGGGAGAAAAGGGGGTGGGGGTGGAGTGAGAGAGAGCTNGCCCGACGACCGGAGAGCGACTCCTCGCTAATTATTTATAGGACCCTGCTTCCTCCGTCTCTCTCGCTCTTCGTCTCTTTATCCCTTCGTCTCTTTCCCTCTCTTTCTTCTTCTTTCTCAGAGCTCTCTAGTCGAACCCGAGCGGAATATATAGCAACGTCCCTCCCGGGTATGAAGAGCGCGCTTTACCTTCGTCCCTCTCAGCAACCTCCCCACACATCCAGGACTCCCTTTTCGAACCCCTCCGCACTCGGCTTGGGGTGGTCCTCTTATTCCGAAAACGAGGCAGCCCACGAGGAGCGAGTTTTCATGAAAAACGAAAGCCCTGCATCAATTTTTCTCTTCTCATCAATCTTTTTCCCCATTTCTTTTCGCAGTCGATCCAAAAACTCGAAAAACAAAAGTTGAATAAAAAAATTGTAATAGCGTCTCGATGGTCGTGAAACTTGTACACGACCTCCTGAATGCTTCGCGTAAAAACGTACAAAATTAAAAGAATTCCCTAATCATTCCTAACGTCGTTGAGAGTTGAGATAAAAAATGACGAGAAAATTCGAAAAATCTACAACGTTTTTGTCTGAAGTATTAAAAAGATCGTGCGTCAAAATTTTACGACGATGAGGAAACTCAGAAAATTCATATTTTGTTTACAACAATTTTTTAAACAAATACAAAAAATTTTTACCATTAAATTTCGTTTTGTTTCCGTTGCTTTCAGTGTATCGTAGATACTAAAAAATTGAGAGGTCAAAAAACAAACAAGCTTATCGCAAAGTTTCGCCAGTTTCCATAAAAAACCACATTTGACGAAATTTAATTTATTAATGTCAACCGTTCATCAAGGAGTTTCCCGATGCTCGTGAAATTTTTCCACGGTCTCTAAAAAAACTCGATACAAAAACATGCAGAATTTTCTCATCATTTGTCAACGCACCCAGGCCAGTAATTGTTCTAAAAAAAAA
>JBAJMU010000004.1:14662682-14714407 GCA_037952995.1 Hyposoter didymator | reverse complement strand
AAAAAAAAAAAAATACAAATAGGAACATCTCCGATGACGCTTGACTGCAGCTTCGTCGATCGCCTCAAACTTTTCGCGATCGAGAGAACGATCCTCTTGAAGAAATTCTTCCTCGATACAAGATCAAAAGGAGCGCTGCATTTTGTTTTTTTTTTTTTCTGTTAGTTATGTCAGGTCGATTGAACCCTCGAGGAGGATGCTGGCCAGTTATTTTTCATCCCTGTACGAGGGAGAGAGCGGGAGGGGAGGGCTTGTTGACTTACCTGTACCTGCATGAAATTTTCTTCCTCTCTGCTGATTTTTTGCTTCAAGAATAACGCTGAAATGATTTCCTCAAACAAATTCGTTGGCAATGGATTGAATTTTTTGTCGATTTTCTTAAATGACGAAGGAAATTTGGTTACGATATTTAGTTCGTTGTAAAATTTCGTCTCGTATGATCAAAGGGATCGAAAATGGGAAAAGTGAAATATCGGGTTTGTCTCGGTTCGGTCGAGCTTCTCTGCGAATACTTTTTTCTTTTTTTTTCAATTCAATTGTTTTCGTCCTTTTTTTGCTCGGCATATATCACACGCAATCGCTGATTCAATTTTCCGTCGACCTGCCTCTTCCAAGTCCCTCTCTTCCACAGGCACGAGGATCTCTCTACGTTTCTCTGAGAGCACGCGGCTGTAAAGTCGAGCCAGGCATTTAAGCTATCCGTTAAATTTGACGATTGCAATCTGATTAAGCCTCTCGTGTGGTCGTTCTTTGATCCTAACTGCTGCATCAAATCATAGCCCCCCTTTTTTTTAAGCTTCCCTTTTATGCCTTTTTCTCGTTACTGCGACGCTTACCTCGCAATATTGCCAATCACTAAATATCCATTATAAACTGATGCGAATTTTTGTCTGCTCGCGATTCGCATGTGGCTGCGAGGAAATTTAGTGCTGGATATTAAAAACAAGATGCACGCTGCTCATTTTTTAATTTGGCTTCCATCTGGAGGAAACAATTTGCAATTTTCAATTTGCAGCGTTTTTTTTTAAATTTGCATTCAAATTATATAATTTCGACAACTTTTCCAGAAAGTGAAGAGCAGCTACGGACTTACACACAATATCTTACAAAATTATCAAAAATTAGAACGGTTGGACGATTTTTCAAAAAAATCTCAGATTTTCGGAAAATTCGAAAAATCATAAAATTTTAACCGCTCAACCGATAATTCCCAAACCTTTCCATTATGATATTCTATTTGTAAAAAAAAATTAGTAATAAATATTCAATTTTGAAGAAGTTAGAACATCGACACACTTTTTTTGAAAATTTCAAAATGCCGTAAAATTCGCATTTTTCTAACAATTCCAAAAAAATTCTCAGAGAATGACGAGCTCGTATAGATTAACATCTGTGCAAAACGGGAGCCCTGTAGCTCAAACCGTTCTCGAGTTACGAACGTTTGAATTTTGCAGTCCCAGAACACACACATCCGGAGATTTTTTCTAGAAATGATTTTTCGATGTTTAAGGAAATTTTCAGAACATTGACATTGAAAACTGAAAAAAAAAAGAAATTCACCATCACATAGCTTCCTTTTTGGGGGAAGGAAAACAGTGAAATTTGCAGTCTCTTTCGTCAGCAACACGCTCCAGACTCGTAACCACAAACAATCAACAAAATTAACAATCTTGATATAAAATTTTCTTCCTGAGAAGAAACCAAGAAGACAAGTGACAGAATTTCTAGCCATGGAACGATTTTTCACGGTGCGAAAGGATTCGAAGTGGAATGAGCGGCGATTAGACGTTGTTTTGCTCTGCAGAATACTCCGGGGAGTTGGAGGCAGCTCGAGAGCCGGAAACACAGGAATCGGGAGAGTTTGTTGGCCGCGTTTATGGATTCTGAATGTTCGTTGTGAAAAGATCGAAGGGAAAAAGAGTGCGAGAAGAATGTTCTTGTGCAAGGATAGGTCTAGGTAAGTCCGGGCTTAGCCCGGTGACACAGTGAGAGAACGTTAACGTTTCGTTGGCTGGGCAGAAAGAGAGAAAGCGTGAGGAAGGAAAGAGAAACCGAGAGAGCGAGAGAGAGAAGACCAACGAGAGCTTACCGCGGCTCCCGAGTTGTTATAATGGGATCCGGCTAAACGCAAGCCGATTTTAACTCTTCTCTGGTGTGTGCCTCTCTTCTCATCTATTCAATATACATATATATATGAATTTCAATATATATAGATATAGAAATCGTTCTCCACCCGCTACTAGGTTGTTCCAGGTTGTGAAGCTACTTCTCCACTCGGCCAAGTTCAAGGCCATTGTCATCTGCGAATGTTAACGTTCGTTCCATACAGACTCGCACTTTGTAGCCAACTTTTATGTTGCCAACATTTGTCCTGGGCATAAAAAGCTCGCAAACATTTTTTCGAAAGATTTTTAGATCGGAGAACTTGGAAAACCAAAAAAAAAGTGGTTTTTCGACGTGTCCATTAGACTCGAACGATCGTATAAATGGGTGGAGGAAATCCTGTTGCAAAAGTGGAAAAAAACGGTTGGGAAGAACGTGGACATTTGTCCTGGGCATAAAAAGCTCACAAACATTTTTTCGAATGATTTTTAGATCGGAGAAGTTGGAAAAACAAAAAAAAGTGGTTTTTCGACGTGTCCATTAGACTCGAACGATCGTATAAGTGGGTGGAGGAAATCCTGTTGCAAAAGTGGAAAAAAACGGTTGGGAAGAAGGTGGACCCTTAATCCGACAAAACAAAACAATATGGAACTCGAACGGAGTGATTCGAAAGTTTACAATTATTTTCTTCCAATTAAAAAGAGCCCTTAACTTGTTAGAGTTGACAGAAGACTTTGTGAGTAGTAACCTGGATTTAAATAGCTCCCTTAAATGGGGGATGATGTGAAAAGCTTTGGCGTTATCTCGTATCTTTGAATCTCAATCTTTAAGCCTCTGATCCCCAGTTTCGTATTTTTCGCATTATTTCAAGTCAGTCGATAGGAAAATAATGAATTCAGATTGCAGGCTTTCGGGAGTCCTCGTTATTTTAGCACGAAGCTTGAAAAAGGGTGGAGGGTCCATCCAGGATGCCAAACGATCCGGCATATACGTAAATGGACGTCCAATTAGAGTCTCTGGTGGACGTGGAACGTTGCTACACACGCTCATCATCAAAATTCAGTTTGAATAGATAAGCTACGAGCTAAAGAGCGTAACTCGCATGAATTTTCATGCGAAAACAAGTCGCGACATCGTTTCATGCCAGTCGAGGTCGTAAGCAGCGTTTTCTTCACTGAATCATTATTCTTCTTTGTCAAATCGATTTCGATGCTGTGACGAGAGCGAACCAACAGCTCAGCCCTCTAGCGAAGATGTAATCGTTGATTGTACTGATGGGATGGACCGTCCTAAGGGAAGAGAGCACGAACACACAGCTTCCTGGTGGTACAACGCCCAAGAGCATCGAACCAGGACACTGCACAATCATTGGCAATCCCTAAAAGCCAACCCTCCTCTTCGATTATAATTCCATCTCTATACCTGTATACCTATCATTATGGTTGCTATATTCTAAGGTACGAGAGCACAGCATCCTTGCCATCGCAGCCCTTTGATATGCATGGCTGGTACACCTGCAAGGGTTTAATGGACCATCCTCAACTTTGTAGATAAACTTATTCTACCCCCTGGAGATGAAAGCCAATGAGCTCTCACCCTTTTCCTATATGGTCACCCTCCAACAGATTTGCAGCAAAAATCCTCAGCCTCTTATCTCAGTCACTGAATCATTAACGAGGATTCTGCTAATTAGCCCACCCATGGGTACTTGTTAAACGTTTTGCTTCCTCATAGAGGGAGCTATGTGAGGGTGAACGTTTTTTTTTTACCACTTTTCAATGTCAATGTGTTTGGAATGTCCCAAAACATCGAAAAATCGTGTCAAAAAAAAAGAAGAAATCACAAAAATGGGTTTCGACTCTGTAACTTCTGCAAATTTCAAGATTTATTCGTAATTTTTTGTTTTTATGAATAGAGTATCGTAATAAGAAGTTTGGTATTGAATTTGGAAAATATCTGTTGAACGGTTTAGATTTTGTGATTTTTTCGAATTTTACGAAAATTTGAGTTTTTTGAAAAATCGTTCAACCGCTCTAATTTCTACAAATTTTGTAAGATATTGTGTACAAGTCTGTACTTTCTCTTTGTTTTCTAGAAAACGTTGTCCAAATTATTTAATTTAAATGGAAATACAAAAAACGCTGCAAATTGCTTCCTCAAGATGCTCAAAGCTTTTTTTTTTTAATTATCTCACAAATTTCATGTTCTTTTGAGCATTTTTGTCAGGGATTCTATGCGAATTGACTTGGAACTCCAGGCTTTCGATTCTCTCCACTTTTAACAGGTCCAAGTAGATTTGCTCATCGAGAGAATCGTGGGGTTTTGATCCCAAGTGCAGCTTTTGTGGGAACTCTTCCGTTTGCACTTTTTTAATCAATTTATTTCTACTCGATTTTTTTTTGTTTTATAATTTTATCTGGATCGATTTATTGATGAAAAGAAAAAGCTCGACTCATGTTTGTGCTTTGTGTCGAATTTCCATTGATTGTTTTAATTATAAATTTGAATCGGTAGAGAAACTCCATCATGCAAAATTTCCCTTTGATTTGTCGTCGTTAATTGATGAAACAAGAGACACGGAGCTTACTGGGACGTACTCACTGCTGTCAAAGTGGCAAAGGACGATCGCTGTGTAGCCATTGGATGTTGCAACTCCTGGGGATACCTTTCCTGTGGGTTCCATTAACGGAATTGACGCCTCGAGCAATGTGAGTTGTTTCCATCAGTTTAATTAACGTCGAGGATCAACCAAACGTCGAGCTACACGCGTTTTCCTTGTTTCTCTCACACACACCCACACACACTGACCTTCTCCTTTTTTTCGGGTTATTCTCTCGAAGCTATCGAAGTCCAAATCCCATTGTGAATTTCTGGATCGATAAAAATACGTTATTCCCATTAATTACCAAAAAGGGCAAACTGGCCGCGGTGGATGAACGAATAACGAAAATTTTGTTGGAAAAGATTGATATTTTGTTCGATACGTTCGACTAAACGTTTTTTTTTTTTTAATAATTCCAAAAAATGCGTCATCGCAGCAAGAAATATTGTAGAAAGTCTCTTCGGAAGCAAATTTTAGTCGTTCCAATCGCAAATTTTCTGACAATTCCGTTAGAAACCAAATTTCCTGCCAAAATAACGAAAATTTTGAAATTATCAAAAAATATTTAGTTTATCGTGTTCAACGAAATATCGACGATTTTTAACAAAATTTCATTTCCAGTGTAAAAATCGAGATTTAAAAAAATGTTTAATTTTTTTTAAAACCGTACGAATTCCTTTGAAACTTGACGAATCGGACGAAGAAAACAAAAAGTGCAAACATTTTACTGACAATTTCGTTAGAAACCAAATTTCCTGTCAAAATAACGAAAACTTTGAAAATATCGAAAAATATTTAGTTTATCGTGTTCAACGAAATATCGACGATTTTTAACAAAATTTCATTTCCAGTGTAAAAATCGAGATTTAAAAAAATGTTTAATTTTTTTTAAAACCGTACGAATTCCTTTGAAACTTGACGAATCGGACGAAGAAAACAAAAAGTGCAAACATTTTACTGACAATTTCGTTAGAAACCAAATTTCCTGTCAAAATAACGAAAACTTTGAAAATATCGAAAAATATTTAGTTTATCGTGTTCAACGAAATATCGACGATTTTTAACAAAATTTCATTTCCAGTGTAAAAATCGAGATTTAAAAAAATGTTTAATTTTTTTTAAAACCGTACGAATTCCTTTGAAACTTGACGAATCGGACGAAGAAAACAAAAAGTGCAAACATTTTACTGACAATTTCGTTAGAAACCAAATTTCCTGTCAAAATAACGAAAACTTTGAAAATATCGAAAAATATTTAGTTTATCGTGTTCAACGAAATATCGACGATTTTTAACAAAATTTCATTTCCAGTGTAAAAATCGAGATTTAAAAAAATGTTTAATTTTTTTTAAAACCGTACGAATTCCTTTGAAACTTGACGAATCGGACGAAGAAAACAAAAAGTGCAAACATTTTACTGACAATTTCGTTAGAAACCAAATTTCCTGTCAAAATAACGAAAACTTTGAAAATATCGAAAAATATTTAGTTTATCGTGTTCAACGAAATATCGACGATTTTTAACAAAATTTCATTTCCAGTGTAAAAATCGAGATTTAAAAAAATGTTTAATTTTGTTTAAAAACCGTACGAATTCCTTTGGAACTTGACGAATCGGACGAAGAAAAAAAAAGTGCAAACATTTTACTGACAATTTCGTTAGAAACCAAATTTCCTGCCAAAATAACGAAAATTTTGAAAATATCGAAAAATATTTAGTTTATCGTGTTCAACAAAATATCGACGATTTTTAACAAAATTTTATTTTCAGTGAATCATTTAATTTCGCGAAGTCTATTAAGGTAATGGCGAGCGCTGGGAGGTAAAAGCTTCTCAGGCAAAATGGAACTACGCAGCGTTTTATTTTGTCGAGAGAGATTCGGAGCTCGTTTTTTCGCAGTTACGAAAACAGAGGTTCTAATGGATTCAGATAAATCCATTGTTGCACCTGTTGACCAACGGGCTCGGATTTTTATGCTGCAGAAAAATGAAAAGCAAAGTTTTTAAGTAGAAATAAAAAAGCGACTGGAGGAAAAAGATTAAAATATATATTTCTAGAGCCAAAGTTGTGTTCGGAAATGTATCGCTTGGCAGCAGCAGCAGCAGCAGCAGGTTGTGTGGCGAGCCGAACAGCGAGTGTGAAATTACAGCTGAATGTTTGTAACCGAATCGTCTGCCCTGGGACGTAGAATGGTAACTTGCTTGTCCTCGTTGCCTCGTTTCGAATCTCCGTACAAACTCGAGTACCCACGAGTCCGTTCGATAGACGAGAATAAAAATAACTAAAGCAAAAAAAACCAAAAAAAAAAAACAAAAAATACTTACGAAAGATTTTCATCGGGATTCACGGACGAGAAAGAATAAACAAGACGAAAAGATTTTCATAATATGCGACGTTTTATTTTTACGACTTGAAATATTTATTTCTCTCGCCCTTTTCCATTTCCCTTCGATTCGTAATTGCAGCAGAGACAGAGAAATAGAGAGAAAGTGAGAAAAAAAAAGGCAAAAAGTTCGTCACACATTTAGAATCGTATTTTGTATTTGTTTGTTTTGTTGTCCATTCGTTTTATAACTTACACACGTAACATTATTTTTCGCTTGTTTAAATATTTACAATGGCGTCGAATCGTTATGATATTACAAAGTAGCAGCCTTAATTATAATTTACGACGACGAGGGGGAGGGGTGCGACGTGCACGATATCTCCTTTTCGAACTTGGCTCATATATATTTCTTTTCCACATTTAAAAACCATTTTTCCATGTTTTTTCATTTTTTTGATACAGTGAGTATGATATTCATTAAAGTTTATAATTAATCCACTGTAAACAAAATTTTGTTGGAAAAAATGGATATTTTGTTCGATACGTTCGACCAAACGTTTTTTTTTTAATAATTCCAAAAATTGTGTCATCGCAGCAAGAAATATTCTAGAAAATCTCTTCGAAAGCAAATTTTTGTCGTTCCAATCGTTAATTTTCCTGACAATTCCATTAGAAAATTATTCAGCCAAAATAACGAAAATTTTGAAATTATAAAAAAAAAAATTTAGTTCGACGTGTTCAACAAAATATCAACGATTTTAAACAAAATTTTATTTTCAGTGTGTAATGCTCACGAGTCTCCAGTTCGTCCGGATGTATTTTCACCTGCGACAAAGTTCTAAAAAATCATGTCATCCTTTTTCTCCTTTTTCACTGACTCGTTGCACGATCACAATTATTAATTATCATACATTAAGGATTGTATACATGAAATATACACTCAAACAGTATCCTCAGAATCCTCACATCGTATATGTTTCACCTTTTGTCTCGTTTCGACAAATATTCACATACGATTTTTATTTCAATATATATATATAAATATATGTCTATATATTGTTATTTCTACATATATTTATATATAATGAATGATAATTGTGTACACAATCGACTATTTTTCTGATGGTCAAATTTTTTCCTTTTTTTTTTAACCCTTCGTTGAGAGACTGAAATTTGGCGAGTGTCTTGGGACACTGGGTCAATTTGACCCGGGGATAACAAGACCAAAAAAAAAACACGAGAAACGTTTGAAAAATTTCGAAAGATTGAATTTTCTTTTTAAAAAAATGAATTTTATTTGAATTTTTCGAAAAAAAAAAAAACTGAAAAATTTCGCGAAGGGTTAAANTCGATGCAGTTTCGAGAGCTCGCAGGGATGTTACGATCGACGAAGCTTCATCGAGCATCGCGGAACGACAAAAGCCTCGGACACTTTTGTTTTTTGCTGCTAAATTCTTATCTCTGTTTTGCATTTTTCATCGTTGATAAGACGTTAATTATAACGGTAATGATGCAGTTTAATATTATTCGTTATTCGAAGGAAAAAAGCTCGTGGGCACACGCAGTCGCTCAACATTTGTCATTCGTTCCAGACAATCGTTCAAATCCTTTCGAATTCTCGTGCACTTTATTCCTCGTGTTTATATATATATATATATATTTTACACATATATATGTACTATTTTAATTGATTTATTAGAATGTATATTTACAGATTTTCGTTTTTGTCTATCCGGCCAAGCACGGTCTTTTTTTGATATGGATGATTATCAATTATTTTAAAAAATTCTTTCTTTTATTTCGACGACAATAATCATAATAATATATTTAATAATAATAATAATAATAATAATATCAATACGATGTTCGTTGCTGATACGATAGATCCGATGACTAACGGTACTTTTTACTTTTTTTTATATAATTAAACGTAATATTAATGATAATGATAATAGAGCGAAATTTATTATCTATAAAAATTCGATCGATTATTGGCGAATTCAATGAACGAACGAGGCGGATCCAAGTCATTTGAATTCTTTATTTTTTAAGGAGAACAATTTTTTTACGAGATCTTGACTCGTCCGACTGTTGCCATGATATTGGTCACGTTTTCTTCGGCTCTTTCACATTCTCTTACGAGCATCCAATTTGACGGAAATTTTTTTCGGTATTTTGCAGAAAAAAAGTTTTGTGTTTTTTTTTTTTTTTAAATCGTTAATTAATTTTCATCAATTATTTTGCGACATTTTTTTCTTCACTTTTCGAGGAACGAATTTTCGGGAAGTTGATCGAGAAATTCGTTTCGGGGGAAGGTGAAAAAAAAATGTTGCTACGTTTGCATTAAACTCTTGGAATTTTGATGCTGTAGCGAAATAATTGACGATGAGAAATTAAAGAGAAAAAATGCTCTCGTTGGAACATTTTTATTTTTTCAAACAAATTTTTTGAATAAATTTGATGCTCGCGATTTTGACGTCCCCTCTCGAAAGCCTTTCTGCAATGAAAAAATGTGGAAAGTTTTGCGAACGCGTACGAGATAATCGCTGGGAGGATTTTGTTTTATTTTTAGCCTTCTCGCTGGACGCAACTCCTCGAATTTTTCGTTTCCATCGTCCGTGGGATATTTAACATGGGCGAGCGGTTGGCAGGGAGGATTTTTGTGCCCGAGTGCGGCGAAAAATCATTCGCGATGGAATGTTGGTAGTTTTAATGCAGAAAAAACGATGTACCGATAGATTTGATCCTTTTTTTGTTGTTGTACGTTAATGCAGGCGGGTACGAGGAGCGAGGGGGATGCGAGAATGAAAAAGCCGAAGTGAATTTCGGCGTCGACTGCCACAGAATATCCGATTTGTCAAAACGAGCTGTTTTTTTCTTCTTTCGTTTTATTTCAAACACAGATTTTCCCGAAACTGTGATCCGAGTGATAAAAAAAAGGAAATGGAAATAAATGGAGACGAGAAAATCCGAGAACGAAAAATCTTGGCCGATTCCTCAAGGTCAAAGTATCATTTTCCCGAAAAACAAAAAATCAACGAGCTGCTTCGGTTTGTGTAAAAAAAAAAGTAGCAGAAAAGAAAAACGACAAAGATTTTTTGTTTTTCATGAAAAAAACACCTGGACGAACGAACCAGAGCCGATGAGACAAACCTTCAGGTTGTTTTTCGAACGTCACCAGTTTTCGCCCCCGAAGCCGATCCTCGCGATCCTAACGATCGAGCCCGATCGCGGAAAAAAAGGGACTGCAAAACGTGGACGATTTTATACGATCGCCTGGTTAGCTTTTTCTTTGTGTTCCTGGATGAATTGGCGATCGGAGAATATGGAACAGCCGCGGACTTGTCCGTTTCTTTGATCGATCGGCGGATGGCTAGTTTGAGGGATTCGACGAAGTTGAGAAAAGGGAAGTCTCTGATGATGATTGTGCCAGGGTTGTTCGTTCTCAAAGTCCTGGAGGTTGTTGTTGTCGAATAAACGAGCTGATTTAGGGCGGTCGTGGCGCTAGACCATCGCTTGGTACTTTTGATCAGGGAGAATGTATGCGTCGGAGGAATCGCCCGGCGAAGAAGCTGCCATTTCGTTTGCCGAGGCTGGGTTAAGATGGTGATGACCAAGATGAGACATGGAGGAGGTTAGAGTCATGTTGTGATGATACTGTGGATGGTGATGATGATAATTGCTCTGGGGACTATGGTGCATGTGACTTATCTGGGTCTGATAGTAATCACCGGAAGCGTATGGATTCTGGTAGGCGTTGTAGGCGGTTTGTCCAGGATAACATTGGCTGGGATTTACAGATCCGGGTGATGCGGAGCTCCATGGGAACCCGTATTCACCATGATGGATTTGATTCATGGGGGGTGGATAAGAGGAAGGTGGTAATTGGCTTGATCCTGGGGTGAGGGGAGGGGATGGTGTGGTCAAAGCGCTGCTAGCTCCGCTGCCACCGGTTGGGGTAGCGCCTAGTCTGGGATACGCGGAGTTGGTGGTGATGAGGGGTGAGTTAGGTCCAGGCGCTTCTTTGCCCCGGGGTGGCGAAGCTGGTGATGCTCGTCGGTTGTTGGACGTCTGGGAGGATTGCATCTTGTTGGCATTGTTGTTTTGCGCTTGACTAGCCCTCGGCGAGCCTTTCGGAGTCGAGGTTTGTTGTTGCTGTTGTTGTTGTTGTTGTTGTTGCTGTTGCACTTGTTGTCTGCACTTGGCCCGTCTGTTTTTGAACCAAACCTGCGACCAAACGAACCAAAAAAATCCAAGTTTATCAAAAAGTAAGGCATTCGGAATGATTATTACGGAGGACTGGGTGGAAAGGCTCGTGGAAAGGTTCCAAGAATGCTGCGAGACAGATAACGAAAGAAAAGAAAAAAAAACGAGGAGAAGCTCGCCGGAGCAGAGAAGAAAGTGCCCGCGACGCGGGAAAAGGGGGCTGGGGAGTTAATCGGCGCAATGGGAAAGTAATCGGGGGCGGATGGGCGTAACATTTCATTGAATCTCAACAATAACAGAATTGCCAGCCCGCGGCACGGGGCCACCCTTGATAGTCTTTGCTATACGAGCTTGCTACATGCCATCCAACATTCATATACACAATGTATTTTCTTATATACAAATACGTATGTATCGCAGGGCGAGACAGAGAACAGAGCAGCAGCTCTGGGGCGGCCTGGTATGCTCGAGTACCCCCGGGGATATTCACCGAGGTTCTTCCAGCGTTGTAGAGGCTTGCGGTATATGCGAGGACAATATACCAATATATAGGACACTGGAACGTAACCGTACAGACGAGAATCAAAGCTCCATTATATTACACGAAGCAGCATCAGCGAGCTAGAGAGCGCAACCCTGAGACTCGACGTTGACAGGGCTGAAGACCCGGTGACGAGAAACACACACACACACGGCCATCGCTATACGCGCGCTTAAATATTGAAAGAAAAGCACGAGCAGTGATTCGAGATCGAAGGGCCGACATATCCAACTCTCCTTGTCCTTTCGAGCCTTTGGTAAAGCCTCGGAACCAACGGAGACAGAGGACGATGGAGAATGAAATAAGGGTCGTGGTTACCTATACCCACGCAGCAGTGGCGTTACTGTAACAACAAACATACGAGTATCCTCGTAGGGAAAAAGCAGCAGCTTCTCCCNNNNCCCCCCCCCCCCCCCCCAGTACCATATATCCGAAGCTATACATGAGTCTGTGTATGTTCGTCTATCAATGTGTGCCTCTGTGTGTTTGGATGGATGCCGCAACCTCGCGAGTGTACTCCCCTGTAATCCCGGAACAATGTGGCGAGGGGTGCGATCCTATGAATCTATGCTTGGCCTTTAAAAGCGTGCCCACCCATTCTCTCGCTCCCTGTCCTTTACGTTTTCATTATTATTATCATTAATATTATTCTTGTTATTTATATAATCGCCATTTTGTTGATCTCGTTCGTTATTGTCGGTGGAATTATCATTTTTGAGTTTCCTGCATCGAAAAAGTTGAAAAACGATTGCTTTTTTTTTTTTTGCACGGAAATGGAGTTTTTTTTATGGAAATGGGTGATCGCGTCGGATGGACGAGGATTTTAAATCGGTGGAGAAACTGCCGCAAGACGAATGCCGAACTCTCGCAGGCAACGAAAGCGAGGGAATGGAATATTGTAAAAGAGACGCCAGAAACCATTATCACCCTGTGTTTACACATCGACACCCCTTGCGGCCCCTTTCAAACGTCACGCTGCGACAAACTCCGAGCCATATATTCCGTAGCAATGCTTACCAAACATTCATGAGTCTGTGCATGAAACGCTGTGGCTTTCGCGTTTTCGAGACAGTGATTTTGTTGAGTAGGGAAAATTTTGAAAATCCACTCGAGAAACAATAATTTTTGTTTTTTTTTTGTTTTTTTTTTCGAGAAAAATGGAAATTGGAGTGACGAATATCGAGCGTTCGTTTTTTGGGGTTTTTGAGGAACGGTAAATCTAAAAGTTGCTGGAAAAATTCGTCTGGGAAATTTAATGGAGGGCTGTGTCTGATTTTTTTTGTTGCAATTGATTTTTTTCAATTCTTCGTCTTGCTGAGTGACTAACAATCGTGAAAAATTATTTACTCAGTGTGTTTTCTAAGTTGTCTTTCCATAAACAAACTTTGCATCGTTTCCACAGCCTTTCCAAATCCCGAGAAGGTGTAAATTTGCACCCTCTAATATTTCACATCCCCACGCGTGTCAACATCCCGAAAGTTGGTCGTCGACAGCTGAGTTGACACTATGATGACAAATTTATTTGACTGTGTTTGCATCATCGAGCCTCGATCCAGGGGTAGAAAAATATGTTGAGCATATTTTTTCTTCAGCCAGCATCTTTTTTTTCTCTTGTCAATGGCGTCGTCGTGATGACACTTGGGATTCTGAGTCCATGTTTTTCAACATCAATTTCGAAAGAATCTTAATACGTTGGAATGTTTTTTGTCACATTATTTTTTCCGGAATTAATTCCGTTTAATTTTATGAATTTACAAATTTTACGAAAATCAGAGTTTTTTTTTTTCAAAACAAACTGACAACAAAATTTTGTTGAAAAAGATGGAAATTTTGTTCGATACGTTCGACTGAACGTTTTTTCTGAATAATCACAAAAATTGTGTCATCGCAGCAAGAAATATTTTAGAAAGTCTCTTCGGAAGCAAATTTTTGTCATTCCACTCGTAAATTTCGCTGACAATTTCATTAGAAATTAAATATTCTGCCAAAATAACGAAAATTTCGAAAAATATTTAGTTTAACGTATTCAACAAAATATCGACCATTTTTAACAAAATTTAATTTCTAGTGTGCAAATTTTTCAAGATTTTTCGTCAACGTCCGTACGTGCTCTTGACTTTCTAAAAACAATTTCGAAATTATATAATTTAAATGCAAATAATAGAAAAAAAAGGAGGAAGATTTGAGAATCTTGAGTATATTGAGGAGAAGCAATTTGCAGAGTTTTTTTCTTTCGACTAACTAACTTCCTATCGAAACCGATCTCGAATTTTTCATTTTGTGTTTTTTTATTTTTTTTTTTCATTTTTTATTTTTATTTTACGATGATCGAGCGCGCAGCTGCGCGATTCTCTCATTCGCATCCACGTGCAGACACTGCGGTACAGAGACTGTCGTTGATACACTCACACAGAGATATATATATATTTATAAGGCAAAAGAGCGAGTCTGTATGAGCGCGACTAGGTTCTCGTGCAGGGGCTATAATCCACGAACAAATCAACTGGGTTGCTGCTGCCATGTTGCTTCCCGCACATTTTCATACCCAGACATATACGTCGAGCCTGAAATTCTCGCCCCTCGATATTATTCGTATACGAAAGTTCGGGAGCAGCCAACAGCAACGAGAAACACAAACGTACACGAGCCAAAGAGTATCATACACATACGTGTACAAATGGATTTTGTAAATATTCGGATAGGGCATTCCGGGTCATTTTTACTTGGAGCAAAAAATTTGAGTTTATCCTCGAAAATGTTGGAGTTTTGTGGAAAAATGTTGGACGAATCGACAGAAATGGATGTGCTTCGTGCGAATGCAAAGCAAGCTCAACATTTTCACGAATTCGTTGTCGATCATTGCACTGGAAACAAAATTTTGTTAAAACTGCTCGATATTTTGTTGAACACGGCCAACTAAATATTTTTCGATATTTTCAAAATTTTCGTTATTTTGGCAGAATATTTGCTTTCTAATGGAATTGTCAGCAAAATTTACGATTGGAACGACTAAAATTTGCTTCCGAAGAGACTTTATAGAATATTTCTTGCTGCGATTACACAATTTTTGGGATTATTAAAAAAAAACGTTTAGTCGAACGTATCGAACAAAATATCGATCTTTTCCAACGAAATTTTCTGTTCAGGGTTGTCAATCGCGACCCACGAACTCGATCGGCTAGAAAAATTAGGATAATCAAGAAATTTCTGCATTCTTACGATGCACAATCAATTGTCAACGAGTTTCCACTACGGGACTGTCGATTTTCAGATCTCCTGGAGGATTTAATCATCAGAATCTTTTTCAATGTCCAAAACATTTGGAAACGACTTTTCGTAATTATTTCAATTTCTCATGAGATTAAATGTCGCCCTAGCTTTTTACTCTCGTACAGCGAGGGTGAGCGAAGGGTGTTGTCGTATTCATGGCTAAAGTTTGACGTAATAACTGCGGCGATGATGAGGACGGTATCGCGACTAGACTCGTCCGATGCTATCCGCAGAGTTGTGTAAATACGTTAAATCTCGGCGTCGCTTGCCGAAGCACGAAACTTTTGCGGGGCGAGTTCGTTATGGGCATCAAACCTCAGGAGGGAACGCATTTTGTCAGGACGCGTGATATCTCACACCCACGCACACAAGAATCGAGTCAAAGTTGCGCGAGGGGAAAGGGATCGATTCGAGGGAGGATTTGCAACATTTTCACATTGTGTTTTTGTATTATTAATACGAAAGGGGACCGCAGAATGTTTAAGGATGGCGAACAACTTTATTAGCGAGAAATTAAGGGATTTCAAGTATTTCCCAACTGCTTAAGGGACGAAGGTGAATATGAAGGCTCAGGGGACGAAAAATCAAGAGTCGAGCTTCGCTCGTCTGACCTAGAAGGGTTGTAACTACTTCGCACGAACGCGTTCCCCGTTTTGTTCGATGGAATTAAATTAAGGAGGCTGGATCACGAAATCGAAATAATGAGAATTTCATCAAATTTGGTGACAACATTCTTTGGCATCGAGTATAGAAACGTAATTTTTTTTCAAATTTTTTACCACATGTTTATCGAATAATTGAGAGTCGAATTCAACTTTTAATGCACGAGATTGATCCCTGTAGATATTTAAACGCCATGCTGATACACGTGAACTTTAGTGTTCAATTACTCGAGTACTACGGAGTGGAAAATTTTTCAAAATTTTTATTGTCACATAAATTATTAAAGAATTTATTTACCAAATTTTATTGAATTCTTATTTTATTTAAATTTTTTTATATTCCTAACGTGGCTTAGGATGGCAACGTTGTATCGTTGTGAAATGAAAATAATGAGAATTTCATCAAATTTGGTGACAACATTCTTTAGCATCGAGAATATAAACGTAAATTTTTTCCACATTTTTTAACAAATGGTTATCGAATAATTCAGAGTTGGATCGAACTTTTTATGCACGAGATGCATACCTATATATATGTAAACTCTACGTAGAGTATAACGTGGTGGAAAAATCTTCAAAAATTGTAAATAATTAAAGAAAATATTGACCAAAAGTTAAGAAATTCTTATTTTTTTGAAATTTTATATTTTTTAAACATTTTATCGTCGTGATCCAACCTCCTCAAATGGAGCAACGTTCACCATTGAATTTTCTTGGTAATAATTGGATTATAGTTTTTTACCTGTACTCGTGATTCCGGCAGACTGATTTTCATGGCGACTTCCTCGCGCATGAAGATGTCCGGGTACCTCGTTTTCGAGAATAGTCCTTCGAGGACATCGAGTTGGGCTCTCGTGAAGGTCGTCCTTTCTCTCCTCTGCTTGCGTTGATTCATGCCTGTATTTCCGAGCAACAGAAAAGCAGGAAGGAAAATTGAATAAAAATGTCGATTTGTGGGAGAAAAAAAAGGAAAATTTGTTGTTAAAAAAAAATGGACGATTTGACGTTCGGAAAAATGGTTTATAGGGATTCGGTTTTTTTGGAGGAAACCGTGGAGAGATCGAGAACGTTGGCAAGTTGCGATAGCATAATTTTCAACGATATTTATCGTCTCTGTATATAGACAGGGGTAGGAAGAGCGAACCGCGCCCTTAACATCCTTTGCAACCTCATGTTGTATACAGTAGCGGTTGTATAGCTCACGTACGATGTTCTCGGAAAGCAGCAGCAGCAGAGCCAGGAGCAGTGAGAGAGCTCTCAGCGCGCGAGAGAACACGCGGATCCTCCGCCTGGACGAAGAGCAGCCTCTCTCGTCCTCGGCATCGAGCCCTCGCTCGGTGTGCTCTCTGCTGCTCTCTCCGGCGCTCGTTTCGGGACCCACGTAATCCGCTTATACGCGCGCGGGGCGATCGTGGTGGAGAACAAGGGGTTGAGGGGGGCTGAAGACCGAGGGGGAGTCAACACAGAGAGGCGAGGAGCGGCAGGAAGGGAAGGAGGGGGGTCAACGTGCACACGGGAGAACACTCACGAGGCAACGCAGAATGAGAGAGAGAGAGAGAAATCGTTTTTCATCTCACTCGTTCTTTCCATCAGCTGCCTCCCCGCTCCGGCCCCTCGCAAATGTCTCCTCTCGTGGTCCTCCATTCCGCGAGATGACGCGCGCGTGTGTGTGTGTGTGACGTTCGCGTTTTCGTTTTATTTCATCGAGCCCGCGAGCGCACTGACGTGCGATCTTCGAGAAGGAAAAAAGAAAATAATAATGAGGATCAAAGAAAGAAAGAAAAAAGGGAAAAGGAAAAGGCCACGAGAAATAGACGTCCCACGTGTCCAATAAGTATGATACATGTGTAGGGTGCCGTTTTTTTTCCCGAAGATGGAACTGTTGACGCGAATGGAATTGTAGAAAAATTGGTTTAGCTCCTTTTTTTTTTTTGGTCCACGATATTTCTCGGAGGATTTCAAACTTTGTCAAGCTTTTCGTATCCGATTTTTTGGAATCGATGCGCGGCCTTGGTCGGATGCTTTTTTCAATCGAGCCTATCGCGACTGGATCCCTCGAATACGAAACGCAATTTTTCGCTGTGGAAAGCTCGTAGCTCGAGATTTGGAAAAATATTTTTCAAAACGTTTCCCTAGTTTCGAAACTCGCTGTATTTAGAGTTCTCTCTCCAAATTTTGTATAAACGTTCTTGGCACAAAAACAAACAATTTTCTTTTTTGAAGAAAAATTTTCTGACGTTTTAAATTTTTTGATATTTAGTTTCCAATTTTTTAAAAATTGGATTCACGTTTCGTTTAAAAGTTGCAAGAGAAAAAGAAAAAGAACGAGACTCGGCGCGTTTAGATGGAAAAAATAAAAAATTGGAAATTAAAGATCGAAAAATTGTAAACGTCAGAAAATATTTCATTTTATAGAAAAATTGTTTTTTTTTTTAATGCCAAGAAATTTTTTACACAAAATTTAAAAAAAATCCAAAATCAACGCATTTTGCGATAAATACTTCGAGCAGTCGCATGAAAAATGACGAAAAAATGGCCGCAGGTATTCCGCCGAGCTACCGGAGACACACAGTAGCTCCGAAACAACCTTTCGGCCAATATTATCCCTTTATGTATATAAATATATACATTTATATTTATGTGGATACATGAAAAGAGAAACGTGCGGAATGGAATCGCAGAAGAGCTGGATCTCGTCGCGGTTCTATTGAAAGCGAAACTAATAAGATGGAAGTCTCTTGTGCGAATACGA
Organism: Hyposoter didymator; assembly: GCA_037952995.1. NCBI lineage: Eukaryota > Metazoa > Arthropoda > Insecta > Hymenoptera > Ichneumonidae > Hyposoter > Hyposoter didymator. The sequence goes on along the minus strand of JBAJMU010000004.1, from coordinate 14,695,944 downwards.
AGGCGCGTCGAATCGTAGCGACGAGAGTGGAGAAAGAGCAGAGCAACTGGAGAGCCAGAGAGAGTGAAATAAATAATAAATCAAAAACTACATTTTGGACGAGGAATCGTGGAGGCAAAAGTTTGAAAAATCAAACAAAAACAATGCAACAAAATTGTTGAATTGTTTCGTTAGGAGACGCACTGGAAATAAAATTTTGTTAAAAATTTGTGTATATTTTGTTTCTAACGGAATTGTCAGTTAAATTTTTGCACTTTATTGTTTGTTTGTCCGATTCGTCAAGTTCCAAAAGAATTCTTACGGATTTTTTGAAAAATTTAACATTTTTCAAAATCTCGATTTTTACACTGGAAATAATTTTTTTCTAAAAATCGTCGATATTTTGTTGAACACGATAAACTAAATATTTTTCGATAATTTCATAATTTTCGTTATTTTGGCAGAATATTTGGTTTCTAATGAAATAGTCAGCAAAATTTACGATCGGAACGACAAAAATTAGCTTCCGAAGAGACTTTATAGAATATTTCTTGCCGCGATGACAAATTTTTTGGGATTATTCAAACAAAACGTTTAGCCGAACGTATCCAACAAAATATCGATCTTTTCCAACGAAATTTTGTTTTCAGTGGGATGAGAAATTTCTTGGCGAGCACCAACGCGCGCGGGAGCTTATTGAAAATTCCAGGAGCGTAATTCCTGAATGATAAATAATAAAATCCTGTTACAATGGAAGGTAAAGAATTCTCGAAAGGAATAAGCGGCCTCTTGTGAAAGAGCGACGTAAATAAATCGTTAGAGAATCGACGAAAATCGATCGATCGGTAGAAAGGCGCGCTATTTTGGGTCTTGGTGATTATGCATGTGCCAGTTATGGATGTAAATACTTATGGAATAGAAAGATGCATTGCCGATAAAGAGAGAGAAGGGAATAGAGAAAAAGGGTATCAAAAAAAAGAAAAAAAAGGATTAAGGGGCTAAAGCTCGCGGTTGGATTTACAAGCGAGGAAAACGGGAGCGACGAGAAGAGCGATCTTTACTCTTGGGTGTCTTCTCGCTAACGAACCGGTCGAGTGGGCTTCAAAGAGATTCTCTTCTTTCTGCGTCGTGCTGCTTCTTGCTTCTTGGTGCACGACGAGGACAACGAAGGCGAACGATCGCGCTCGTGGTTGGCATCGTACGCCACAATGTCGCGCACATCACAAGGATTTTGTAGATCTTTTTCGAGATATCGCGCGCGACTCTGCTCGGAGATCGGCTCCGGTGAGGACAAGCGTAAGGGCGAGCAAGGCGAACACAAATTCTTCGCGTGTCTTCCTGTGACTCTCTGTGCACTGACGAACACGTACTTAAGCCACTGGATGGCGTACACACGTACAGTCGCGTCTCTGGAGCTGTCAAACGCCTGGAGGTGAACTCTCGTTCGGCAGAAGTCATCGATCTGTCAAAATGGGCGCGACTGTACCTTCGTCATCAAGGTTTCGCTGGATTTATTGATATTTCCGCCCTAGTCATGCGATCTATGAATCCCTATCGGATCTTCTTCCAACGCTGTCGTTTTGTCGTCTCATTTTCTTATCTGGTGCTCCGAGAGTATCGGATTTTGTCGCGTCCCTCCCGTCCGTTTGCAATGAAGGTGGAAAACAAAGTCCGCGGAGTCATCGAAGACTGCTGCTCGCGTCGACTCGAGACTGGTCGCCGAGATCCATTGAGACGCGCGGAGGAACGCGCGATGCAGACAATGGAATCGTGGGCGGCCATTCAATGTGTGTGTACAGCAGACAAGTCGCCTTTCCATTGTCTCGAAGCATTACGCGTTATTAGAGACGTAAGAATCTCTCGTGACAAGGAAACTTGATTAGAATCATGGCGAATGGCGAAAACGAAATTTTGTTGAAAGAAAAAATCGATTTTTTGTTCGATACGTTCGACTAAACGTTTTTTTTTAATAATCACAAAAATTTCGTCATTGCAGCAAGAAATGTTTTAGAAAGTCTCTTCGGAAGCTAATTTTTGTCGTGCCACTCGTAAATTTCACTGACAATTCCGTTAGAAACCAAATTTATTGCCAAAATAACGAAAATTATGAAATTATCGAAAAATATTTAGTTTACCGTGTTTAACGAAATATCGACGATTTTTAAAAAAATTTCATTTCCAGTGTAAAAATCGAGATTTTGAAAAATGTTTAATTTTTCAAAAAATCCTTAAGAATTCCTTTGGAACTTGACGAATGAAATTATCGAAAAATATTTAGTTTACCGTGTTCAACGAAATATCGACGATTTTTAAAAAAATTTCATTTCCAGTGTAAAAATCGAGATTTTGAAAAATGTTTAATTTTTCAAAAAATCCGTAAGAATTCCTTTGGAACTTGACGAATCGGACGACGAAAAAATAAAGTGCAAAAGTTGAACTGACAATTCCGTTAGAAACAAAATATACTGGCAAAAATAACGAAAATTATGAAATTATCGAAAAATATTTAGTTTACCGTGTTCAACGAAATATCGACGATTTTAAAAAAAAATTCATTTCCAGTGTAAAAATCGAGATTTTGAAAAAGTTCAATTTTCAAGAAATCCGTAAAAATTCCTTTGGAACTTGACGAATCGGACGAAAAAAAAATAAAGTGCAAAAATAAAACTGACAATTCCGTTAGAAACAAAATAAACTGGCAAAAATAAAGAAAATTATGAAATTATCGAAAAATATTTAGTTTACCGTGTTCAACGAAATATCGACGATTTTTAAAAAAATTTCATTTCCAGTGTAAAAATCGAGATTTTGAAAAATGTTTAATTTTTCAAAAAATCCGTAAGAATTCTTTTGGAACTTGTCGAATCGGACAAACAAAAAATAAAGTGCAAAAATAAAACTGACCGTTAGAAACAAAATAAACTGCCAAAAATAAAGAAAATTTGGAAATTATAAAAAAATATTTAATTTACCGAAATTTCATTTCCGCAGTTATAGAAAAATCATAGCGACTCTGTTGCGATTGGTGCTGCATGGAGCCTCAGGACAAAATGGTCGCGCTCGAAACCTTTTCCCAGACACGGCCATTTTGTGGTGTATTCGGGACCGAAAAGCGTCGAGGCCTGGTGAACGAGGCGCGTTCCATCCAACACCCCTCGTCTTCGGGGTTTCATCCCCCCGAGTGTATATCACTAACGGCTTTTACCGAGGCGTGATAAATCGGGAAAATAATGTGGAGGGTGGTTGTTGGATGATGCTGGGGTAGCAGTCGGAGAAGAATTCATGGGAGGGTTGGCGAACTACACAAGGCTCGAAGGAATTTGCACTTCGCGCGGTGGTTCTTTCCTCTCTGTTGACTGTTACGAGGCCAGAAGTTACGAGGCCGTTTGCTGGTCGTGCTGCCGACGCAGTGCGCCGACGGTGCGAGCTGCTGCTGCAAGGGTCGCGCGAGAAAGATCGGGCTCACGCGTCGGCCGGCAACCCCTAATGCCTTGGCAAACACCCGCTGGGCTATACGCTGAGTATGATTCGATTTATTATCGTCGAGAGCTTCCACTGTATATATCTATATCCAGGAAGAATAAAAAGCGAAGCTACGAGGCTACAGCGAGAGGAATGGCAATGAAATAGATCCCCAAATTCGTCCCCATAACGTCATTACTTTCGTCGAAATTCTCAGCTCGTCTGGCTCATTGGCCCGCAACAAGATCAGACACAAAAATCCTGCTTAATACACAAATTCGTTTTTCTTTATAGGATTTCTTATCCAGGCTTATGGCATTTCCAGCGACCCCCATAACCCGCACATTTCTCCGGGCAACGATTAACCGACGACGTATACGGACGAGCAAAAAATATGCTGCACGTACGTAAACGTGTTTTGATCCCTTGTGTCCGCAAACGAGACCGCGATTGCGAGTCAATTGAATCTCTTCCGATCGATCAAAGCTCCGGGTTAATCGAGCTGAGCTCTTGAGTAGATTTTGGCCAATATTCGAATAATCTCGCGACTGCGTAACAAAAATCATAGAAACGAGAGAGAGACGCGATGGTTCTGGGACGCGACCGATGTAATTTTCAATTCTCATGATTCTTTCGAACGTAAGACTTGAGAAGTCGAGGCGAACGAACATCCGAAGGAAAAGACGAAGGGAAGCTCTGAGAGCAGCCAAAGACAGCGCAAGTCCCGAGCGAAAAAAAGTAGAGAAAGAGGAGGAGTTAGTCGCTTTTGCGACTGCTTAAATATTCATGGAATTCGGGATTCGTTGAGAGGGTGCAGAAGTAAAAAGAGAGACCGGAAGTTCGGTCTCGTTTCGCGGCTGGAGCATATCGAGGATTTGTCACAAGAACGAACCAACTAAATATATGTGTGTGTGTGTGTGCTGTGCACATATATACGAAAAGGTGGCAAAGAAGAAGGAGGAGAAAATCGAAAATTAATTAAAAGCTAAAACGAGGGGTTGATGGATGCGGACGTAGTGCAGACGGCCGAAGGACTTTTGTCTCTTTCGCACTCTCGGACAGTTTCAGTGGATGGCACTACTGTTGGATTATTCGAGGGGCCGTGGGATGAAGGCACGTGCGACGACAGCTAACCCAAAAGTGAGATGAGGGCTTTCGCGCAGCATCAACTCTCTTGATGGCTACGAGACGCGAGCGCTCCGAGAGCGCGAGCAGACCAGAGCACACTCGCGCGCTTCATCATCCCATAAATATTGCTCTTTCTATCTTTCTCCTCTTCCTTATCCACCTTTCTCGCCTAAAAGGCCATCAGCTACGAAAACATTTCGTCTCAACTTTACTTCTCGAGTAGAGATCACTTTATATCTTCTGTACACATTTATACACAATAAAGTGTATGTCTATACGATTCGAGAAGCGAGAAGCTTCAAACTGTCGTCGCTGATTTACATGCGAAGCGTTTTTTCTCCTCCGCCGAATCGTCTATTTTTTTCACTGCCTTTTAGATTCTTTGCTACAGCGTCGCGATAACTGTTGCTCGATGAATCGTCAAGAAGAAAACTTCAATCACCAGTCACTGCAATTGTGTGAGAGTTTTATAAAAATCGAGACAAATTGAAAATTCATTCAAAATCGACTCGAACGTACGAAGAAAAAAAACCGGAAACGTTTTTTTGACGAAAACAAAAATAAATCGGACGATATTTTTTATTTATTTATTTATTTATAATTTTTATTTTTTTTTTTTTTAAATTTATTTATTAATTTATTTTTTTTAAATTTATTTATAAGTTATTTATAAGTTAATTTTTGAACGAGGGTGGCCTTCGCCTTTTGCACATTGTCTCAGCACCAATAATTAAAAAAATTGCTATCTTTTTTTTTTCACAAGGTCCTTCGTTTCCTTATTGAAAGACGAGAGTGAAAATGGATACGAAGGCACATCCGGGAGAAATAAGACCTTTTGGATATTTACAGACACATACAAAGACTTGAGGAATATCCTTAAGTGAACTGTACTGCTCGAGGAGTGTGTATGGAGATCGGTAAAGTACGTTTAATCGGATGAGTTTTGTGTTACGAAGCTAAAGCAATTGGCCTACCGTCGAAACTCTCGTTTCGTACCGCGACGGAGGAGCGAGTCTCCTTGTCACGCATTCCCTTGGAATAAAAACAAGTCACTCGTCATTATCGAACGTGCAGAGTTCAGTGACGAGTCTAAAATATCGTAGAGCAAAAACTTGTTGCAGAAATCTGTTGGCTGCGAAGGAAACGATCGAAGCGCGTTTCCAAGGAGGAAACTCGAGGCTTGTAGCGTGAAATGTAAACAAAGGGACGGAGAAGAGTATCGAAGGAGTTAAAAAAACATGGACAAGTTATGAGAGTAATTGGTAGCCCGAAGAAGGAAATTGATACATGAGAAAGCGAAGCAAGTGGAGCGTGAGATCGGAGGCTGTGTTATCTCGTATTTGGTTGGATGGGGGATGGTGATACGTGACATTTCACTCAAGCTCGAGTGTTTACCCTACAATTAGGCCTAGATTTGTATTTGGTTACGGTAGCACGTCCTTCGTTCACCCCCGAACATATATAAACAATTTGCTTGTACTTGGCACCCCCTTAAACCCTCTGCAGCCTCCCTACAACCCCCTGAGGCAAAATCGGCAGCAAGGAAAACGCCACCCACTCGATATACAAGCCGAATTGTGACACGCGTCGTGTTCGCCTTTATTTGTCCTTTTTTCTTCCCTCACAAACTTCACCCCTAACATTTCCTTCCAACCCTGACTGAGTACCATAAAGATCTCGGCTTCGAAAATTCCGTGTGTGGTCACTCGATCCTTCCCTCGACCTCTCACTCGCTCCACCTCGCAGCTCGTACTGATGGCACGTGCTGGGCCACGCGACCACCCCCTTAACTCTCCGACCAATAATTGAGTGATTGGAAGCTTCCACGACACATATAGATATACCAATCAACTCGCACCCATAGATCGCTTCGCCAGGTTTATTATGCTACTTTGCCAACCGAGAAAATGGCTCACAATGATCCGTCAACGATCTTTAACGATGCTCTCTCTACGCCACGTTCTTTCGTACATTTTGACGTTGATATTCGTCCCCGTAAAATCGAGACTAATGAATATTGTTTTTTATGGGGTCCTTGACCTTGTGCAACTATTTTAAATCGTCACAATCGTTCGGAAAGGATTTCCAATCAAATTTGACTAATTAACGTTTATAATTACGATTTGTTCTTCATTGACAATTGGCATTTTTGAATTTCTCGATTTTTACGACCCAGCAGCAGGAAATTGCGTTTACTTATCGTCCGTTAAGGGAGAAACAAGAATCTATGAAAAATCGAGACAAGTGTGAGAATTCTCACGCGATGATTCGAAAAAGCGATCGTTGCGTTTCCCAGCCCTGTAGAATCTACGAAATTTTCTCCATTGGGGGTGCGACGAAAATGAACGAAAATCCGAGAGCTTTCAGAGTCAGGTCCCCGCACAGTTTTTTTATCATCCGGCCAACACTCGCTCTGCTTTTTCTACAACGTAGCACAACATCAGGGGTGGATGTGTTAATGTTCGCGCGTCGAAAAAGCAAAATGTATGTGTGTTTGGGGCGAAAAAAGGTGCAGGCTTTAAGGGGGTTCGATGGAAACCAAAACTGTGTGTATGTTTCTCTGTGACTTGTCGACTTTTCATTCAAAAAAACAGAGTAACGTTTATTTCCGTATTTTTTATCCTGATGCACGAGGAATCGAATTGAATTTTTGGCTAAAAATCGAGAAATAAATTTTTTTCATTTTCGAACGTGGCGATCGATTTTTGGTTGAAATTCGAGGTTTTGCACGGAAAATAAAATTTTGTTAAAAATGGTCGACACTTTGTTGAACACGGGCAACTAAATATTTTTCGATAATTTCAAAATTTTCGTTATTTTGGCTGAATATTTGGTTTCTAATGGAATCGTCAGCTAAATTTACGATTGGAACGACAAAAATTTGCTTCCGAAGAGACTTTATAGAATATTTCTTGCTGCGATTACACAATTTTTGGGATTATTCAAAGAAAACGTTTAGTCGAAGGTATCGAACAAAATATCGATCTTTTCCAACAAAATTTTCTTTTCAGTGTAATTAACTGATATGGACTGAACAGAATTATTTTTCGCGATTAATAAAAATCTGCTTCGTATTTTTTCCAGACATTTTGACAGATTTTCCTCCACCATAAACCGCTTGCTACTTTTTTCTGTACACTGGAAATAAAATTTTGTTGAAAATGCTCGATATTTTGTTGAACACGGCCAACTAAATATTTTTCGATAATTTCAAAATTTTCGTTATTTTGGCAGAATATTTGGTTTCTAATGGAATCGTCAGCAAAATTTACGATTGGAACGACAAAAATTAGCTTCCGAAGAGACTTTATAGAATATTCCTTGCTGCGATGACACAATTTTTGGGATTATTCAAAGAAAACGTTTAATCGAAGGTATCGAACAAAATATCGATCTTTTCCAACAAAATTTTGTTTTCAGTGCGATTGAAATTCGATAGCGAGTGATAAAGTTGATTGAATTTTCGAACGAGAGATTATTTTTCCGAATTGGAAGGTACGACCCGATTTTTGAATATTCATACACACGTTTATTAATGACGCAGGAAGGTAAAAAGAGAAGCGAGGAGGAGGAGGGGGAGAAGGACGAGAGCAATATAGCGGAGATGGAAGGAAAACGCTAGTCTGTGCTTCTCGCGAGAACGGATCCGTGTTTCCATGGAAACTCTCTCGAGTTACCTTTCTCTCTCCTCTCGCTCTTGCTCCTCTCTCCAGCTCCCTGGATTCTCTCTTTTCCTCTCGATTCAACGTCGGTTGGTCCTGCACGGCCTGCTGCCACCCTGATAAGCGGCTTACTATCGTGCCACTCTCCTCTTCACTTCTACATCCTCCTTCCCCGTCTCTTCGTCTCTTCTTGTTGCGAGCAGCCATCGCTATATCGAACCAACTCTAGAGAGAGAGAGAGAGATGGAAAAATACGGAGAGGTGTATAGAGAGAACCTCGAGAGGTATGTTTATATCTTTTCTCCCTCCTTTCGCCATTTTCTATCCTCTCGACTCCATAGGCCCTCACAACCCTCTATACTTTAGCGAACCCACCCCTCGTTTCAGAACTCTCTCTCTCTCTCTTTCCATTTCTTTCTGTGCCTCGTTTCACATTAAGCTGCATCGTTTCTCTCTATCGCTCTCGTCGTCTCCGCATTTTTCTCTTTTTCTTTCCATTTCTCTCCGTTGCCTGCTTTTTCACCGGAATACTTCGCACTCTGCATTTCGAATGTTGGCTATATACGAGAGCACGGAGAGTACAGACGCAGAGAGGAAGAAAAGTAGACGCGAAATTGTATATTCTCGAGCACCGACTCGCGGAGCCTTCCCTTTGGAAGGAGCGGGAGGGGGTTGATGTACCGGAAAGGAGAAAATCGCTGGAGACAGAGAAATAAGGGGAAGGAAATGTTGGTGCGGATAAAAAATGAGAGTAGGCGAGCGGAAGGAGCTCGTGGAACAAAAGTTTTACACAAGACAATGCGTGAACAAGAGTGAAATCGCGGGAGAGCGTCAAGGAGGGAAAAATCATTGTAGCGCGGTCGATTAGCGTCGCGTGAACCTCCGCGAAAAGATTTTTTGTCACGATGAGTTTTCTCCCATGAAACTTCATGAGCCGCGAGAAAGATTCACATTTCCCTTCCTCGCGCACTGTCGATTCGCTCGTTCTAAAGAATTTTTGAATAATTTTCTAACGATACCGCGATGTATTGAGAAATTTGAACAGCGTTCTGAGGAATTCCTAAACAGTCGTGGAGCTCGTAGACGAGGGAGAAAAATGAGGGAAGCCTTGTCGTGTCACGTTTGGCACGAGTATGGCTTCGATCGATGCATCGATTTGCATGAGAATCGATAAGCAACTCGGTATGTCGGCCAAATAGCTTCGCCTCACAAAAATGTAATATCACTTTGGAGCAAAACGAAGTTGAAGTTTGCAACGTTGGAATGCAACGAAATTCCCTATTTTCTTGGGCAAATATCAAGATTCTCATTGAATATTTAGTCAGGACAATGAAACGATCATTTTTCAGCGTCCAAAGAGAAAATGAGTGCGAAAATTGTTCTGGTTTTTAAAATTGAACCAACAATCTATAGAAAAACGTATTTCTCGTTGGGGCCCAACGTTGCAAACTTCAGGCTCATGGAGCAAATGGGACGCTCCAGCTCGTGAATAAAAACGTCTCTTCCCCTGGCATCATCGAGGCCGAAGAATTAATTGAAATAAAAATCAAAACACAAAAAAAAAAAAATTTCCACGATTTTCTACCAAAAAAAATCTTTCGAGCGCCAAAATTTTGGATCATCGATTGTCTGATTAATAAAATCCTGACTCCCGAGCCACGAGTGCACCCTGTTGCAAGTTATTCAAAAAAAAAATGTACGTACCTTGAGGAAAAGCCGAAAGTCCATGATCCAAAGGGTGGGCGTGTGGATGTCCGTGTGTGGCAAGGGCAAAAGGCGATGGTAGTCCAGGATGTGGACCACCGGGATGTGGATGAGAGTGCGGATGCGGATGGGTACCGACCCCCATAGCTGGATGACTATGGGGATGATACTGGGCACTTCCGGTCGGGGCGCACGTGGCGCCCGCCGCCTTCAGATACCCCGCCATATAGCCCGCGAGGCAAGCCAGCTCACCCGCCACCGCTGCACCCTTATCTCTCTCACTTTCGTTGACACCACCGTAACCACCACCCTCGTACCACCAATGTTGTTGTTGCTGTTGTTGTTGTTGTTGTTGTTGTTGTTGCTGTTGTTGATGTTGTTGCTGGTGTTGTTCGTGGATTTGTTGTTGCTGAATTTGTCGTTGCTGCTCTTCCTGAAGCGACCGAGGGCTGTTGATTATATTGTTGCCAACGATTACGTTGTTATTATGATTTTTTGACAACGTCGACGTCGACGACGTTGCCGGAATCAATGACGTCGACGACGACGACGACGACGGCGACGACGACGTTGGCGACGAATCCTTGAGCCTGAACTTCCTCGTTCCCACGTAATAATTCTCGTATTCCTCCACCTGCACAATTAAACAGCAAGAAAATATTTAATCTGTGAGCTTGAGCTTTTTCTTCGTTGCGACATACGAGACATGCTAAAAATTCATTTTCATTCTTTTTTATTCGACATTTATTTTTTTTATTTATTTTTCCTATTTTGTGGTTTATTGGAACGGTGGATTTTGCACCAAACGTTCGCGATTCTTTATCCGTATTTTGAATTTATCAAAGTTCGAAATGGGATCGATATTGACAATTTTTTGTATTTTGGAAAAATTGTATTTACTGCAAAAATTTTCGTTCGTTCGTCAAGACAATTTTTTTTTTTTTTTCAATGAGAATGAAATATTTCATGGAACCAAGGGATTGGGTTCTCAAAAGCTATGAACGCGTCGCAGACGAAAATTGCTCGACAAAGATTCTACAGAATTAAGTGTCGAACGCAAAAAAAAAAAAATTAAAAAAAAATTTAAAAAAAATGCAAAATTTAGGAAAAAACGTTTTGGCGTCGGAGGTTCTAATTTTTTTCCCTACATTTCGAAGGTTTCGTCGAGCCGTAGAAAATTTCTAGAAAAGTTGAACGGAAAATGTCAACGGATAAAAATATTTATCGAAAAATGGATTTTTTTCACTCTCCAGCAGGTTAACGTGTCGTCCGTTGAATTGGATTGCTACAGATTCTGCAGAGGACGTGAAAATGGAGAAATACGTGAGCCGACGGTATTGAGACTCTCCGGACGGACGTGCCCGTGACAATGACAAGGAATTGGCATTATTTTCCTGCGCATGCCGAGGAGCAACGGAAATTATGGGTCCAGCAAAATATTCTTCGGGAGAGTGACAATGGAGACCGGAAGTGACGCTTCACTTTTGTTCAGAAAAACGAGGCAAAAAAAGGTAACGAAGCGCGTAATCAAGTCGCAGGACTCACCGATTTGCTCGAGGAATAATATCCGGGAAAAAATGTCATACACTTAATTTTTCAAGCCCTGAAGTATTTTTCTTTTTCATATCCAGGTCGACATTGCGACTGTTTGAAAAATTGGTTAACGAAACACTTGGAAAACAGAGATTATCACTCGCAGCTCATTTTCTCAATCCTCTGGAAAAAAAATCCTTCGAGAGCGCAAACACTTGGTAAAAAACGTTCGGACACGCACGAGTGAAGCACTGAGCACAGGGAGCGAAATAAACTTGGAAAATATTAGTTTGTCCGATTGATTTGACGTTTGGAATTCACGAACGAAGAATTCGGAGGTTCCGAGGCGAGAGGAGCGAGATCGCGCGTACCACGAGCTACCGGATCGCGACTCGGTCAAACTGTGACCCGCACGAGAGACGTAGGATACCTAAATAGTTTTCCGGGACTCTGTGAGCAACGCGGCAAGAGAGAGAGAGAGAGAGAGAGCGAGAACGAACCGAGGGTCCTTTCCCGAAAACGGGGGTGGGGGTTTCTTTCGTGGGCCGAGAACACGGAGGCGCCTGGAGAGGGGATCCCAACGAGACTCGACCCACGTGAAGTCTCGACGTATGAATGGCGCGGGGCCTTACGACTCCAGCGACCCCAATTCCTAGTGACGAAAACCGGAAGTTTTCCATATCCAACAAATCCCCAATAAAAACCCACAGCGCCAACAATTACAATCTATTTTTCCAACCATTTCTCCTTCAAGACACGACCAAACGCATTAGCGTTCACAGTCTCCCCGAAGACTTAGCAAAAATTATAAAAACAAATATTCAAAGAAAAATAAGTCAACAAAAGTACCAACGCACTTGAAAACAAAATTTTGTTGGAAATGATGGATATTTAGTTCGATACGTTCGACCAAACGTTTTGTTTGAATAATCCCAAAAATTGTGTCATCGCAGCAAGAAATATTCTATAAAGTCTCTTCGGAAGCAAATTTTAGTCGTTCCAATCGTAAATTTTGCTGACAATTCCATTAGAAAGCAAATATTCTGCCAAAATAACGAAAATTTTGAAATTATCGAAAAATATTTAGTTGGCCGTGTTCAACAAAAAATCGACCATTTTTAACAAAATTTTATTTCCAGTGTACAGAAAAAAGTAGCAAGCGGTTTATGGTGGAGGAAAATCTGTCAAAATGTCTGGAAAGAATACGAAGCAGATTTTTATTAATCGCGAAAAATAATTCTGTTCAGTCCATATCAATTAATTACATTGAAAACAAAATTTTGTTGGAAAAGATCGATATTTTGTTCGAAACGTTCGACCAAACGTTTTGTTTGAATAATCCCAAAAATAGTGTCGTTGCAGCAATAAATATTCTATAAAGTCTCTTCGGAAGCAAATTTTAGTCGTTCCAATCGTAAATGTTGCTGACAATTCCATTAGAAACCAAATATTCTGCAAAAATAACGAAAATTTTGAAATTATCAAAAAATATTTAGTTCACCGTATTCAACAAAATATCGACCATTTTAAACAAAATTTCATCTTCAGTGCACGCGTTCCCATCGAGTCGCGTGCTAAACCGGAAGAGGCCCTATTCGGATAATCCCACAGATGCGCGTGAGGAAATACAAAAAAACAATTGGACTCTCGTGTGCGTAGAGAACTTGTAAAATGGTAGGTTAAACAGACTTTCTCAGTAAGTCGAGTTCACAAGCATTCGTTAAGTCAAAGGGAGGAATACGGTTGGTGAAGTTGAAATGATTCCGGAGAGGGATGATTGTAAATTGAGCAGAAAAAGAAGAAAAAACGTTGAGAATTTCCGTGTCAAGAGAAAAAAAAAATATTTTTTTTTTTCGTTAAATTTATAAATAAATACTCAAGGGTGTGTTACATACGAGTATTAGCTTAGAAGTTGAGAATATACATGTGGTATATGTAGAAGAGGTCGAAGCACGTGGTGGGTAGGTGGTGTTTACACGGGGGCATTATGGCGGATAATGTTTGTTATAGGCTTCTGCGGGGATCGTTGAGAGCGAGAGAGATCGAGAGAGAGAGAGAGAGAGAGAGAGAGAGTCTATATCCTCTGCCGACATTAAAAGGCCAGCTCCGGTCGATCCGCTTATGGCGGATGAGGCTCAAATTGAGTAGTGAGAGATAGCAATCCTCTCTCTCTCTCTCTCTCTCGCGATATAGTCTTTTAGTGCAAATTGCGAAGAGCAACAGGAATGCAACAGCTCGTGCGATTGCTCAACTCGACCAAAAGAGCCATATACCGATAATTCCACTGTCTATTTTACGTGTAGATAAACCGGAGTGTACTTTTGGTTGGCTTTCTTCGTTAATACTCCGGGGGTCCAGATATGCAGCAGCAGCCTCGTCGTTACCCTTTCCATCGCTAATTTTCTGGCGCACTGTGTCACGCGAAATTTAGGACTTTCATCGAGACTCTGAAACGAGAGATCTCTGGATATAGTATCGAGACTTCTCGCTATTTCAAACCGTGGTCTCTGTACCAGACAATTTTGTACACCCTCTTGATCATCCCCCATTTATTCACGCCTTATCGCTCAACCTTTATTTACGACATGCCCGAATTATTCTCTGCTTTATGTACTACGTCGTATTTTCATTTTGTGGGATTATTCAACCGGCTGAATTTAAGCGATCGCGGATTATCGTCGCCTCGACATTTTTTCCCATCGGTCTCTTGTCATCGCGCTGGTGCAATTTTTTTTTTGTTTTTCGTGTTTGTACAAAGTTTTTCCTTTTTTTTTATACGTGTCGATCGATTTTTTGGAGAGTGCGCGAAGTCTCGATTTGAAAAATCGTTTTTTTTTGTTAATTTTTTTAAAATTGTTATTAAAAATGATCGAGTTGGAAAGATTTTTCCGGCATGATCGTGCGAGCTCCTTTGAGGGTGCGGAACGTCTTTTGGGAAGAATTCCGAGCTTCCGGCAATGGAAAACATTTTAAGGGGGCGTTTCAGGTGACATTGAAAAATTCGTTTCGCTCGTTAAGATCGATAATCGATATTCCCTCCTCTCCCAACCTTCTTCTTCTTTTTCTTATGTACTTTATTGCTCGTTGGGCAAGGGCGCGAGGCAATAATACTCGATGCCGCAGACGAGAGCTCGCTCGGGTAATATAATGGCGAAAATGCTCGCGAACCCTGGGAAACGACTGTGTACACAGAAGCGCAATGTTGTGAACCAAACTCTCTTCAACGAGCCTTTCCATTTCTTTCTTTCTCTCTCTCTCTCGAGTTCCTCGGGAGATCCGGCGATCACACTGCGCGAGGTGTCACCACGAAAGAAGGGCGTGACATTTTCTTTCCAACAGTAAATTGTGGTTAACCCTTTCGAGGAAATAATTTCCAGCACCTCGCGTTCGAAAAGTCTCAATTTTTCTCTCCAGTCTCGTCGTGTTAATTTTTTTTTGCAAGTAATTAATTTTTTCCGAGTCGTTCATTGGGACCGATTATCCCGAAGTGTCTAAATATCCGAGCAGATGTGACGAACGCAGTTTGAAGAGTACGTAATAAAAATAAAATGATTTTTTCGACGATTAACGTCGCGAAACATTTTTTTTTGTATTTTTTGAGAATGGAGAAAAAAAAATAAACGACGTACTTGAAATTCGTCGAGCACAAACGAGTGGAGGATCGTTGAGTAAGGAAAAAACGGTGACGACACATTTTCAAAGAGCCAGGAATAAAGGTAGTTTGGCGAATTGGCCTGATGCACCTTGTAGGATAATACGAAGGTAGAGAAAATGGGAAAAAAGGCCTGAAAGTTTCGTCAGTCAAAATAATAACCACGAGTTTTTGCCTCATTGTCGTTTTGAAACGAGAGAAGCTTTTAAGACTAAGACTCTGTTCTTCTCTCTGTCTCTCTCTCTCTTCTTGAAAAAGCATCGAAACTTAGTCCATGGACGTTTTAGTTTGGAAGGTGATTTCGTCCTTTTTTCTTTTGCTTTCGCTCGCTCTTGCTCGTTGTGGTTTTGGCGTTGCAGGGGGCTCGATGGCGCGGGCGTTAAGCAGTCTGCGACTAAAAAGACCCCCAAGGAGCACACGACTACGGGAGCAGGCCGGAAAATCGAGCCAGACACGGATTGGGAAATCCCTGCAACATTCCTGTCGCCAAGATCCTTCTCTCTCCATGCTTCTCGCTCTCTCGCACTCTGCACTCCCGCGCTCCTCGTCTTTATTCTTTTCTTCTTTTATCTCTTCTGTTTTTCTCTGTGGCGTGTGCGAACGAGATTCCTCGAGGTCCTTTGTCGTCTTCAACGCCCTTTGGGTATTAACTAACCATTGGTAAACATCGTTAGGAGGGTGTCATTGTCCATGGGTGACAGGTAGCCGCATCAGTCGGAAAACGTTTGTTAAGTATCAGTTATTCCAACTCTTTCATTTTCTTCATCCGGCAACAAACTTTTCTCTATAATTATTTCTCCACGGGAAATAAAATTTTGTTAAAAATGGTCGATTTTTTGTTGAACACGGCCAACTAAATATTTTTCGATAATTTCAAAATTTTCGTTATTTTGGCAGAATATTTGCTTTCTAATGGAATTGTCAGCAAAATTTACGATTGGAACGACTAAAATTTGCTTCCGAAGAGACTTTATAGAATATTTCTTGCTGCGATTACACAATTTTTGGGATTATTAAAAAAAAAACGTTTAGTCGAACGTATCGAACAAAATATCGATCTTTTCCAACAAAATTTTCTTTTCAATATAATTAATTGATATGGACTGAACAGAATTATTTTTCGCGATTAATAAAAATCTGCTTCGTATTCTTTGCAGACATTTTGACAGATTTTCTTCCACCATAAACCGCTTGCTACTTTTTTCTGTACATTGGAAATAAAATTTTGTTAAAAATGGTCGATATTTTGTTGAACACGGCCAACTAAATATTTTTCGATAATTTCAAAATTTTCGTTATTTTGGTAGAATATTTGGTTTCTAATGGAATTGTCAGCAAAATTTACGATTGGAACGACGAAAATTTGCTTCCGAAGAGACTTTATAGAATATTTCTTGCTGCGATTACACAATTTTTGGAATTATTCAAAGAAAACGTTTGGTCGAACGTATCGAACAAAATATCGATCTTTTCCAACAAACAGGAGAGAAATTTCAAAATGGATAAGAATTTATTTTCCAACTCCGCGAAGCCGAGACTACGAAGAAAAAAAAAGAAAATCAATGGACAAAAAATTTGTAGCCGCGTGTGTTTCTCGGTATTTCGCGAGATTACGACTCGAGGCAAAGGCGACGCGGAGAAGAAACCAGATGGGGTGGTCACGAGAACACACTATACGACCTATAAACTCACCCTAAGAGGCGAGGAGAGGAAAAAAAAAGGAAAACGCTTTTGGGAGTTTGCGCTCGACGAAAGTTCGTCCTCTCGCGGTTTCCGTGGCTCCGCCCTGATCGCTGTGTTTTTTTTCGTACTTCTCAGCCGTCGGCATCTCTCCATATTGGCCTCTGGACCACCATCGCGATTTTTCCATCTCCGCAAACATTAATATATTTCAAATTTCGTAATCAACGAACTTTGTGTATGAAAAATTGATGAAATTATTAATCGCTACAGTTATTTTCTCGTTAGGAATTCCACGCAAGATTTTGACGGAATTTCGAAAAAAAAAAAAAATAGAGATGGAGCATCCCGAATTTAGAAAAATTCGTAAAATTTGATAAAAATCGTAAAAACGATAATTTCGAGTCCCAGTCGAATAATCAAGTTGATAGAGTTTTTTGTTTCGTAGAAACTTCGAAGAGTGCAGAGGCTTCCATGGAAAGGAAAGTCTCTGTGGTTTAAAACGTGCACTTTTTATTTTCTCCCGTGTATCACGATCTGGCAGTGCTGGTTGGAAAAAAAAGAGCAGGGAGAGTGAAGAAGAGGCGAGAAAAAAAAAAGGAGCGTGAACGCGAGGAGAATGGTTGGAGGAGCGAGGAGCAGGCTATAGATGTGTATATGGTATGGATTTCTACAGTCCTGCAGTTGGGTCTCTAATGATGATCTACGGTTTGGCTACCGCGCACACCTTCCTATAAAGCTCCTAATTTCTCCTCTATAAATTCGTCTGCGCTTTGGCTGTTGCTTCTGCTTTTGGTCCCACCCGTTTCTCTGTTTCTCTCGCGCACAAACATCCACACAGGAATATACATTTCTCTTCATCCACGTTTAATAAATGTCTTTGAATATTTTTTCTTTTTTTTTCGTTTTTTTTTTTTCGAATCCCTTCTCTTCGGAGGCTGCTGACGACCTTGCAGCATCCGAACGATTCCGTCTCTCCTTTTTTCTCCTCTCGCTGCTGTTTATCTCATTTTTTTCTCATTCACTCACTCACTGCTACGATGCTTTCCAGTCGCGCGCGATATATCCGACTCCTCGTAAATATACAACTGTATTTGATATTTATGTATATGAATTCGTATCATTTATATAAGAAGCGTCGAGATTTGGTTGGTCAGCGGCGAAGTATACGAAAGCCTGGATTTTTCAACATTTATTATTATTATTATTATTATTATTGTTATTTGGCTGCGTACGTTATGCCGCGAAGACAAGAGACTCTTGAGCGCGAGAGGATGAAGAAAAAAATGGTGTGTGCTGGGAACGAGGCGAAATTTTGTTCGCGTTTTGTTTTTTCTCTTCATCTTGTTGTTTTCATTCTGCTCGTTTTTATCTTCATCCCAGGACGCGATGCATATATTTTCCTTTTTGAAAAGAAACTCGCCGCGCGAGATCGTCCCAGAGAAACGGAGAGTCAGAGAGAGAGAGCGAAAACTCTCTTCAAACAAATTGGATAATACTCGAGATGGCGGTCCCTCTCCGCAGCTTCCCGAGTTCCGCTAATTAGCCGATTATAGTGTAGCCAAGCGGAGGGGGATTAAGCTCGAATAATAAATTAATTCGTGGCGTTCTCGTATATATATTTTTCGATCGACACGTTTTTTTATTCCTGTGTCTATAATTTGCTGCGTGTGTCTGTGTGGATACGAGTTGTCTGAAGAATTTTTCAATCTTACGTATTTCGTGGGAATTCTTCTTCGTTTCATAGCCGACGAAAACATTTTATTTCGAGGCTTGGATTGAATTTTTTTCCTCGTTGGAAATAATGTCTTCATGCAGTTGCGCGAGTGGAATGTCGGAATATTGCTTGAATCTTTTTTATCTCTTGTTCAATGAAGCGAGTCTCTGGCATGGAGAAAATTAAGCGATAAAAGCTTCGAGTTTGCTGCCATTTTTCCTTTTCGTTTAATTGATTTTGACGTCAAATGAGCAAGAGAGAAAAATAATAAAAGTTTCGACATTCCGCGACCACACACAGCACCGCCCATTTCTCGGCCTCCTTTCACGAGCACCCAACAACAATCCAACTTCCGCGCTCAACAAGAACCGATCTCTTTGTTGCACCCAAATTTGTCGCCACGATTCCCAACCCCCTCTTTTCTCCTTTTATTAGGGGAAATTTTACTGTCGTGGCAAATAGTCGACAAAGTTGCGTGTTACTTCTTTCTGCTCAGGGGTGGTCGGTCGAGGGATACTTTTCACTGATACGCCCATAAACCGCCCTCCCAATCTCTTTCCAAAGCCTCGTTCTCATTCGACAATGAAAAATTTTTTTTCGCTAAAAACAAAATTTTGTTGAAAAAGATCGATATTTTGTTCGATACGTTCGACTAAACGTTTTTTTTTGAATAATCCCAAAAATTGTGTCATCGCAGCAAGAAATATTCTATAAAGTCTCTTCGGAAGCAAATTTTTGTCGTTCCAATCGCAAATTTTGCTGACAATTCCATTAGAAAGCAAATATGCTGCCAAAATAACGAAAATTTTGAAATTATAGAAAAATATTTAGTTGACCGTGTTCAACAAAATATCGACCATTTTTAACAAAATTTTATTTGTAGTGTTTGCACCGAATTTCATTTTTTTTAAAATAATTCGAAAAAATAAAAATAAAAATAAAATTGCAATTTTTATTCGAAAAACGATCGAGGTCAAAGGTGTCGCGAAACGATCTTCACGATTATCGACAATATTGAATATCCTAAAAAAACTGCAGTCTGTCTGGATGAAATGATTGAAAAAAAAAAAAATTTGGAAACGGAGGATCGTCGTTTGTAAAAAAATTTGCAAACATTTCGCGTTTCTGGTTCGTTCTCCGGCGATCCTTATAATCCTGTGAAAAAAGTACTCGTTCGTGGATACGTGTCACGCGGTGCGAAACAATCGTAAACTCTCATAGTTGGTTGCAAACACCATCAGCAGCATTTAGGTGCAGGATTTTAAGTCGAGTGTAATGCACTGTGTACAAAAATACGCGATGCTTGTGCATCAGCCATGGAGAAATCCTCGAAGGGAGACTTAACCCTGAAGCGAGAGTGAAAAAGAGAGGGCGAATGGCTTATGAATGGGGAAATTTGTTAAATCCTTTGTGGCTAAGTAAAATGCTTGAGATCGTGCCAACTATGGAGATCCAGAGAAGGGACAAATTTTAAGAAGACCAAAAGAATAACGAAACAAGTGAACGACTAACATGCTTTACAAAATGTACATTTTTTTCTTTCATTGTCTATTCATCCTGCCAAACTTTCTCGATACTTCGTACGCAGGAGACGTATTCCTGCAGAGTGTGCTGCGAGCATTTCTGTAACTATTGTCCACTGGATATGGAAAATAAATAAAAAAAGACAAAGAAAAAAATGTTTTTATCGCCATTTAAATATGATCGCCATTATATTTCTATGGGGAACCATATTCGTCGTTTTGGTTTCCTCATCTTGGGGAAGCAATTTGTAAATTTCATTTTGCAGCGTTTTTTCTATTTGTATTCAAATATTATGAAATTTCGCGACAACTTTTCCAGAAAGTAAAGAAAAAGTACAGACGTTTATACGGTATTTTAAAAATTTGCAGAAATTCGAGCGGTTTGAATGATTTCCAACATTTTTCGACAACTCGGAGGTTCCCTTACGTGTAGTGTTTTTTTTTTTCTTCATTTATTTGATCGAGACTTTTGTAAGCGAGCCAAGGCGATATTTTCATGGGCAGAGGAATATTGAGCGTTTTCAATTGGATTCTGTGATGGTTGTTAGAGATACGACGAGTTTTCTTAGTTCCCGCGTGGTATTTGGCAAAAGGGCTGATATTTTTCATGCGAGCTTTGGAAGCGTCGCGGCTGTAGGATCTTTAGCACGCGGGAGGGTGTATATCTTTTCGAGCTAATTGGCCAGGCCCGAAAGCGAAGACTTTATACTTTCGATGTAGTCTGGATAATCCTTGGGAAGCTGGCAAACTTTGTAGGACACAAAAGAAAAGATTTAAGGGGTTGTGTACGCGACGCGCGCCACCAGGTGATTTTTTCCCTCGCGGCGTGGACGCAGGATCTTGATGCTTGAGCGCGAAGGGTGCGGAGTATTTTTCGACTCGAGAAAGCTCGCAACGCCCCCGTAACTGGAAACACGAAAAAAATAAACGAAAAAAAAAAATCGTTTCTTCGATTTTGGCCCCAAGAAAAAAACAAGATAAATAAAAAAAAAATGAAAAATCGAGAAAGAAGAAAAAAAAAGTGACGACACGTGTTAAAAAAAGGCAGTTGGCGGCTGCCGGAGGTTTAAGGACGATATTTGGTGAGAGCGAACGAACAATGGATGCGAGGGGGCGCTCTCGTAGTGCATCGCGCCTAAATAAACGGCGTTTACTCGTCCATCATGGGCACGACCTCGCGCTGCTCACGTCCTTTTCTCGTGTGGACCCGTCGGCAGGCCAAAAAAGGGCCCCTGGGTAAACACACGGGTTATGCAATGCTTTCGCGCGCCCATACGTTTTGTTACGATTTTTCATGTGTGAACATAGTTTCCTGAGGGGATGTACCAACGGGGCCAAGCAAGGGGGAGGGGGGTGAGCAAATAGACTTACGCTTGGAAATTGTAGCAAATCGATCGCTGTGTATAACTTGATTACACGCTTGGGATTTCTGAATCGATCGCCCGTCGCGGTCAGAACTCTCGCGACCCTCGGGTCCCTTGGATCACGCGGGCCTTATACGGTTTCTCGTTCAGGTTCCTCGATCGATTATAAAAAAAATCATTTTCTCCATTTTCTTTGGAGAAATCCAACGTTTTCGCCAGCCCGGAGATAAAGTTGCGTAAACAGAGAAACTGACATTGTTGTCGACGCAGAAAAATCTCGTCCGCACGCAAACGACGTTTCTTTTTATTTATTATTATCCTCT
Organism: Hyposoter didymator; assembly: GCA_037952995.1. Lineage (NCBI taxonomy): Eukaryota > Metazoa > Arthropoda > Insecta > Hymenoptera > Ichneumonidae > Hyposoter > Hyposoter didymator. Next base: position 14,674,217 of record JBAJMU010000004.1, on the reverse strand, counting down.
TTTTTTGTATCGAAAAAAAATTACTCCCTGCACGAAATATCGAGGTGCGGATGACCCGCTGGGATCCCGCGACGGATCCGGATCGATTAGAGGAGAAAAAAGTGAATAAAACAAGATTCCGGAAGATGGCTTTAATCGTCGGAGTATTTTCATTGTCGCGGACGTAGTTTAATCCTCTCCGCGGGGAACAAACGGGCTTTGCGAGAGTTTTCTCAAATCCCTGCTCGTCCAATGCCTTGCTCTCGTTTTTTTTCAATCGCAACGCTTATCCTTAATGTGTGTCAGGTCGTAAATCGAACCCGCGTAATTGGCGTTTTTTTTATTTTCTCCATTTTCCACAAATGACCGGAAACTGACCGGGAATGACCGAGTCGAACGAACACCCGAGCGCGAACCTCGCGAGGTTTACAATTTCGCGTGCATTCCGTACGTTAAGTCCGACGTAATCGAGGCGACGATGAAAATACGACGCGCAGGATATAATAATCCTCTCCCTACAAAAATCCTCACTCGCTTTTCCTCCTTCTCTTCGCAGAGCTCGTTACCACGTCCAAGGAGCTTTGCTAATTTGCTGGAGACTCAACGCGATCAATTTTTTCGCAAAACTCATTCGACCATATTTTTCGATGTCAAACGCAAACAATTATTTTTTTTTTTTCTATCGCCAATTCTCTGCTGTCGCCGAGAATAATTGACCTCGTGGAGAAATACTTGAGCGTCGAGGAATTCTCGAAAAAGCAGAGAGAGAGGGAGAGAGAGGAAAAAGAGAAATAGTCGTCGAAACGCTCGGCGTTGACAAGGGGACTGCTCATGGATTGACAAGTCCGAGGAGCTCCATTTGGAAGGAGAAGGTTTGAGCAGCAGGCAGGAAAGAAGGGAGACGCGATTGTCCTGCGGGGACGAATATCCACCTGTCAGGTAGGGGCCTCCATATAACAGGTAGGAGGAGGTTGGAGCATCAAAAAGTGTGAAATGTAGAAAAAGAGGAAGGAAAAACGAGGCGTTTTATAAAAAGTACAATTTTTACACTACCAAACACAACTTTCCACCCTACAGAGGCTTTTACAAATAAATACAAAGGGAGAGAGAGAGATTCCCTTGGAATGGGAGCGACTTTTGTGCGTCGGAATATTTCTATATGTTCCGAAGACCCAGAGCTAGCCAGAGACAGAGAAAAGTGCATCGCAGCACAGACTCCTTTATATTAAAATTCTTCTTCATTTTTTTCCTCCAACTCGCGCCTCCAGGACAAGGACGAGATTGAAATAAAAAGAGAGGACGAAATAGTGGACCAAAGTTGGAGATGTGTCTCAGCGGAAGTCGATCTCCAACTCGTGGCGAGCTGTCACGTGATTTTTTGGGCCCTCAGAAAAAAGAAGAAGCGAGAGAGTGAGAGAGAGAAAGATTCTCTAGCTCCTTTTACCATTTGACACCGGGGCATCAACAAGAATCAGAAAGCCCACCCTGTGACTCCTCTTTCCACGAGCACACACCATCAGATTTCCTTCTCTCGAACCAACGACCTGTTATACATTTATATCGAATATCTATATGTGTGAATACGAGAGCGAAAGAGTCGAGAGACTTTTGGAGATATACTCCGAGACTTTCGAGATAGCTCCCTACATATTTAGGTGAAAAGGGAGAAAAAAAACGTTTGTCTCTGACGTTCACGTCTATCTCGAAATAAGATTCGAACCCATTGGATCGACGAGCCATTTTTTCTCTCTCTCTCTTTCCTCCTATGTTCCTGTAACGCGACCAAGCAAACGCATTCTGAATCATCACCCTCTCTCCCTTTTTTTCTCTTTCAAAAGTTTAACTTTTATTACGTTCTCGCGACGAGTTCCTCTGTCACAAGACACTCGATCGTCTCCCATAATCTGCTCAGCCTTCGGACACATGACGAAAAGCTTTTATCTCTCGAAATATTTTCTCATATTTTGGAATGCACCTGAAATACTCGTGTCGAAAAAAAAACGAATCCACTTACTTTTTTTTCAAATAATACAAAAAAATAAACAAAGATGGGGACCAAATTTTTTTTTAATCAACGAGTTTCTCATTAAAATTCTACTTCGTGTTTCTTTTTTGAAAAACGGTGAAGTTACCAAAAATGATCGAAATTTTTCCAGCTTTTTTTTCGAAAAAACGCAAATAGTCGTAAAAAATTACAAGTCAATGGAATAATAGGAAATTAAATACAAAAATCACAAACCATGGTGTTGAACGTAATGAGAGAGAGAGAGAGAGAGAGAGAGAGAAAAGTCTGCAAGGACGAAGATTAGCTCCCATCTCGTGGAATCAAGCGTAGCAGCTCTTTTCACCCTCAACGAGCCTCAGCACGTGTCGCTATATTTGCGCTGCATAAATAGTCTCCCCGAAATACGTGTGAATGACTTACGATTCAATATCTCGAGGTATCAGCTTTTACATGAGTTGGCCAGAGCGCGTCCCGTTTCAACGAAATGTGCAACTCATTTTTTCCGCGAATGCTGCGTTTTCATCGAAAGCACATTGGAAATAAAATTTTGTTAAAAATGGTCGATATTTTGATGGCCAACTGAATATTTTTCGATGATTTCAAAATTTTCGTTATTTTGGCAGAATATTTGCTTTCTAATGGAATTGTCAGCAAAATTTACGATTGGAACGACTAAAATTTGCTTCCGAAGAGACTTTATAGAATATTTCTCGCTGCGATTACACAATTTTTGGAATCATTCAAACAAAACGTTTGGTCGAACGTATCGAACAAAATATCGATCTTTTCCAACAAAATTTTCTTTTCAGTGTAATTAACTGATATGGACTGAACAGAATTATTTTTCGCGATTAATAAAAATCTGCTTCGTATTCTTTCCAGACATTTTGACAGATTTTCCTCCACCATAAACCGCTTGCTACTTTTTTCTGTACACTGGAAATAAAATTTCGTTAAAAATCGTCGATATTTTGTTGAACACGGCCAACTAAATATTTTTCGATAATTTCAAAATTTTCTTTATTTTGGCAGAATATTTGCTGTCTAATGGAATTGTCAGCAAAATTTACGATTGGAACGACAAAAATTAGCTTCCGAAGAGACTTTATAGAATATTTCTCGCTGCGATGACACAATTTTTGGAATTATTCAAACAAAACGTTTAGTCGAACGTATCGAACAGAATATCGATCTTTTCCAACAAAATTTTGTTTCCAGTGCATGAATCTCCTTTAACAAATTTTTCGCCCTAATTTTTCGAGCTCTGGAAAAAATAGTATTCTCGGCAACGAGGTTGCGAAGAAATGAAATTCGCAATTAATCTGCCACGAGGAAAAATGGATAATGATAATAATATTCAAACATACCGAGCCAGGCTGGTACTTGGGATTGCGTTTCACATGTACGATAGGGTTTCACATCCACCGCGATGTGTAACCTCGAGGGAGTTTTCTCCCGGCACAGCCACCCCAGCTTAATCACTGGCAAACGACTCGTTTATTGCGCCAGCCTTTATATATACACCACGACGACGACGTACAGCAAAGATATACACCTAATTCCCGAAAGCCCTTCTTGCTTCGGCGTCCCGTCGGGGAATCCTCGCTGCTAATAGAATCGACAGATTTCTATCTGTTTATATATAGATAGAAATTCATCCCTCTCCCGGAACGGAGACCGCGGGGATGAACGTGAAGAGAGTAGTGAGATGACGCTCGATTCGATAAAGAACAGTTCGAAGCAATTTTTTTCAAGGATTCATCGATATAAGACGAAAAATAAATTCACAACGTATCAATTGCGCAATTACGGAGCTATGTGACGTAGAAATTTCTTTTTTTTTCCAGTTGTCAATGTCAATGTGATTGAAATTTCCCAAAACCTCGAAAAATCAAAAAAAATGTCCGAAAATTCAAACGTTTGTAATTCGGGAACGGTTTGAGCTACAGGGCTCCCCTTTTGCACAGATGTTGATCTGTACAGGCTCTTCGTTCTCTGTGAATTTTATTGGAATTGCTAGAAAAATACGAATTTTACGGAATTTTGAAATTTTTGAAAAAAAACGTGTCGACGCTCTGCCTTGCGCAAATTTTAAGATTTGTTACTAATTATTTTTTTATAGATAGAGTATCATAATAGGAAGGTTGGTATTGAATTTGGAAAATATCGGTCGACCAGTTTAATTTTAATGATTTTTCGAATTTTACGAAAATTTGAGTTTTTGAAAAAATCGTCTAACCGCTTTAATTTTTGTAAATTTTGTAATACATTGTGCGTATAAGTTGATACTTCCTTTTTTTACTTTCTAGAAAACTTGTCGAAATTGTTTTCAAAAAATATTTAAAAATCGGTGAATGAAAGAAAATTTGATGAAAAACGCTGCAAATTGATTCGACTAATTTTCAAGCAACAATAAATCATTTTTGACACTTGTTGCCACGCGAGCTGTCTCTCACACGGAATAATCTAATTATCCAGTAATTTCTAATGGCGATAAGATATTTAATTGAAAATTGAAAAAAAAATAGAGCGCAGTGAGTTGTTTACGTTTTGGTGAGTTTTTGTTGCCTCCAATAAATAAAATGCCCCCCGCAGTAGTTTCTCACGCGAAGGATCTGAAAACCAGTATTACTCGAGCGTTTTAACGCGATAAAATGGTTACAAGGACTATCGCGTATGCTCGGGAGTATCTCTGTCATTAAAACGACGATAATGATAATAAAGTTTATTTTGAATTTGCGATAAATCAATAAGGGGTGAGAAATTGTAACAGAGTCGGTAGGAGATAAATGTATAATAAATCCTGAGTGTACACACAAGATATTTAATGAGGAGTGAGTGGAATTACGATATAAATTATTCTTTTGATAGCGTTTTATTTATTTTCGAAATACGTTCGCAGTTAGAATGCAACAACCAACATAATTTCTTGCCTACTTTCAACTTCTCTTTTCTACAGCGAGAATCTGTTTTCTTTTTTCTTTTTTTTGGTCAAAATTTTTTTTCTCCAAGAAACAACTCTTCTTCGATATTTCTCTCTTCTTTTTCTTTCACGACACAGGATTAAATATAATATTCGAATCCAAGTGTAAGTGTTGCGCGCGAGGCTTCTCTCGTACGTCCGGTTCTCACGAGACGACGACGAGCCATGGAAAACCTGAGCCAAGGAAGAGAGAGAGAGGGAGAGAGAGAGAGAGAGAAAGAATTTTCGTTCCACCCTCAGCATCCGAGAGCACACTGGCCTCTGTTATGGCCCACCTTTGGTTACTCGCCTGTCCACCGGACAATATGATTTTGGGAAGGCCTTCAGGATTTATTGACGAGAGAGCCAAACGATAAACGCATCTCCCAAGGAAAAACGTACACGAATGTGAAATTAAATATATATATGTTTTTTTTTTTTTTACTATTATTCTCCCAACATAAAATCCTGCCTCTGACTTCTCCACCCTCCATCAGTCCTTTCCCTTTTTCACCAACGTAACAGCCAAACGCTAGTTTTGTTAGCACAGCTAATAGTCTCACCCACACGACACTTTACTCTCCTGACGAGGACACGACCCCTCATCGAATTAATTTATATTTCCTGTCCTCCCCCCTCTGCTCCCTTTTTCCTCCGACAAAGGGATTGACTCTCCGTCATCTAGCCCTTCGGCATTTCACGCAATGATGAGCGGAAAATTAGTCAGAACATCGTAAATCATTGAATGGAACATTTTCCACTTTAAATCCAAATTTTGCATCATTTTTTTTCGTCTCGTTAAAATTTCATTAAATCCACACTATTTTCTGCTCGTGAAATGGTTTCAATTTCAAAAAAATCGAATTGAAAAATAATTTTGTAAAAAGTTGAATAATTAGGAAGAAAAATATTTGCCTTTGGTCTTGCCCAGTTACTTTCTGTTTAGAATTCTGAGGCGTGAACCCTGCTCCCAATTTGCCTGACAATTTGGAGCTCTTAAACGAATCGTCAGTATTATTCAAACTTTTGCTTTCGATACATTCGAGCAGATGCGTCGCCACGTTATAAGTGCGGCTACCCAAATAACCAGGACTGTTGGACGTCGTCCTCCTGTGCACTAGCTCTCTATGGACTTGGCTGGTCCATGTATACATGTATATCCATCAATGCAGACTGCGGAATAGCGATCACGATTGAGCGCTCCCATTCAAGTTATCGAGAGCGATTCCTTTCATCCAAGTCCACTCCATGTGTCATGTTATACATTGAGGGCTCGTGGTCTTTGCAAAAAGCTAAAAAGAATATTGATCGCCTCGATTGCGAGGGCTCGAGTCATGAAAAACTGCTGAAAATTCAATTTTTAGGAAAAATTCGATATCGATTAGAAAAAATCGATCGAAGCGATCCTAAAAATTCTTTTTCTCCCAATAAAATGCCTGAGTTTTTGGTCACCTTTAGAAAAAATATTCAAAATTATTCAGGACTCGTTATTTATTAGCTTATGACGTTTTTTCTCTTTCTCTTCGCTCGATCTCTCTATTCGCAAATTTACGATCGTATAATTGTGAGCGCGCGTGCTCCTACACAGAACTGTTCTTATTCCCGATCAAGTTTTACACGCACGTATGCGGCTACCGAACTGCGCCAACGAGCGCGGCGCAATGCCGCGAGGGATTTCTTCTGACGAGCGGGTTATCACAAACCGGTTTTCAAGACACCAAAGAGACGCGGATGGAATCGCAAAATACTCCGCAGCTAGAACCATATTCCACGATTTACCGTCAATATACTTTTGTACGTTTCCAATCGTTGAAATAATAATAATAATTATTGTTGTTGTTGTAATCGAGATGAAGAAATCGTGACAATAAATAAATGAATAAAAATTCTCGCGACAATGACGCGAGGGTCTGTTCAATTTTGAATTTTTGTTCCGCTGCGGAGGATCGAGTGGAAATTCGTCAATTTAGATTTTTTTTTATTAACAATATCGTAAAATAATTGAAATTTCCATTCGGTTAAAAAAATTCACGGATTTGTTGTTTTTCGTGAAAATTTCGTCACGTGCAATTTTTAAAACTCTTGAAAATAATGAATTTTGTGGTAAATTGAATTTTCGATGAATCATTTCGTACGAAAAGGGACGCTTCTTGACGATCGAGTGGAAATTCGTCAATTTCGATTTTTTTTTATTAGCAATATCGAGTGGAAATTCGTCAATTTCGATTTTTTTTTATTAGCAATATCGTAAAATAATTGAAATTTCCATTCGGTTGAGAAAATCCACGGATTTGTTGTTTTTCGTGAAAATTTCGTGACGTTAAATTTTGGAAACTCTTGGAAATAATGAATTTTGTGGTAAATTGAATTTTCGATGAATCACTTCGTACGAAAAGGGACGCTTCTTGACGATCGAGTGGAAATTCGTCAATTTCGATTTTTTTTTTATTAGCAATATCGTAAAATAATTGAAATTTCCATTGAGTTAAAAAAATTCACGGATTTGTTGTTTTTCGTGAAAATTTCGTGACGTTAAATTTTGGAAACTCTTGAAAATAATGAATTTTGTGGTAAATTGAATTTTTGATGAATCACTTCGTACGAAAAAGGACGTTTTTTGACAATCGAGTGGAAATTCGTCAATTTCGATTTTTTTTTATTAGCAATATCGTAAAATAATTAAAATTTCTATTCGGTTGAGAAAATTCACGGATTTGTTGTTTTTCGTGAAAATTTCGTGACGTTAAATTTTGGAAACTCTTGAAAATAATGAATTTTGTGGTAAATTGAATTTTTGATGAATCACTTCGTACGAAAAGGGACGTTTTTTGACAATCGAGTGGAAATTCGTCAATTTCGATTTTTTTTTATTAGCAATATCGTAAAATAATTAAAATTTCTATTCGGTTGAGAAAATTCACGGATTTGTTGTTTTTCGTGAAAATTTCGTGACGTTAAATTTTGGAAACTCTTGAAAATAATGAATTTTGTGGTAAATTGAATTTTTGATGAATCACTTCGTACGAAAAGGAATAAATGCAGCTCGAGTGAGTGAACTTTTTCGTGCTTAAAAAAAGAACACGTAAAGTTTAAAGTTTGAATGTGTGTATAAAAAAGTTTTAGCAGGAGGAAACGTGGTGTCGGTGGCCGAATAATTCGTTTTACAGGAAAACTTGGTTTTGGGCCCCCGACCAGAGATTACCGAGGTTTTTGCGGCTCCTTAGTGGGAAACGATGTAAACTCTTGGTCGTTTTCTCTTCTTTCTTGTATTTTTCTTCTCATCTCGTGATTTTTGGGTGATGCGATACCGCAGATAGATTTCGATCTGTTTAGCCCGTGTCTCGGTGGCAGTTTACGTGCAGGCCCCTCGCGCCCTTGGTCCCTCGTACGTACAAACCCCTGAGTACTTCGTGTCTTGCATTTTGTCGCTTGTAACCTCCCCTCCGTGTAAAAGGCTCTTGACGCCCGACGCCTGCGGTGCGAGACCGCTACTTAACCCAAAGGACTCACCCCCTCGCCCCCCCCCCTCTCTTTGCTCTCTCACTCTGTTGCTCTTCGAGCTCTCGATCCTTCGTTCACCTCGTCACAGTATATACAACCTTTTTGTATACAGTACGCTCTTTCTCTCGTCATCGAACCGATCCACCTTAACGCCTCGACGAACTTATTCATGTCTCGCGCGACACGACGAAGAATACGCTGCTGTGCTCTGTAGCGAGAGACAGAGAGGAGCTAAAAAATCTCTGTAGTTACCGCAACGACAAATTCCCGGGAGTGTGGCTTGGATTTTCTTATTTATTTTCCCCAATTTTTCCATTTTTGACATTTTAACAAAATATATTTTCAAGTTAATTCTTTATCGATTTAAAAAATTGTCTTGGGAATGAAATTTTGTTAAAAATCGTCGATATTTTGTTGAACACGACCAACTAAATATTTTTCGATCATTTCTCAAAATTTTCGTTATTTTAGCGGAATATTTCGTTTCTAATGGAATTGTCAGCAAAATTTACGATTGGAACGACTAAAATTTGCTTCCGAAGAGACTTTACAGAATATTTCTTGCTGCGATGATACAATTTTTGGAATTATTCAAAAAAAAAAACGTTTAGTCGAACGTATCGAACAAAATATCGATCTTTTCCAACAAAATTTTCTTTTCAGTGTAATTAACTGATATGGACTGAACAGAATTATTTTTCGCGATTAATAAAAATCTGCTTCGTATTCTTTCCAGACATTTTGACAGATTTTCCTCCACCATAAACCGCTTGCTACTTTTTTCTGTACACTGGAAATAAAATTTTGTTAAAAATGGTCGGTATTTTGTTGAACACGACCAACTAAATATTTTTCGATAATTTCTCAAAATTTTCGTTATTTTGGCGGAATATTTCGTTTCTAATGGAATTGTCAGCAAAATTTACGATTGGAACGACAAAAATTTGCTTCCGAAGAGACTTTATAGAATATTTCTTGCTGCGATGACACAATTTTTGGGATTATTCAAAGAAAACGTTTTGGCGAACGTATCGAACAAAATATTCAACTTTTCCAACAAAATTTTCTTTTCAGTCTGTTTTGGTACAGAGTTGGCAAAAGTTTCAACTTGACTCAACGAGAACGTTCATTGCACACTGGACGGAAATGTATAGAGCTCCGCTCCGCAATGTTGAAGCGAACGGTAATGGAATGTGAGAATTTTTTCATTTTTTTTTTCTAAATAATGTTTAAAAAACGTGAATATATAATTTTATGTGTGTGCGTGTGTCTGTATTTGTAGCTGAGATTCAACGAGACGAGCATATCTCTGGAAATGCGGAGGCAAGCTTTTAGGCAGCATTAACCGTAGACTCACGCTCCGTCGCCGCTCGTCATCTCTTCTCGCGTTGAAGTGTAGATTTATATATATATATATATATATATATTTATACTCTCCACCCTTTTTTCGTCCTGCTGCTGTAAATCGTCCTGGACCAGCGAGGGAGCGAGAGATTTTAAGCCGAAAAAACTCTTTCTGAGGCCAATGGCCAAAAAGTAAGAAAAAATTTTTGGAAGAAGTTGAAAGTTTGTTGAAAATTTGTTTAAAAAAACTGAAGCATTTCCGCACGCAATTGTGTTTTTTTTTTCGCGGGGTTTTATTTTTTGAGGCAATAATAAAAATTGGATGGATCTGATGGAATAGTCGATTGGAAATAATGGGAATTCCATGCACTGGGAATGCAATCTTGTTAAAAATCGTCGATATTTTGTTAAATCCGGTAAACTAAATATTTTTAAAATAATTTCGAATTTTTTTTTACTTTGGCAGAATATTTGGTTTCTAAGGGAATTGTCAGCGAAATTTACCAGTGGAACGACAAAAATTTGATTCCGAAGAGACTTTATAGAATATTTCTTGCTGCATTGACACAATTTTTGGAATTGCACTGAAAACGAAATTTTGTTGGGAAAGATCGATATTTAGTTCGATACGTTCGACTAAACGTTTTGTTTGAATAATTCCAAAAATTGTGTAATCGCAGCAAGAAATATTCTATAAAGTCTCTTCGGAAGCAAATTTCAGTCGTTCCAATCGTAAATTTTGCTGCCAATTCCATTGGAAAGCAAATATTCTGTGAAAATAACGAAAATTTTGAAATTATCGAAAAATATTTAGTTGGCCGTGTTCAACAAAATATCGACCATTTTTAACGAAATTTTATTTCCAGTGTATAGAAAAAAGTAGCAAGCGGTTTATGGTGGAAGAAATTCTGTCAAAATGTCTGCAAAGAATACGAAGCAGATTTTTATTAATCGCGACAAATAATTCTGTTCAGTCCATATCAGTTAATAACACTGAAAAGAAAATTTTGTTGGGAAAGATCGATATTTAGTTCGATACGTTCGACTAAACGTTTTGTTTGAATAATTCCAAAAATTGTGTCATCGCAGCAAGAAATATTCTATAAAGTCTCTTCGGAAGCAAATTTCAGTCGATCCAATCGTAAATTTTGCTGACAATTCCATTAGAAAGCAAATATTCTGCGAAAATAACGAAAATTTTGAAATGATCGAAAAATATTTAGTTGGCCGTCAAAATATCGAGCATTTTTAACAAAATTTTATGTCCAGTGTATCGAAAGAAACGTTTAGTCGAACGTAGTGAAAAAAATATTCATCTTTTTCAAAAAAATTTGGTTTTCAGTGTGAGATTTGAATAAATGAACGAAACGTGATAATTATGGGGTCAAGGACATGAAAGTCTCGAGTTTGAGTGTAAAATGAAACTATTTAATGGCTCTCGAGTTTATGGGAATATAAAGATGGCCAAAAAGATGAATAAAGTGGGTAAGAATAAGCAGCAGGCAAAGAAGAAGAAGAAGGTACGAAGGAAAACGTCATTTATATAATATACATATGTATATAGAGGAAGCAGAGCGCGGTGGAGATGAGAGAGTCGCAGTGGCACAATCGTTAATTAAGGGGTGAGGACTCCCGAGTGGCAAGGGTCGCGAGATACACTCATAAATATTTCGAGCAAACGTGTGTATGCCAAGAAAACAAAATCAAAAAAGTACATCGCGAATAAATAAAAAGAAAAAAAAAA